>OX467708.1:47306520-47906520 GCA_950111635.1 Agelastica alni | reverse complement strand
TACAAATGACCGCGCACCCGCTTGAAGGTTAGTGAATAATTCTTAGATCTCTACCAAATAAGAGTTTTCCAAGGCTCTTTTCTGATACCCACACTTACATTTTTGTACATCAATTATCTCTATTTTCTATCTACTTTCAATATCATTCTTGAGAATTCCGTCACCAGGTGGACAGTTTTATGATGAAATAAAACTCTTTTTTACTACTTACAAGTTTTTGGAATATTTTATTCATTTATCAAGGCTGGTAGAAAGATTTTTGAATATTTTACAAACTATCATTTATACTAAAATTTATATTTTGAAAAGGATTACTTACGTGCAAAGTGAGTTGAAGAATTATTTTCAAACATTTTTAACTGCAACCTTATCAACATTTTGCTACTTCGATGTTTAAACCAGAACTAAATGAGAGATTAAATGAGGTTAAATTTTTAATATATCGAGTTTACTAGCCTGTTTGTCATGAAGAGATAAAAACAATAGAAAAAATATAAAACATAAAAAAGGAGAGGGGACAAAGGCATCGGAAGATTTCAGTGTATACTGTTTGTCCCAGCAATGGACACTCAGGAGATGGAAGTTGTTTTTATTATACTAAACCTTGTCTTATTGGTGTAGACGCATTTACTAAAAGATAAGTTTAAAAAAAGTCTGTACACACTAGTTTAGTTATTATTCACCCAATTTCAAGATAGAAGTAGTTTTTTATAATCTTTTCTAATCTCTGGTTTTGACATACCCACATTCATTCAAACACCCAAGGTATTCTAATGTTAATATTTTAAAAAATACCACTAACTATATAAAAATATACCAACATCAAACGTTAATTGTTGTTCTACTTAACGAAAATTTAAATGTCATCTGCCATATCTGGTAAATTTTAATACATCTGTTAATTTAAGCATTTGTGACGTTTCAATTTTTTTTAGCTATTTTATGATATCACCAACTAGTCAGCAAACAAGGATTTATGATTGGGTTACTAGAAATCTTCCTGCAAATTCCACAATAGACATTAATGATGTTACTTCCATGTATACAGTTATTAATGTAGTTGGTCCAAAAGCTGTGGCTCTGCTAAGTGAATTATCCAATAATGACATGAAGTTTCCTCCATTTTCATATAAAAAAATTAACGTTGGCTATGCATCTGACGTTATGGTTATGTCATTCACTCACACTGGTGAACCTGGTTTTTGTCTCTACATTCCTTCAGAATATGCTCTGCATGTATACTACAAATTAATGACGGTATGTATTGTTCATTAGTATCATTTAATGATGACTTATTATATTTTTAAAATGTGTATTTAACAATAACTACATGTCATAATAAATCTGCATGTGGCAAAGTCGTCACTTCTGCAATAGTAAAAGTTGGTGCTTCAAAATTTGTCCTTGATTTTAACTAAAAATAAGTATTGTTAAAAATTAACCTGGCAGTAAGGTTAAAAGGTATTTCAATAACAAAAGATTTTAAATGGAAAATTAGTAATACACCACTTGGTCTTTCAAAAATAAATTGTTGAAACAATTACAGAATTATACAACAAGCAAAATATAAGTAGCAATTATGTTTTTTTTTTCCTTAAATTTTTTAATTCTTGTGTTCGTCTTTTTAGGTAGGAAGAGATTTTGGAGTAAGGGATGTTGGAACCTTCACTCAAAGATACATGAGAATAGAAAGATTCATTCCTTTCTGGGCAGAAGAACTTAATAGTTTTACTACACCTTTTGAAGCCGGGCTTGGTTTTACTGTACGATTAGATAAAACAGAAAATTTTCTTGGTAAAGCAGCGTTGCAAAAACAAAAAGAGCATGGAGTTACCAAACTACTAACATTTTTCTATTTAAATGATATAAATCCTGAAGCTGATGTATGGCCTTGGGGTGGGGAACCTATATACAGAAACAATGAATATGTGGGACATGTTACTTCAGCTGGGTAAGAATTCCCTATTATGTCCAGTATTTATTTAATAGTAAGAAATTGATGACTGTTGTTATTTTATTTGTATAGTTGCTTTTTTGATGTGAAACATTTGATGCTGCGAGTAAGAGTTAAAGCTGTTGTTAGCGTAGCAACCGTCAGTCTTCCGTCCGATCCAAAATACCTTGGTAAACCTTGGCTGTAGTAACTAAAAAATTAGATCTTAAGCATGAAAGTAAGAACAATGCTGCGGAGATGAGTAGTCTAAGAAGTATAGCCGCAGTAATAAATAAAGTGAAGAATAGTGAGATAAGGGAAAGGCTGTGGTATGAAAGAAGATTGACGAAACAGATTTATAAGGCGAGTGTGAATGGGCAAGTCGATAGAGGTCGACCTCGGCGAACGTATCTCGATCAGATCGACATTGTTTTGAAGAAAGGCCAGGTCACGAGTACCAACAACCGATGAGCATGTATGAAAACACTGATAAAGATAGAAGAAGCGAAAGATGTGTGTAAGAACCGTAGCAAGTAATAGGAAGTGGTATCTGCCTACCCCTACGGGAAAAAGGCGTGACTATATGTATGTAACTAAAAATGAAGAAAATTACTGATGACAAATGACAATTATAAGAAATTTTATTTGAAAGTAACTACAATAAAATAAGAGTGACTAATAGTTTAAAGCATGAAAGTGAGCAACCTTTTGCTAAGAACGTAAAATTATCAAGTGATTCAAGTCAAGAGTATGTTAATTATATTTTTATAATTAAGGTATGCATTTATGTACATGAGTGCCTGTATATTTTTAATTTCATCTATTTTGTTTTTGATTATGACATATTTATTTCTTTAAATAAACCATCCTTTCATGCATATTTACTACACAAAAAAATAGTATCGATGTTTTACATCTGCCAGGCGTCCCGCTACGGCTCATTTTTTTACTTTTTTAATTTCAAGTTATTTACATTTCTTGATTGATAAATAGTCCTTTGTAATAGAATATGTAAACAGATCCTATTACTTTTAGGCACCTCACATTACCATAATAAGAAAACAATGAATTCTTTCTTCCTTTCTTTAATTTTACCGCAAAAGTATCTGACAATTTTAAATATCTAATTTTTATTGTATCAACAGTTCTCTACTTTCTATGAAACTTTATACTGTACTCCGCACCAGCTGGAGAATTAAAAACGTGTTTTGTAGGTATGGATTTGCTGCCAATAAATTAATTTGCCTTGGATTTATTCATGGATCAAAATCGCCCAATACTGAGATAGTAACAAGTGAATATGTTATGGATAAAAATGCCAAATATGAAGTTGATATAGCTGGTTATCGTTTTAGTTTGAGTCCTCATTTGCGAGCTCCAAAAATAGGAACTAAACCAAAAGATAGTACTAAATACAGACCAACAGCTGTAAAGTATAGTTTATAATCTATGTATTTTAAACATATAGCCAATTTAAAAAAAAAACAAAATTTAATGTTGCTATAACATCATTAACATTAATTTTTCCATTTAAATACTTTTTATTAAAATTTCGGTAGTTTATTTAACTATCGTGTTGGATGTATATTTTTCCATGACAAAATACAAATAGTGTCATATTTATTTTAAAGCATTTACTGAAATAAAGTTTGGAAAGTTGTTCAATCTTTTTTTACCATTCAGTTTACAATACGTGGAAGGATTCATATAATGCGGTGAGACATATTATAGAGAACAAGAAAAAAAAAAACAGATACGAGGAAATGAAATTAGAGACCGCCTTCACATTGAAGGAATGCGGTACCAGTGTGAATATGCGAAGAGAGAGAGGAGGTTTTAGTCGGTAAGAATCCGGAAGGACCGGAGTCTTCTGCAAGATTTCTTCCTCAGACAAAAAAAAAGATAGATTTATATGTCAAAATATAAAGCGTGTAAAATAACTTATTTTACGCAAAATATTTAATAATATGACTATAAAACTTAAGCTTTTTCTGTTTAAACGAAAATATAAACATCTTTTCTTTAAAAACATAACAAACATAATAAGAACAAATTTTATCTATTCAGTCATTAAAATTATTATTCCTCGATTAATATTTGAGATCGTGAAATAAGGCATTCCGCGCAAAGCAATTTCTCATGTTCCATGTAAATCGGCCTAGAAGATTCTTACGATCTTTGTTGCCAATACTAAAATTACATCTTCTACGACTATTAGGAATCTTTAGAACTGGTTCATTCTCATCACAACCCAAATGTTGAGCAATTCTTCTGCGTAAAAAGGTAGGTAGTCTGTCATAATATTTTCTTGAAGATAATTGTTTTTGTAGCAACGAAAATCCAAGCTGTCTTATAAATATACCTTTTGTTGGAGCCTTTTAAAGGCAATTTAATGCGTGAATAATCATGATATTGACTGTAATGCCCGGCGCTCAAGTAGACACGTCCTACTTGCACCAAATCACACGAAATACTAAAAATTTTGTTGGGATCGCCAGCGCATGTATCTAACTTCAGCTATCAATTTTAAATCGCTAATTTACCTATTACATTAGTTATCAGATTTTGAAATTGCTTCGGGCTTCTGAGATCCCACCAGGCTCACAGGCTCACGAAAGGTTAAATATTTATCCAGTATGTTAAGTAATTTGTGTTACAGCATAGTCGAATAAAAAGTGGTATTTTATTTGTATTATTATTGTGGTAGAGTATATAATACTCATACAAATTGGATTTGTATTAGGTAGGTTAGGTTTTATGTGAGTGGGGCGTGGTCGCCCCTCCACCGCGACACTTAGTGGGTCTATTGTGGCTCACCCCTAGAGGCTACAGTTCACCGCACAATCCAGCCCTTCTTACAAAGTTCATGGTTGTATAGGGTGAGATTTTTTAAACATCGGTAGGTTCTAGGTTAGTGTAACCAAATATGTTGAACCTTATTCTTCCCAGGCCGGGGCATGAACATAGTATATGTTCAGCAGTTTCGTCTTCCACGCAGCAGAACCGACAGTCCGTTTGTTGGTTCAGATCTATCTTTCTGAGGTGGTATCTCAGACGACAGTGTCCCGTAAGCAGTCCTGTTAGAATACGCAGGTCATTTCTGCTCCATTCTAGGATCTGCTTAGTTGTGTTTCTCGAGGGTTGTAACGGTAAAAACGCCTTCGAGTGGGTTAGCCCTGGTAAGTCGGACCAGTACGTGAGTATTTTCCTCTCCGCCCAGTCCGAAATAATTGTTTTGGCGGCACTTGTGGTGACTCCAAAAACCGGTTCTGGTCCAGTGAACGCAGATTCGGCCCCCTGTTTTGCAAGGGTGTCGGCTTTTTCGTTTCCTTCCACCCCCTGGTGCCCAGGTACCCACAGTAGGGTCACCCTGTTGTTCGCACCAAGGTACTCTGCTGAGTTCCTCTGCTGCCTTTACCTATCACCTAATGAACCTTCATATAACAACCTCTTTGAGTTTTTATCACTCAAACTGGACTACATTCAGGAGAACCATCCAACAGCTGAAACCATAATCATGGGGGACTTTAATGTACATAACGCTGCCTGGCTCAAATTCTCTAACAAAACTGATGATGCAGGTCGTCAAGCTGAGGCCTTCGCCATCACTCATGGTCTAGAACAACTGGTCGAGCTACCAACCCGCATCCCTGATGTCAACAACCAGGCTGCCAATACACTAGATCTTTTCCTCACCACCAATCCTGACCCGTATAGAATAGAAGTTTGTGCCCCACTTGGAAACTCTGATCACACCCTCATCTCCACAACATGCTCTTTCCATTTACCATCGAGCAGCACAATACCACCCCGTCTCATGTGGCATTACAATTCGGCCGACTGGGAGGGTCTTCGTATGTTTTTCTCAGCGTTTCCATGGAAGAGAGTTTATTTCTCCTTAGTAGATCCAACACGATGTGCTGAGACAATTTCTGAAATCATCATGTTGGGGATGCAAACTTACATACCGAATACCGAAAGAAGACCATCATCCGATAAGACCTGGTTTAACAGAAACTGCTCTAGAGCTGTGGCTTCCAAACAGGCAGCATACCATCGATGGCAAAAAAATCCGGGACCTGAGACCAGAGCAGCATATGTTGAGGCTAGAGGCATATGCAAAGAGACAATAGAATGTTCAAAAGATGCTCATAATGCCAAAATAAGATCAAAACTTGTTGAATGTCCTAACGGATCCCGTTCATTTTGGTCTTTCGCCAAAGCTGTGGGAAGAAACTTCACTTCCAGCTCTTTTCCTCCCCTAACCAATGAAGATGGAACACTAGCAACGACTGCCCAGGAAAAAGCCAATATCTTTGCGCACCTATTTGCTGGAAATTCCACTCTGGATTCTTCGGGAAAACAACCCTCGAACATTACACCTATTGACAGTCACATGCCCGAGATCACCTTTCGCCAACGTACTATCAGAAAGATTTTGCTGGGTCTCAACACCAACAAAGCCTGTGGATCTGACGGAATCCCGCCGATTGTTCTCAAGAAATGTGCCCCCGAACTAACACCTGTTCTTTGCAAGTTGTTCAACCACTCTTACAATTTCGGAGTATTTCCGTCCAATTGGAAAATTGCAAGAGTACAGCCAGTCCCTAAAAAAGGCAAAAAGACCCTACCTAGCAACTACAGACCTATCGCACTGCTATCTATTATTTCAAAGGTCATGGAAAAAGCCATCAACATCGAGCTCATGAAATATCTGGAAGACTCAGGAATTATCAATGATAGGCAATATGGCTTCCGCCATCAGAGATCAACTGGTGACCTGCTCGCATACGTCTCACATATATGGCAGCTATCTATTGAAAAGTATGGAGAAACTTTAGCTGTGGCATTAGATATCTCCAAGGCGTTCGATCGAGTTTGGCACCAGGGACTCCTCGCCAAGCTTCCATGTTATGGCTTGCCCCCTCAGCTGTGTTCTCTGCTTGCTAGTTTTCTCTCAAACAGGTCTCTCCATGTAGTGGTCGATGGAGTTTCATCTGACACTCTACTCATAAATGCTAGTGTTCCGCAAGGATCCATTCTAGCACCAACACTATTTTTACTTCACATCAACGACCTATTGAAAGCAACTTCATGTCCCGTACACAGCTTTGCCGATGATAGTACCCTCCATACCGCTTTCTCTTCCAGGGCCCCTATATTAGCCCGTGAAACCAGAAATGAACGAGGAAGAAATGTTAACAATATAAATATGGACTTGGCAACAATTCTCGAATGGGGATCCAATAACTTGGTAGAATTCAATGCAAACAAAACACAAGCATGTCTTTTCTCTAGAAAAGCCGATCTCACTGTGCCTAACATAATTTTGTCAGGAGTAACCATACCACTGAAGTCATCCATATCGATGCTTGGTATTACTATCAGCAATAACCTTTCCTGAGAAAATCACGTGAGGTCCATTGCCAAAAGTGCATCCCAAAAACTTGGTTTTTTGTTTCGTGCCAAGAGCTATTTCACCTCCAGTCAGCTGCTTATGATCTATAAGGCACAGATCCGACCTGTACTGGAGTACTGTTTCCATATTTGGAGTGCAGCACCTAAACATATCCTGAAGCTACTGGATTCTGTCCAAAAAAAGGGCAATTCGTCTCTTCGGTGATGCCTCGCTTACAAACTCGCTCACTTGTCTGGAACACCGTAGAAAAGTTGGCGATTTGTCTCTATTTTATAGATATTTTCATGGGCGATGCTCTTCTGAAATATCAACAATCGTTCCTCCTTTGGCAGTCTCTTCGAGATTAACCCGTCAAGTTCAGTCTTCACACCCCTTCGTGGTCACTTTGGAGACCTGCAGAACATCACTTTCCAAAGACTCATTCATCCAACGAATTGCGAGGCTTTGGAACTCATTGCCTAGGGAGGTGTTCCCCGAGGCATACAACCTCCAGAAATTTAAGAAGAACACCAACTCCTACCTTATTTCCCTTGGTTCCCACGATGTTCTCTGAACATTACAGGATATCCCTTTTCGTGGGAACTAGAACATAAAAAAAAAAAAAAACTCCAAGGATTCGATGCAATTCCATACAAGTTTAGAATTTATCTTGTTGGAGCTCAGTGCTTTTAAAGCGGCCTGGCTGTCTGATATTATATTTATGTTTTTGTTTGCTAGAGGTCTGTTGGTCAACTCTCTTGCACACAATTCGATAGCGAATATTTCAGCCTGAAAGATTGTGGCATACCTGCCAAGACTGGTAGATATTTCAATCTTTGGTTTCCTGCTGAAAACACCGGCCCCAACTCCATCTGGGGTTTTTGAGCCGTCTGTGTACATTACGTATTCAGTCTCTGGGAAGAGGATTTGTCCCATCATCCATTCGTCTCTCTCCGGAAAGAGGACTTTGAACGACTTTCCTACGTGTATTTTTGTGGCTAGCAAGTCAGGAACCATCCCGAGAATTTGGTGGTTTTTTGTTTCACTCAGTATCCCGGAGTGATCTCCGAGTTGCTCTCCATTTATTTGCTTTTCCAAAGACAGGAATCTATAGGAAGCTATCCTGGCCTCCCTCTCTAAGAGAATATTTAGGGGAGGGAGATGAAGGAGGTGTTCCATCGCTGCCGTTGGTGTGCTGGACATAGCTCCAGTTATGGCCAGGCATGCCAGCCGCTGAAGGCCAGCAAGCTTTGCTCTAGCTTTCTGTTGTAACCTTTTGGTCCACCAGACTACTGAACCATACGTGACCATAGATATTATCATTGTTTGATAAATCCAGTAAATCTGTTTGGGGTTCATTCCCCAAGATTTGCCACATACTCTTCTGAGATTCCAGAGAGAAAACCTGGCTTTGTTTATTGTTTTTTCCAAGTGGGCGTTCCAGGTGAGTCTTTTATCCAGAACTACACCCATGTATTTCACTTCCGTCGCAAATGGAATGCTCTCTCCGTATAGGACAGGCTGCCGAAGCTTATCTAGCTTTTTTCTTTTCGTAAAAGGAATAATTACAGTTTTTCGGGGGTTTACAGACATCTGTTCCCTCTCGCACCATCTGTATACTGTGTTAAGAGCTTCTTGGAGGACGTTTGAGATCGTCGCTTCAAATTTACCTCTAACTATTATAACCAGATCATCCGCATAGCATTGAAAATCTACTCCCTGCATGGAAAGCTCGCTCAGCAGAGAGTCGACTAGAAGTGACCACATTAGGGGGGAAAGTATCCCGCCTTGTGGACACCCCTAACCGACTCTCCATGCAGTGATGATATTATATATCTGTTTTCAATCATGTTTTTGATCCAGTTACAGATTTTACCGTCTATCCCTCTATCCCTAATTGATGTATAGAGTGACTGTGGTAAGGCGTTATTAAACGCTCCTTCTATATCTAGAAAAGCTGCCAGCGCAATTTCCTTATGTTTAAGGGAATGGCCGATCTTTCCTACTAGATTGTTTAGAGCTAAATCCGTAGATTTGCCTGTTTGGTAGGCATATTGGTGGGGGTTTAAGGGATGTTCCCTAAGATTCCCCTCTCTAATATGTCTATCATTGTATTAGGTAGGTATATTATTAGTTAAATAAAACGCAGTCCTATGAAACGATAAACCCTCTGATTTATTTTTCTTATTTTCACGAATTAAATTAATACATTCTAAATAACTAAATGATAACTATTACGAATATTTCACCTAACAACAGAATCAACAATACCAATGGCACTGGTTAAATATCACCCGATTCTATAAGTATGCATAAGAAATAATTGTTACATTTTAAATATTTACAATAAAACAATAACTCGATGTTATTACCTTTAAATGAAATAAAAAGTTAATAGATCAGTTCATTATTGTCTTAAAAAAATTTAAGCTAAACCTACGGAATTAAAAAAGTATTAGAAAATTTATTATCACACAATTTGAACCATATTTGCAACAATTACTAATATATTTAACTAAAGCTTTTCAAGCGTAACTTTGCATTTCGGTAGTTAATTATTGGCGAAAAGCAATTTTGGTCACGATATTCCATCATTAAGTGATGGAAAAATTCCAATTATATTTTTATGGAAGCGTAATTTATAGGTGAATTACTTTTTACAACAATTTTTTTTGTTAATTTCTACTTATAGTACGAAATATTTATTGTAAAGAAAAGAAATCCTTTATTTCGATTACTTTTTTGATTGATTAACTGGATAAACCATCGTTTTCGGTTTCTTTATTACGGTTTTATGTATTTGTTTTTAACAGAATGATGAAAATCTCCAATCAATGATTTTTGTAAATCTTCATGCATTTTACAACCAGTCGAATTTTTAAATAAAAAGAACCCAATTATGTCTAAGTTTTTTTTAATTTGTATTTTGTTGAAATAAAAAGAAATTGAATACAATAGTTGTAAAGATGTTTCCTAAGGAAACATCCATTAAGCATTTTGCAATTTTTAAATCGGATTTTTAACAAGTATAACGGTTCCTCTACTGTACATTTTTTATCTACTTCTTAGATATATCTATCACACAAAATTCACACACACGAATTAATTAAAATTATATATTTTTTATAAAAAAAACATAATTAAAAATATAAAACAATAGCCGGAAGAAAACTATCGTGATGGAAAATATACTTGCTCATCCCGGCAACACACATTACACAATTTCCAACCAAATGGACCTTTAAGGTACCACCTCTCTTTCCTCTTTGTAGACTTACATTTATTAACGGAAAAATAAAAGAAAAAAATAAGAATCGGTAGTTTATAACATATAATGTACTTTTTTTCATTTTATGCTGGGTAAAAAAATGGAAAATGACAACGTCTGATGCTGCTGTTTTAAAAATTTGAATTTTTTTAATAAATTGAATCATTTCTATTGAATGAAGACATTCATCAAACTAAATAAAATAAAACGTTTCATATTAAACTCGTCTATTGAAATATTTCACAACCTCGTTGAAATTCGTTGATTGTTTTACCTAAACTAAATTTAAATAAATATATTATATACTGTTATTCGGAAGACCACTGGCTAAATATTACAAACGACAAAAAAAACCTCTAACTATTACAAAAAACTTAACACTTCTCTTATTCCTACATGTAACTACAAATTCATTCCAACATTCAAAGTATCTGTTAACCTGCTGTTTGCTTCGTAACTTAATTATATATGTTGTACTATCAGTTTCTTAATTTTGAAATAAATCCCCTTATTCTCAAGAAAAGAGATATTTTTAAAATATCTAATCTGTTGTGCATATCTCCCAAACTATAGCAAATAAAATTAAGTTACTAAGCCACATCAAATACTTTAAGTGTGGACATAATAGTAAAACATTCCTCATATTATTTTATAGATTATGTATATTTTCTAAAATGAAGAGATCTATTAACTTAAATATACCGGATTAAAGTAATAAATAAATAATGCAGAGTGTTCAATAAAGCAAGAATTGTTATTAACAACGGAGGGAGTAGATACATCAGTCAAGATCACTCTGCCAAACATGACTAGAAATAAAGAAGTCAAAAAAGAGCGTGACCTGAAAAGGTGCACCGAGACCTGATCGCTGCACCCTTCGCTCAGGGATGACTACTTTAAAAAGTTTTTTAATCACAGTAATATTTCTTTATATTTTTTACAAATAGTAAATTAGATATAATCGAAGCCACTACTTGTACTTGTACAGTGGAAATTCACAACGGTTGGCTAGTGGTGTAGTACTATAGATGCTTTCAACTATCGCAATTTTATCGATAGTTCCAACGTACCATGGATAGTTTTCGATAGTAACAATCAGACAAATTGAATAACCTCACATTATTTACTTGATTTAAAGATTTTTTCTATTTCATGTTTTTCTATGTTTTATACTTTACATCAACGTGTTACTGATTTAATATGTTTGTATTTTGTTTTAGTCAAATAAATACATTAATTTTTAAATAGTTTTAACATAACCCATTGGGGGTTTGTTGATTTTGTTAGTATGCTATTAAAATAACCTAACCAAGGGAAATTCTCCAAAGGAATTATCTAGTTTATTGATTAATAAATACTAATGCATAAAAAAAAACTTAGTCACAATGATTCAAAACAGCTAGTTAAAAAAATGATACTCTTCTTAGTTTCAATCTCATAACCGCCGAATGCCATCGATAGTTCTCCACCACTACCGTTTACAATGAAATACTTTTTGATTGTAGGAAATTTCTGCCAACGATCGTGAATACTTACTTCCAATTATGTTTCTAATCTAAACTTTGACAAACTCGACCTGGACCGTTTATTTTTAGTAAATAATCTGAGAGTAAGTTTAATACGCTTTTTAGAAGCGTTTTAAAAAAGAAACTAAAAAACCCTGGTCTTTGATTAATAGGAAATGAAACCAAAGTTTTATGCTACATTACAGGTAATGAAATGGCTCAGACTATACATAATAAATTATAGTGCGTATTACACAGGGTGTTCTGATATTCGATCGACAACTCTTTACAGGTAAGAGTCCTCGAATATGAAAAATGCGGTTGGAACATAAACCATTAGTTCTTGAGATAAAGTTGGAAAATTAAAATTATTTTTTTGTGATATTTTGATAACTGTTTTAAATTTTTGTTTCGATACTTGCACTTGGTTTTTTTACGACTTAATTAATGAAAACTACCCTTAGAATACTTTATCCGGTGGCGCACTATAAGGGGTAGAAGAACCTTCGACCCCACTACTGTTATAACACTATTTTTAAATTAATTTAAATCTATGTTTATTTATGTTACAAAAAGTAACACATACTTCTATTCTGCTAAAATCAACCGTTTTCGAAATGTTTAACTGTAAACTGAATTTAACGAATTGTTATTTACCATGTTGGTTTGTAATCTACGGATTGATTTGTGTAAATTAAGTACACCTTTGGATATAATATTCACATTATGAATATCTCGTAAATAGTTGAAGATAAAGCGGGAGAAATTAGATCTTAAATATACCGGTTCGTTTTCAAATAATTGACAGGAAATTTAAATATCTGTTGTATTTTGGCAGGCACAAGATGCGTAGATTAATTTCTAAATTCTGATACCAAAAAAATTATTTTAATTTTTCAAATTTAACTAGCTATATCTCGTGAACTAGGTACTTTAAGGGTTTGTGCTCCTACCTAATTTTTATCATTTGTCAAGGACTCTCAACTGTAAAACGTTGTTGATCGAATATCGGAGCACCCTGTATGTATTTGTAATGAAAAGTACATTTTGTTTACAAGTTTCGCTACGTTTTAAAATTCCCTAATCGTCAAATTGAAATTATGAATAAAAATTTTTATGTTAGTTTATAATCATCATTGCTTTACGTGTATATTTTTTATTCATTTTTGTTTGATTACCATACAACATAATTGTTGATAAAAAAAATCAAGTTCTATAAATATATAATTACATTGCAAAATGCCTGATAGGTGGGGTACTTTAAGACGCATTTCTACTTACAAAATGATACTTTTCGAGTGTATGCGACCTTTTTATGTAACTTTATTTCGCTAAATAACATTTTTAATTATATTTTATCCTGTGGGGTACTATCGTTTTCAAATATTTATAGCTGAATTATTTGACAGTCGAAATTATGCAAATGGGCATTGACACTGAACGTGATTTTGTGCTTTGTTTAATAAACTGATAGAGCTGCTACATTCCAATATTTTCTATCTATCCTTAAATATCAATAGCATTTACACTCTTTTCATCTGTTGCAGCGCATTATTGATTAATATTTTCTGATTTGACAACCACTTGACTACTCATTTTCTATTTGTGTTGTTTCCCGACTACTTTATGATTAGCTATGTAGTGCTCCACTTTGCAATAGGTATCTTGAGCGCTGACTTCATCGGCCTCCTTTGAACCTCGGGGATTTTGGCACGGGATACAAATGTAGTGGCAATAGAAAATGTGTTAAGGTGATCTCGGCAGGGGGCAAAAGAATAGTCCTAACGCGGCCCCTCCAACTCAGGGTCCTCCCAATTCCCAAGCACTCATCCAGGACTTTTGTGATTTACAAAAATACTCGTAATCACCATTGGGTAAGAAACTTCCTTTTTTATTGATTCTGCTTTTATTTTAACCCGCATTTCCAATAACCCTCTTTCATGTTAAAACAGATCTTCTCTATACTCGAAGCAGTAGGTAAAAAAATATTTTAGATACCTAGTACTTTTGTTTACAGGATTGATCAAACTCTTCACAGTTTATTTTCATCAAGCTGAAGATGCAAGTGGTTGCGCTTTAACTGTAATTTCGAAATAATACAAGCGAGATTCATTGAAAATTATTACATAGTAATTACAAGTATACCTCATGTATCACATTTTTCTGTGAATCCCTAAATGGCTTTTCACTACGAGGTTTATGGACTTTCCCCGTCGTTAAAAAAAATTGCCTTTGACGTTTGGTCGTCGAACATATTTTATGTTACTAGTAGATAGCAGAATTACTTTGAAATTAGTTACGAAAATGAATCGTCGTAATTTTTTATGCAATAAGTTAAACTACCAAATCAAAAGGTACTTTAAATTTAAAAATGTCTCTTCAGACGCTCCAAGTTTTAGTCCAAATGGGTTACCTGTTTTGAATCTAGTTTTGTGATAATTTAATGATGTTTTCTTTTTAATTTCAAAGTTAATTAGTACAACCGATTGTATTTTACTAAAACACTACCTACATTAAGAAACGATGTAAAATGTTTGTACTATCAAGAATTTTAATTGCACGTTCTTGTCAACTCATCATCGATGGACATGCTTGTGAAAGAAATACTCCCCAACGCATTTAAATATTTTTACGGTAATAAAATATGGATGAAAAAGAAGAAAAAACCGTTAGCCATTCTCACGGACGAAAAGTTCAGAGACAAAGTGTTTTCGAGGCCGAAAGTCCGCAAACTTGCTACACGGTGTGGGAATAATATATCGTGAGCGAAAAAGCTCGATTATCGACTTTCTAATCAATCTACGATTATTCTATTATCAGTATTATTGTAATACTAAGGCACAGATCCAGCTCACTGCTCGCTCACGCAATAAGCTCGTATGTGGAAGACAAGCACTGCTGGACATTCGGTCCATGACAGAGTATATCCCTCGACGAAAAGTTTTGCTTTGGATGCCAATAAAAACTCCTTTGCTTAGATCTTCTTTGCGGACTACCCTACTAAATGATAGTTAATAGATGTCTCTATCGAAAAAGAGACGAATTTTTTAAGATTTTTTGATTTTACACTCGTCAATCGTAAGAAAATCCTTCAAATTAGTAGATTTTATCGCAGCAAAAAGCTCTTCGGATGTGACCAAAAATATCTCGTGGATAAATTTAATAAACGACGGAAAACAATCGAATGTTTTCGGGCGGCCAATGCATTTTTCTATTTGGTCGAGGGACCACTCCGATGGAGGGAACGAACTGAAACAAGCCGTGCTATAATATTTTTAGTTATGACAAACCGTGTTTTTCTTCTACACCTAACCGCTAAAAATATATCAATTTGGTTCTTCATTCTTTATATAAATTGTTTTCAATAATATCAAAATTTCATATGTTCAAATTGTTTACAAAGTTCATTTACGACCTCGATAATACGATGTCGTAAAGGAGTTTTGCGAAGTCTTCGTTACGATATTTCCAAATTTTTACTTCGAAACCGTTTCTCCTAAAATCTTACATACATCGCATTTTATGCATTCCAATTTATTATACTGCTTGCACAGTCAAAGATTAGATGCGTAGCTACTGATAAACAAATTAAATATAAAAAAAATCCGCTACAATTTTTTGTCAATAAATGATTCACTACTTTTTATCTAACCGCGTCACTGTAACATAATGAGGTCTCCTTTGACTAAAAAATCATTTCAGTATTCATAACATCAGTCATGAAAAAGAGTCCCTGCAACACCAACAATGATCGCAATCAGGAACCAAACACGATTATTTTTGGGCAGAAAATATACAAGATTAGTTTGTTGCAGTGGACGTGCTCAAAGCGAGATTCCGAAAAAATGGGGTTCGAAAATGAGACGATTAGTCTCAAATGAGAAAGTTTGACGCTCGAGTACCAGAGTATAAGACTGAAGTACTAGATTTTGAGAGGCTTGGGCATGAGAGTATGACACTCGAGTGGCAGAGTGCCAAGCGTTGCAAAGTACAAAAGAGGAAATAACTACTTCTAGGCAAAGGAAAAAAATTATGTCTGAAATAATTTGGAATACATAATATACCGTTTAACAAGTTAGGCACATACCTTCTATAAAATAGTAATAATTAATATTTTTGTTACGGTAGAATTTTTTATGAAAAAAATAATGGAGAAGGGGTTTCAATAATTGCTCGCGGGCGGTTAGGAATATGGTAACAATTACTTCGACTCGAATATAATATCCATATAGTGCGAATTCCAAATTGTAAGTGTGTCGCAAACAATTTGGAACAATTCACACGAACAATTGCACAGCCTATCTTGGCACCCAAATCTACAGTAAGTTTTAACTTAATTATACATTAGTTGAGCATCTACTGTTGGGCCAATCTGTAAATATTTAAAAAAAATGTTCCATTCTATCAAGTATTTCCCTGATCAAATATTACTTCGCCACGACAAATAATAGCATATTTTTTTACAAGAAACAAGAAACGATGGAAACAGAGAAATTTCAAGAAACAGAACGGACCCATAACGATGCACCCTTAAAAAATGTTTCACAGAATGGCCTCTATACACACGCAGTCACGCAAAAAGCAACTTAACTCGATCATTAAGGCGATGTTTTTATTGTCTTCTCCTAGTTACGGAGATTTCGGTGCGATCAGATTTCGATCGTTCTCCCGGGAATCGGAACTCTCCAACGCGTCGCCTGATTGAAAAAAACGATCCGCATCACAAATCATATTCGCACTGTTACAGCACTGTCCCGTATGATCGGACGAGGATGGCGCGGTCGAAGGGGACGTTTCATCCATAAGAATTATGGCTCCCGGTTCGGCGTTGGATGTGTGACTTATCATACTAAAATCCTCTTGGTCCAGAGTGAACAGCGGGTTGTTCCATCTTGTTATACTACTAGAGCGGGGTGTACCTGTACAATAGAATCACAAGCAAATAAGGTTATTACAAAATATAAATAAATTAATTCAATCATTTATTATCATTTCCGTTTATTCCAAATGTTATTTTTGTATTATCTGAACGTAAAGTAAAAACTCTTAAAGAGATAGAGAGAAGTAGCGAATGCACGTAATAAAGAAGTATCAGTGCTATATGACGACTGAATAATGTATGCGGAAAAGAAATAATTCAAATAGGTTATTCGAATTACGAAAAGATAAAGTTTTGTTTCTAAATTCTTACCTCTCGCTGTACTCACTGTGGGAGAATACATACTGAGGTTCGTAGGACTGATGACACCAGACATCCCCCCCATACTGGGATAGCTGAACAGCTGCAAAAAAAGTCAATTTAGGTACAATTTTTGTTACATCTTTAATACCCTGTTGTCCAAAGGAAGACTACAGTATTGCTAGAGTTACGATAAGTAATGACTATATCAAAGATAATCCATCTACAATCGCAAACTGGTATATTCTGAGAAAATTTATTTGAACCGCCCGAGGCAAAGCAATAAAATAACTCTTAGAGCTTATCACCATAAACTTAGCTGGTCCGTACTGCCTTTTATAAAATTTAAATAAGTTTAGCTCTGCATGATGCACTAAAAATCAAGGGATAAAATTGAATGCAAGCAAGACGAAAGTAATGATTTTTGAAAGAAAAGAAAGCATGGCAAACTGTGAGGTGCAGATTGAAGGAGAAAAAGTAGAGTTAGTTTGTGGTAAATAGGCCGATGCGTAAAGGTGTGATTGAAATAATAACAAATACTTTTACTTGAATTATTTAATCTATGATACAAAGTATTGGCCGGAGGAGTGCCAGTGTGCACCCAATGGTGTCTGTTAATCGACTGTTGTTTTTAGTTGCTAAGCTACGGATACTCTGCTCTACCAGGTCTGCAACTATTTTACCTGCGTAGAGTTTTCTATTATCTCCGGCTCGGTCGGCCCGTTCCAAGGCTGCATGCCATATATTTTTACAGGGCCTACCGACCGAAGGATTACTTATCCCTATCATAAACCAGCAGACAGGATTCGATCATAAATGCGAGTGTGTCTGCTTTACAAATTAATTTTTTGTTTTTTATTGCACCTCCAATTGGGAGGTATGTCTGTCACAAAGTAAAAGAGTTTGTATAATTGGTTTCAAAGTTTACGAGAGACGGAAAGTATGACTGTGATATTGAGTGAAGGGTGTTAGCAGAGAAACAAATGGGGCGCTGCATACTTTATGAGCAGTCAACGTGTGTCAAAAAAAGGCATGATTGGTTGTGCATAGAGAAGTGCTGGTACCTACACTTACGTATGATAGTAAATGTTGGATTTGACAAAAGAAGCATGAAAATAAGATCAATGCTGCAGATATGAGTAGTATGAGAAGTATAGCTGGAATGACTGATGGATAAAGTAAAGAATAGTGAGATAAGAGAACGCTGTGGTGTAAAAGAAGATGTGATTACAAAGATAGATAAAGGAATGCTTAGATGGCAAACGACGGGCTGATGAAAGTGGAAGAAGCGAAAGACGTGTGTAAGAACCGTGGGAAATGAAAAGAAGTGGTCTGTGCCTATCTCTGTCTACCCTTACGGGATAAGGCATGACTATATGTATGAAGTTTTTTTAATCTAAAAATATTTGCTTTTGAATACGGATCTGACTAGTAGCTGGGGAGCTCGTTGTAAAATGATAAGGTCTTAACTTTCGATAAAGTTAAGTCAGGTCAACTCTAAATAAATATTCTCTTAACTGTCAACACGAGAAATAATTTTCGGAACTGTGGTTATTTTAAGCTTAAATAAAAAAGGTAATTATTTATAGACCAATTCGTTTACAATATTCGCGATTCTTTATTGCACATTAAACCTTTCGAACCTTTTACGTTATAAATCCACCACGGTCACAAAAACAAGTTCTCGTGCACATTAAAACATTATTATTATTTACTTGGATAACTGGTGGGTTCAAAGATGATATTAAATATTTTTAAATTGTATAAACAAGGCTGATTTTTTTAGAGTATGAGAATTATTTCTTACTTATAAACCGTTGGAAAAATATCAAAATAAGTAAATGTAATGATAAATGAATTGAAATAATCCAATAGGCGTTTTACTAACTATTATCAGTTCTGTCTTTTCCATAAGGACACATAGGGCACAAGCCCAGAGCCCCCGGCTCGATGACCGAGGTCCTTGTTTACAAGGAAAAAAGGAGCTCAATATTTAGCGCAATTTTACTAAAAATTGACGTTAACATTTTTAAATAAAAATGTGGATCTAAGATAAGATGAAATTTATAAATATTTTTTATACAGTGTACAAATTTTTACTAAACTTAAAAAAAATACAATTTACAATTCTCAAAATAGTAGCCACTCATAGACCTATTATCCAGGTTGTATTATTCAGGTTGTTAAAATTCATGAAATATTTATTATGGTCACAATATTGTTGCAAATGTAATCAACAAATACTATGGACGATTCAATAACAATCACAAATCTCTTGCAATAACTGGAGAGCAGGCAACATCACAGCACAACACATTCCAGTCGGCCGTATCAAGACAATACAATCGACTTGAAAGTGGGGATGTATGATCGTGTTTAAAAGTAAATAGTTACGTCTCCTCTGATAATAGGTCTATGTAGCCACTTCACTTAAATTTAATTTGTAAGTAAGCTAACCGTAATAATCAATCAAGTCGGTAAATAAAAGTACATATAGGTACTGTTTTCATTTGCATTTTTTTTACTTTACTCTATTTGTGCGCGTCTTTTATTATCTGTAATATCCAGATACAATTAAACCCTCATACATTACATTATGCTTTTTTTATGTCTATTTTTGTATTTATTTTTAGGCTATTTGTTGACTAAATGTTTTCCAAATGACTGGCACTCTTACACCATGTCTTTTTAATAATTGTTTTAGGCAGTAATTTTAGAGCTGCAACCATAAGGAAAATTGACTTCGATTTTATAGCCAAAGTATTTGGGAATATTTTGTTTCAAATTTTTTCCTTACCTGGTGTACTGGATTTTTCTTTTTGCCAAACAAAACGAAAACTATGCGGTTTTTTTCATTTATTTTTTGGTTATGTCTAACAGATAATTACTGTGTGTTGGCGAGCCTGACATTTCCACAAACATCCTTGAAATCCCATCAATCTAGGGGAAAAATATAGAAGCAGTTTTATTTATTTTCATGCCTGAAACAGTCAACAAAATAGTCTCGCACGCATGCGTTTTTGCTTTAAATTTCAGCCACCGGCAGTCAGGCAAATAAATAGGCGCGAAAAATGCATAGTGTATGGTAATAAAGGGTTTTAGAATGCAAATGTGTGACAACATTAACATCACAGCTGACCACAGTTGCAGGGTGTTCGTTTGCGAGTATAACTGTTATTGGTAATTGGGTCCCAGATGATAACACAGGATATCCATTTTATGTCAGGATATCCCTAGATTTGAAATGGACATCCATGAGATTTCCATCAATGGATATCCTTCAGTAGATATTCTATGGATATCCATTAGATATCCACAGCAATTAATAATGTGTTTAAATTCCAAGATTGATTTTAATAGTTCTCGAAATAAAAAAATTGTACCTTTTTAGAATTTATAGGTATATATGAGTCGGCGACAGCCTGACCGTGCTATTATCGCATATTTGTTCCGTCCCTAGACCATGTTCCGTGACTGGATAGTCCGTAGTTCCTGTTGACAGCTTTGGCTTTAATCACTGATATAGAGATAACCTCAAAGCTAAAATTATTTTTTATTGTGATATAAACTTGGTGAGTTAAGTATTGTGTCATTATTAAATGTGATTGCGTTATTGCTGAGTTTTATTTGTCTGTTAAGGAAAGAGGTAAATAGTTTTATAATAAAGAATTATCTTTCTATACATATATATCCTCATGTGTAGGTGATAAAAAATGAATAACGTGAACAAACGAAGAAATAAAAAATTAATACCAAGTCAATTATATAAAAGAGCAAGGATGGAAATAGAGCGATTGGCTGAAGACTCTTCAGGCTTCGCTAACACTATTGACTCCTGCTCTACCTTATCTTTAACATCAGCTTGGTTGAGAAGGGCCAAAGAAAGACATTTGTCATCTTCGAGAATAAAGGAAACACCTGGAGATTTAAAATAGCATTCTATTTTTTCTTTAACTTAATTTTTTTGATTATTCTGCATTTAATGTTCAATGTGTTTATTTTAGAGTTTATACATTTTATTTGTAGATAACCTCGAAGTTTATGAGAATTTTTTTTTCATTCCATATTTTTGTTACCAGAGTTTACTAATAAAATTTTTTTGGTCAATACCATTATTTCATTTTCCTCCAGATCGCTATTACTATATTTTATCTTCGATGGATATCCTCAAGGGATATCTGTGAAGGATATCTTTCGGATATCTCTGAAGGATATCTGTTGAATATCCCTGAAGGTTATCTCATGGATATTCCTGAACGATATTTTATGGATATCTTTGGACGATATCTTATGGATATCCTTGAAGGATATTCTATGGATGTACAGGTTGGTGCGCTTTGGACATCTATAAGATGTCCAAAAGATATCTTTTGGATATAAATTGGATGTCCAAAGTACATCCATAAAATTCATGAAGGTTGTCCAATGGATGTCCATGTGTTGTCTGGGGTAGTTATTTTTATCTTTATGCCACTTATTTAAAATTGTACCATTAAATATCTCCGAATATTACGACCATTTTTAATTTTATAGTTTAGAGGGAAATGTGTCGCATTTTTTTACGTGGCATAAAATTATTTTTTTCGGTAGGTACATACTAAATTATCGTAAAACGGCGAGATGCGACGACGACGCTAACGCTTCCGCGTATTGATTTTCTCTAGCCCTAAAAATGGTGCATCTTTCATTTCACAATTATAGGGTGATAGCAGAAGAGTTTATAACATATTGTGAATTAGTCAAACGCTAAGAGAATAAATAAAAATTGGTTGATTTTTGATCGGCATTGTTTGATTAAAAAAACAATCCACAAAGTTTAATTTGAATTTCCCAGTTAGTTGATTCGTTTAACTAAATTATCTGCTGTACAGGGTTATTATCTATAAATTACTCAAACCCTATCATCGTTATTATTACCTATGAAAAAAAGTTTCTCACAGAAGTTGTGTGGTTTTGTCTTAATTTTGTTTTAATGCTCTTAAAAATAAAATAACGAGCAGATTTCAGAAAATATAAACTACTGGACAAAGTTAATGCAACAATATGAAATTATCTTTTTCTTATGTCCGTTTTTGAAGTTTATCGAGTATTTGAATAGTAGGCTATGCATATTTTGTCTCGTTGTTAATGATTGCTATCAAAATAATTTGTTTAGATATACAGTTTTAAATAATTTGTTAGAAGATAAACAATTTTGTGCAATACTTGCAAAAGTGTATTTTTTTACATTGTTGAAATGATTTTTTTTCCTCATTTCAAAAATATATATTACCCCTGACTTATACTGTTTTTGACTTATTAAACGTCGAATATATTGGTTAAAATAGTGTACATTTGCACAAGTTAACATAATAAAAGTAAGCTATAAAAAAATAACAACTATTGCGCTTGATAAGTGTCATTTCTTGAATAAAATAATTATTTTTTAAAAATGTTCGTCGGATTATCGATTGAGTCACTGGATATTTACAGACAATTTACGTGGCATCGTGTGCAGCACTATCCTGTAAACTTCTAAAGTTCTCTAGAAATTGTTACAACAAGAATGGCCCCTATTGTTTTAGGAGTTGACCGGAATATTGATCCGACGTTATTTGTAAGATTTTAGACTTAAGAAAATGAAAGCAGTATCCCACTTCTCACATAATCGGACATAATACATTGTATTTTTTTTAATTAGAAAAAGGTTGGTCGAGAAAAGATCACGAAAGATCAGTTAATGAAACATTCACGCACAAATATTTTATCTTAAATCCGCGATGTTCATTGCCATCAGATGGATTTAGCAATAGGAAAAACATTGCCAACCTAATTCCATAGGGAAATGTAAACTCCGACAGGAATAACTATAGTCTGGCAGTCTGTATACTCCGATAGAAATAACTATAGTCTGTCAGTCCATCATGCCAAGTTGTCATATTTTGAAGGACCAATGTACTTAGTTCTGGTTACATAAAATATTTTATTGATAATTTTATATATGTGATGAAATATCGATCCGTGATTGCATCCGTTCGGTGGTTAGAATCCGATTGGATTTTTGCAGACGTTTCGCACAAGGTCTCACTTAGCATTTTCAATGCGTAGTCTTCGCTAGCCGATCAGCTAAGACTTCGCATTGAAAATTCCAAATGAGACCTTGGCGAAACGTCTGCAAAAACCCATTCGGATTCTAACCAACAAACGGATGCAATCCCGAAGACTAGAATAATTAGAAATATTTACCAAGTCATAAATGAAAAAAACTGATTATGTGATAATGGGAAATTAATGTAAATGTGTTTTTTTTCCTTGGATTTTATAACTTTAGTGAATGTTTGTTTTATATTTTAGCTGTCTGAAGAAAATTAAATAATTAAATCAATTCCTATTCGACCAGCTACGTTGCAACTACCAGGTCTTGTATTTTGCAAAAGTCGATAATTAGTTTATTTTGATAACGTAGAACTTAAATTAAACCTATTTTGCTAAAGTGAACGAAAAGACTATAACTGTAAATAATAATAAGCTATTTTATAAATAAACGCGAACACTATAACTAATAAAAGTAGGAATTTGGCAAGGCTTGACTACGGATTCAATGCTTTTGATCCAAGTATTCACTGCAACGTATTTGAGTGAACTGAGCTATCTCCCCTACAATTTTTCCATTGCTAATATAATCTTCGCAGCTTCAGCTACTCCTGTCCGAGTGTACCGTTTTTAAAATTTACTTGAATATATTATTCTTGTTAAAAGTGGTAAGTTAATGTAACTGACGACTTGGACGGCAAAGAGAAGGCCTCACTTTTGTAATTATTGCAACCAGGAACTTAACCATACCTATACCCTTCTTTGAAGCTACTTATGTTCGCTGAATATTGATAAAAATAATAATGATAACGATTTATTTTATTAATTGAAATACGAAAGTACTCCAAATAACGAACAATACCACATAATGGACTTCACAATGTTTTCCCTAATTGGTTAGCACCATCCAATCGTGAACCTCGCCAATAGTACTTTTATTGTCTAACGTAAAGAGAATTGGTTTCTAAAGATTCCATAAAAATTTGGCAAATTTATCTACTTCATTTATTTTAAACAGACTTTGTATTAGAATTAATTAGGATTATTAACAGTTCCACAAATAAAATAAAATTTAAAATTTTTTTGTTGTGTCACTTTAAACATTTTCGAGTCAATATTTTTTGTATTATTTTTATTTGAGATAATAGGTTTGTTCCCACAGCATTAAAAAATAGCCCGAATTATGCGCAGTATATTCATAAAATTTATTGTCTGTTTCCAATCATGTAGTACGCTGTTCCCACACATTTTGGTGATAGTTTGATAACTGTCAGCAGTCCGCCCAGAAAACCAAAATCATTAACCAAACACACATAACCTTATTAACCTTACTAACACCAATCTCAAGCTGTGACGTCACTTGCACGTTACCGATAGCAAGAAGGAATATCATCTCTCATAGTAGTATTTATTTTTTTTTATTTGTGGACTATTTTTAACAATCCGCCAAACATGGTATCATCCATTCGTAGAAAGTATCTAAAATCATTAGGTTCACTTAGTTAATCAATTTTCATGAGTAGGAATACCTAGTTCTTTTTTGTAAATCATTCTTTCATCCATTTTTTTAAAGACTTTTTTCTTTTTTACACTCTCGACCAAATCAATGGTAATAGCAGCTTTTTTACCAAAAACTATGGTAAGTATGAGAAGTTCAAAACGTAACTAGTTATTAAGCAAATATATTGCACTTTAAGGATACAGCTCGCAATAGTTTGCTCAATAATATTGACTATATCTGAGCCGCTTAAGATTCAAGTACAGAATGGTGGGTAATTTTTGCCCACAAACATATGAAGAAGAAGAAACAGAGTGACAATTGACTGAAGAGAGCTGCTTGCAAGTCGTTTGCCGTTCCTACATTTGGATTGAAATCAGACAAACGCAATTACGTTGGTTTGGAAATTATAAGTAGCTTTGCTATTTTCCTGTAAGAACAAACCCAACGTGTCTCGGTGAAAGCGGTAGAATTAACAACATTCGCTCCAAATAAACCTGACGAAAGATCACGCTCAAAAAACAATACTTTCAGTAAAAAATCTCAGTACTCTTCCCGAGGACAACAGTGTATATAATACCAACATGTCCCGGCTGCCCGTGGAAATGATTGAAAGAATATTCCCGACTAGGAGAGTATGGACTACTCGTCGGGATGGAATTTCTTTGCGATGGTGATTTCCGCATGTCATGGTTCCCAGGGCTAAGTGGTGGTGAAGAGTTTATTTCCGGTACCTCGTCTGCTGGAGATGCCTCACTGCAAGGAGGCGTTATGCTGGCCGGCGGTGAATTAGTTCCACTCATGTTGACATCGCAAGTCGAACGAATTATCGCAACTGGCCGAGCCATCGGCGGTAGCGGTGGAGGCGGTAACATTGTGGAGGGAAAGTACTGCGGCTTTGGACTTCGGGATAAATTTGACTGGATCTGAAACAATTTCAGCTTTGATGCACACGCACGTTACATACCTGAAACTGATCTACTTTACCTGTGCATTTTGATTGTTGTCAGTTTCCTGACAAACGAACGTAACAAAATCAGAAAGGGTGTCGTGCCCGTTTTCTGGATACTTCACTTGATTTTGATGAGGATGAGAAGATTCCGGGCTGTGCTGATAGAATAACGTATTGGGACTGGCTTGCGAACTGGAAGAAACCAACGTAGTATTTTGAGGCATCGCTGGAAAAGACGTTTTTAAATAAATGAAACGAGTTATATTTTTTGTGTAAAATTTTAAATTTAAATTAGTGGGTGAAAACCACTAAAATGTCGACCTTTCTCTATAAGAGACCGTCGTAGACGTGTTTCTGTTGTTCGTGTCTCAGTTGTATTGTTTCAGTGCCATACGACACAGTGTATAATTTAAAATTTTAATTTCAACGCATAATATCCTTTTCAATAAGGTATTACACTTTGTACTGTCGATTAACAGCAATAAATGAATTCAAATTTGTGCTTTTTTAGAACCAAATTTACACGTACAAATACAGATATGGAGGATTTCGAAGAAGAAGCAGATAAAATTTCGCTAGCACAGCTATTTCCTACTTTGAACGACGTATTTGTCAACTTTAAACAATTTGCATTAATTGATAGCAGTGTTGAAACTGAAAGTGCAGAATTCACCATCAACTGTATTGAAGAGGTACGACAAACTAGTAAATCTACTTCAGATTTTCAGATTCTGGAATTTGAGGAACCTGAAATTGCTACGATTTCTAATGTATCGAGCCTATCTGAAGCCTGCGCAAGTCTTAGAGACTTGGGAAAAGTTTTTCAATAACGTGAATAATTTTGAAATGGTTATAAATTTGTCTAATTGTAAGCTATTACAAAAATGTGAGTCTTAATTGTATAAAAATAAACTAGGAGATGTAAAGCAATTATTGATTTTTGATTACTTTAAAAAATGATGCGTACATATATAAGTAATTTTAAAATCTTGCTAGTTCTTTAGTTTTTAGTGTATTTTTTTAAGGGAATTAATAATTTAATTATGTCATCAAAATTTTTAAAAAATTAAGATTATAAAATCCATATTTATTGTCTTCATTTTTCTAGTTCTTTTTTAAAAGATCACTTCTCTTTAGCGACCAATATATGATTACCCAACGGTGGACGTTATTGGGAGGTTTAATTTATTTGTAGACCAGTATTAGCAGTTATGCCGATTTACTATCCCGTTTTATTAAAACGGCTCTCATCTGTCCATAAGAGTCCGTAATTGTAAATAACTGAAATCTGGGCGTTGGAACAATACAACTATATAGCCCAAATATTAATAAAACGATCAAAGTATGAAAGAAAACGAAAATGAACTTACAGTATGTAGCCGAGACTACCATGGAATCCACGGAGGAAGATCGATCTACTACCACGGGACCTGGTTCAGGATAACTATTGCAGTAAAAGGTCGGATGTTCTAATTTGACGCTGTTCATATTTGGATGGCTCTCGGATAATTCGTGTAAAATAGAGGCTACAAATAAATATTTTAAAAACTATATTCAAAAAATTAATTTTTAGTATTACATTTTGATAACTTCCACAATTCTTTGGAAGAAAATACTCCTGTCGCTAGAATGATGTCGTTACATACTACGCCATTGTATGGATTGTGCGTATATCCTGAAATTTTAAAATGAATTTTACTTAAAATTAGTTGTAAATAGCATAGTGTCTCGAATGAAAAAAAAAACGGAAAATTTACTTCCTACAACTCGAATATCGAACCCATCGAATTGGTTCAAACAAAAAAATGTTTTACATGTTTCATCAAGGCAACTTGCGATTGATTTGACGACAAATTTTCGTTGAATTAAATTAGAGAAGGACTTTATTTCCATTCTTAAATGGATGCCACGACAGAAAATTGTGTACCTAAAACAAATACTGACTCGAATCACAAAGAGCACCATAGCCACAGCCACAGCACCAGCAACTCAAAATTCTTTAGAGCTAGAAAGTCCCATTCTGGACAGCAGCAGATAGTACAGTGATGATACCAAAATTTTCAATTTTATGCCTAATTAATAAGTAAATTGAAAATTTATTCGGTAAATAACACAAGTCAACACGAATTTTTAGTCTAGGTTCAGTTAAAATTGTTTGATTTTGATTACTAATGTCTACATAATGTTACAAGCCGGTCCTGTTATTTGTCGGCGTCCGAGAATCGACCATAAATAGGGAGCATATTAATGACCGCTTTGTCGGCCGCCGTCTCAGTCTAGCAAAGTCTCGAACATCGCGTCGCGAAGGTAGAAGGATTGTTTCGAACTCTCGAGAAAAAGGTGTAATAGTCTGGAATTATGATTTAGAAATATAAAAAGGAAAGCGGTCCTGAAAAAGACAGTCTTTAAAAGTGTCTATAAGTTATGAAATTTAAATAGTTGTAATTAGTTGAATATTTAAGTGAAGATCTCTGTGATTTGTAAAAGTAAAGTTTATTATGTAAAAGTATTGAAATAAAAATTGTTTTGTTACCATATCAAGAGTTTAAGATCACCGAACCCAAGAAAGAAGTAAATTTCGTAACAATAATGAAAGAAAAAATAGTTTTACCCAATAAATTTTGCTTTTGTAGCAATCAGAACGAAATCTCAAATTTAAAGGAAATTATTTTTAAAAATATAATTATACAGGGTGTTTCTAAATTTATGCGAAAAAATTCAAGATGTAATTTCTCGTATGAAATTATGATGGATCTTTCCTATCACAAACTTTCCTCAGCCCAACCCCAACCCCTTGAAATTTTGTTATTTCCGTGCACTTGCAAAGGAATAACCACCGGTATTTTTTTTACATTCCTGTTACATTATAAGAGGGTGAAATTCCCTTATCTGATTTAATATCAAATCTTTTTTTCGTAATTTAGTTTGGTAAAATAATAATATTACTTAAAATCCCTGTTTATTTAAAAACGTTTCTTAATTTTTTTCCTAGAACCAAAAGATTCGGTGGAAAAAAATTAAATATAATATCATGATTTTTATTCTTTATATATAATAAAGTCATAGTTATTGAGAGTGGAAAACATACATACATACAAACATATAGTCACGCCTTTTTCCCGTAGGGGTAGGCAGAGACCACTTCCTTCCTGCTACGGTTCTTACACACATCTTTTACATTCTTTACTTCATCAGTGCTCTCATGCATGCTCGTCAGTTGTTGGTACTCTTGACCTGGCCTTTCTTCAAAACAATGTTGATCTGATCAAGATATGTTCGCCGAGGTCGACCTCTACCGACTTGTCCATTCACACTCGCCTTATAAAATTGTTTCGTCAATCGTCCTTCATCCATCCTTTCTACGTATCCAAACCATCTAAGCATTCCTTTATCTATCTTTGTAACCACATCTTCTTTTACACCGCAGCGTTCTCTTATCTCACTATTTTTTACTTTATCCAGCTAAGTCACTTCGGCTATAATTTTTTAACTACTCATCTCCGCAGCATTAATCCTATTTTCATGCTTCTTCTGCCAAACCCAACATTCACTACCATACATAAGTGTAGGAACCAACACACCCCTATGCACAGCCAGACGTGCCTTTTTTGTCACTTTTTGGCTGTTCATAAAGCTATGCAGTGCCCCATTTATTTGTTTTTCTGCCAACACCTCTCGCTCAATGTCACTGTCATACTTTCCATCTCTCGTAAAATTTGAACCCAAGTACACAAAATCATTTACTTGTTCCACTTTTTCTCTCTCAATCGAAACTTCACAGTTTGTCATGCTTTCTTCTCTTTCAAAAACTATTACTTTCGTTTTGCTTACATTTATTTTCATCCCTTTGATTTTCAGGGCATCATGCATAACATTAACCATCGCCTGCAACTCCTCTTCAAATGATGTTAATATTACTTGATCATCGGCGTAAAGAAGGCATTTGACGATCAAATCATTTATTTTCAAACCATATGCACTCTCTTTTAAATATTTTAAACAATCGTCTACTTATAAGTTAAACAGTCATGGCGAAGACACACATCCCTGTCTCGCACCTTTTTTGATGTTAAACCAGTCCGTGCAAGCTCCGTTTATCCTGACACAAGCAGTGGAATCCTCGTTAAGTGATTTCAGTGCTCGTATTAAACTTCCGCTCACCCCATACATAAACAATGTCGACCACAATTCACTTCTCACCACTCTGTCATAGGCCTTTTTCAAGTCTATAAAAGTGCAATAGACCTTCTGACTTCTAGCCAAGAATTTTTCGACTATACCTCGTAATGAAAAGACCAGATCCATACATCTCCTTCCTCTTCTAAATCCTGCTTGCACATCCCATATCATCTTCTCAGTTTCATTCGTTACTCTTTTAATCAATATCTTTGCATACAGTTTGTCGACTTTGCTAAACTAATACCTCAGTAGTTCTTACAGTCCTGCTGCGAACCTTTTCCCTTGTAAAGCGGCACGATAACGTCCTTGCACCAGTCGTCTGGTACGCTACCACTCTTCGAACAATGGTTAAAAAGGCATTACAGCAGACTAGCTACCACGTTTTCTCCAGCCTTCAACATTTCAACTGTTATCCTGTTGTGCCCAGCAGCTTTACCCAAATTCATACTGCTCAACGCTTCCACAATTTCTGTCGTACTAATTTTACTTTCATTGCAACTTTCACTCATGTCTCCGAATGGGGTCTGCACTTGTGTATACTCCTTTTCAAATAAACTTTCGAAGTATTTCTTCCATCTCTTTAATACACATTCCTCTCCTTTTACCATACTACCATTTTGGTTTCTGATTCTTTCCAGTTGCGTGGTAGTATTTTTACCTCTGGCTGTTCTTATGGACTTCCAGAAGAGTTTAATATTTTTTTGAAAATCGTCAGATAACTTCTATCAAATTCATCTTTATTACTCTCCTTCTTTCTTGCCACAACCTCTTTACCTTTTAACCTTTATACTCATTTTTTGCCTTGTTTACATCCTCAATCGTTCCTATTGCGTTCTTTGATTGGCTTATGTAGCTAACCAATCCAGCCAGGCTTTCTTTTTCTCTGACACTGCATTTTGAACCTCTACGCACATTTTCTGTAACTTGCATTCTTTCCTTTTTTTACATACACCACATACTTCAATAGCAATATCCTCGATTCCTTCCTTAAATGGCTTCCACAATTATTCAATCTCATATGCTTCATCTAAACTGTTAAACTTCTCGGTCAACTTACTAACGAACTCCTCTTTTATACCTTCTTCTTGCAAATTCTCAACTTTTATGCGCTCTAGTACACTACTTGATTTTTGCACACGATGCCGCCACCGCTTAAAGAGACCTCTTATTCGGCTTATTACTAATAAGTGGTCTGTGTCAATACCTGCAACGTGGTATGCCCGAGTGTGCATTACTTTCTTTTTTAACCTTTCATCCACAATTAGGAAATCAATTATACTTCTCTGGTATCCTTTTTGTCTTGTGTACAAGTGGATCCTTTTATGGTTAAACATTGTGTTTGTTACCACAAGATTTCACTCCAAACATACTTCAAGTAGACTTTTTCCGTTTTCATTTACTCTGCCATCACCGTACATTCCCAGAACACTGTCATATCATTCACGCTTTACTCCTACCCAACTATTAAAATCACCCAACATTACAATTCTTTCATTCTGGTTACACTTATTTAGAATATCTGTCACACTGTCCCAAAACTTCCGCCTCTCTTTTTGGGCTTTTAAAGATTGGTTCCACTGCGCATTTTGTGGGGCATAAACCACTAGCAAAAAGATACGAGTAAGACCAACCTTTAGCCTCACCCAGAGGAGTCTTGTGCTTACACATTCAAAGTCAGTCACACATTCATTCATTCTAGTAGAGAGTATCACACCAACGCCCTGAGAACCCCTGCTGGTTTCCGGAACTCCTGACCAGTAGACTGTATAAGGTCCATGTGTTGTGGTTTAAATTATAAGTCCGAGAAATATAATTTATAGTAAAACGAAATTAATAAAACTTATCAATTAAAATAATTTAAGTCACTTATCTGTCAGATGCTCTTTTGGACCAAGTCGTTTTAATCGAAGTCTTTCTGATACTTTCCTTTTATTTATTTGCCAGCTTAACTTCGACTAGGAATATTCTCGAAGCCCTAGCGGCTCTTACTCTCTCTTCTTTGTTTCTTTGAACTTGGATGTTGTTTCTATTTGTATTTGTTGGCCGTTTGGTTATAGTAGTTCTTTTACTTATCAGGACAATTTAATTGTGTTTACTATCGAAAATATTATTAACATTCTCCGGAGTGACTTTAACACGACTAGCGTTTTTGACGTTTCTTTGACAAATGGAAAACAGTAAAGTTGGAAAATGCAAAAATAAAATACGACTCATAATAAATGTTTGAAATGACCGCCCCAAGCCAAAATTAAAACTTAATTTTACTCACCACTTTCTAGGGGTGATATATGAGAAGGGGGTGGGCTGAGAAAATTTGGTTATAGGAAAGATCCATCATAATTTCATACGCGTGCAATCACCTCATGAATTTTTTCGCATAAATTTAGAAACACCCGTACATAATAAGAAAAAACACAATTTGTTTATTTAATATTTATATCACTTTTATTTACAAAACAGAGTTAAAATAAATCTACAAATATAAAAAAACAAGCTTTAAAAGTGAATAATTTTGGTACTTGTTTTGTGTGATAACGAACTTTTTCGTATTAACCCCCAAATGTAATTACCCATCATGTTCTTATTATACAGGGTGTCTCGAAAAGATTGGTCATAAATTACACCACATATGCTGTGGTCAAAAATAGGTCGATTTAACCTTACCGAATTTTACAAACAGCTAACGAGTTTCGTCAAAAACTTTTAGTCTTTCAAAACATTCGGTTTTCCTTGTTAAAACGATGTAGAACTTGTATACAGGAAGGAGGAGGTCATGTTGAACACTTGTTGAATTAAGTTACTATATATTGTTTGTTTATAAATTATATTTAATAATATTGACGTTTGTGAAAATGTAGTTTAAATTCAATATTTTTAAAATGTGGTTTAAAAGGGTAACTGTATCTTTTATATTACAATGTTTACAAAAAAATACTAAGTGACAAAAAAGTTTAAGAAAAGACGTTTGATTCCAGTGGTGTTTTATATTTTATAAAACTTCTTCTTCTTCCTTCTTTAATCTAGGCGGATCGCCTGTTTCTTTTCATCGTCCCTCTGTCTATTGCAGTGCTAAGTTGTCGCTCCATCATTTTCGTGGGCGTCCTAAACTCCTGCGACCCATTGGTGATTTGTCGCGTGCTGTTCTGACTATTCTTTCGTTGTACATTCTACTGCCTCCTTCTGCCAAGAACCCACTCATTAATGTTTTCTACCTTGCATGTCCTTCTTATATTCTCGCTTCTTTCTCTGTCCAAGATCGTCTTTCCAGTTATTCTACGAAGTACTCTCATTTCGGTTGTCTCTAGAAGTTGTTTAGTTCTCGCTGTGTCTGGTCGAATTTCTGCCGTGTATGTCATAGTTGGTCTTACTTTTGCCTTGTAAATTCTTGATTCGGTTTCTATTTTAATGTTCATATTTCGCCATATTGTGTTATTTAGGGATCCTGCTATTCTTGTTGCCTTCGTTGTCTGTTCTCTCACCTCCGTCTCAACATCACCATAGCCTGAGATTTCATTTCCTGCTGGATAACTTTGCCTTCAAATTCCAGTTTGCACCTTAATAGTGTTTTTGATGTCGTGATGCATATAGTTTTCTGGGCCGATATTACCATATTGAATGATTTGGCGGTGCAGTTAAATCGATGTAATAGTCGCTGCAGATCGTCTTCATTTTCAGCAACTAGTACTGCGTCATCGGCATAGCATATAACAGTAATTTTACGGTCATCCATTCTGTATCTTTTCAGTAAACGTACTTTGCTTATTACTTCGTCTATAATGATGTTAAAGAGTAGAGGGCTCAGGGAATCCTCTTGTCGAATACCTTGGCCCACAGCTATTGGTTCGGTCGTGGTCCCATTTATTTTTGCTTGAATCTGATTTTCTTTGTATATATTTTCTATGGTTTCGATGAGATTATGTGGGATTTACCGCATACGATCGAACGCTTTTTCCAAATCAATAAAGCACATGTATGTGTTGTATTCAATTAACTTTTCCGCTATCTGTCTTATGACAAAAACCGCATTTGTGCATGATCTGCCCGATCTGAATCCTTGCTGTTCATCTGCTAAGAGTGTTAGGTTATTAATTTTGTTTGCTATAACTTTTTTTGTTAGTTTCAGTGTAGTGCTTAAGAGATTTATACCTCGGTAGTTTGAAGACAATTTCTTATCTCTTTCCTTTTTAAACATAAGGATAGTGATACTAGTTCGCCATTCGTCAGGTATCCTATGTTGGTAGAGAATTTTTCGAATAAGAGACGTTAGCTGCTGTATGAGACTTTGACCACCATATTTAAGTAATTTGTTTGGGATACCATCTTGCCCTGGGCTTTTCCTATTTTTGAGCTTTCGAAGAACTAAATTTACATCGTCTATCTCAATTTGTGCGTTGTCATTTGTTACGTTTTCGGGTGTATTTAGTGAAGCCTCAGTTTCTTTTAATTTATATAGTTCCGTCAGATAATATACCCAGGTTTCCCTTGCTATCTGATTTGTTTCCACTAGCTCATTGATCTCTTTTCTTTGATCCTAATAAACCGCCAGATTTGTTTTTGGAGTCCATAGTAGTCTTCTTCCATTCGCTTTGAGAAAATTTCCCAGTGATGGTTTTTTGTTTGTACTACTAGTGCTGTTGTCTCGTTTCGGATTCGTCTATACCTTTCATACGATTCTGGCGTTCGTAATGTTCTGTAGATGAGATACTCAATTTTTTTTTCTTTGCATTTTTCCTTAATTTCTGGACGAAACCTTGGGGTTCTAGTGTTACTATTTTGTTTTACTGTTCGGGTGCCTAGAGCTTCGTATGCGGCTTCTTTAATATTGGTCTTTAGTTTCTCCCATGAAGCATTTATACTATCCTATTCTTTTGTTGGGTTTATTTGAATTTTCGCATTCAGCCTTCTTTGATATAGTTGCTTAATTGATAAGTACCAGAGTGATTCGATGTTAATTTTTGATTCTTGAGTTGCGTCTACTGGGTCCTTTTGAGGTAAAATTTTATTTTAATTTTTGCAAGTAACAAATTGTGATCGCTTCCCACATCGGCTGAGTTCAGCGTCCTGTATTTGCAGTGGATGGATGTGTCTGTTAGTAACAATATAGTCAATTGTAGACCTGTGGCATCTAGTGTTGCTGAACGTGTATTTATATATTTTATAAAACGTTACCCTAAAAAAAAGTTGGGGGTCAAAGGAGCGTTGACCTCCTCCGAAAACCCATAAAAAATAAAAATAAATAAATGCGACTATTTCGATTTTATTGGTCGTTGTATACTAGTATCTTGCATACATTTTCATGAATTAATATTTAACCGTTTTAGAGCAACGTTAAAAAAATAGGCACATATTTTTAAATTAAACACCCTGTAACTTTTTTTGTGTGCATTTTTGTATACAGGTAAGGTTCAATTTTTGACCACAGCATTTGTGGTGTAATTTATGACCTACCTTTTTGTTACACTCTGTACAATTATTAGTTATCAATATTATTCATTAAACCAGCCGATTTAAATGTCCAACAGTGAAAAAAAATAAAATATCGTAAATTTTATTTAACTATTAATTTAATTGCTGGTTTCGGGTCACCCTGTATAATTTACAGCAATAATGAATTAAATATGAATTACGTGACTACTACACCACTCACAATCCTCCCGCTCACCTCCTCTCTTACGTATTTTCAATCCGCCAAAACCATGAATATTTATTTATCACTGTATAAAGTACAAAAGCACACTTTATTAATTATGAATGAAGTTTTCGATGCAGGCAGTCAGAAAGTATTCCTGTTACCCAAAAAAAAATTTTTTTTGTTGACTTGTGTAATTAATATCCGAAAAACGTGTTAGTCAATACACCTGGATGATCACCTGTTAAGTCAGCAGTAATCGGTAAATGTTGTATGAATATGGCGATAAAAAAGCAGGAGCACTAGCAATAGGGATGGTTAAAATTAGGAACCATTTTTTGGATTACTTTTATACACTTGAACTTCGATAACTCGAATATTTAATAACTCCAATAAAATTGATTGGCAAAAGCGCCAAGAGTGAAAATTATTATTAATCTTCTACAAAAACAATATTGGTCAAACAACAGAACTTTGAGGTATACTTTGCACCATCCCAATTGTTACAAAACTTTTTTTAAAATAAATTGGCTTTGTAGACAAAAAATCGTTAAATTTGGATGTATACTTTAGAAAATTCCGAAAAGTAACTGTCACTATTCAGGATAACACATACATCTACAATTCTTTATATGTTTGTTAATAAAAAAACATCTTAAGGGTTTACCTTTATTTTTTCTATCATCTTCCTTTTTGTTATTATTATTGTGATGGTTGTTATTATAACAAACTCCGCTTAATATTTCTGAAACAAAAATAGCTGCATAAAATTTAGAACTATGAAGTTTTGATTGTTAGTATACTTATACATATATCTAAATATAATTGACTTATTGTGAATTTTAACTGTTTTAACTTAAATAACTTTTTTTATATTCGCCTTTGTTATTTATTTCAATCTTTGTTATAACACCTTAATTTCAACCTCTGCTATAACACTTTAGTTATAACATTAACACTTCAACGGTGTTTTCTCATGATATTTGTGAATATTTTTTAATCAATTAAATACTGGTTGCAAATGTGTCGAATATTTGTATAAACATTTTTAACTTTCCAGTAGAAGTTATAATAATGGGTCCGATTTTGTGAATCCCGAATTTTGACATATCTCCACATTTCAAGGTCCTCATAGTAGAATTGTAAGTGGACGTCTGTGTGTGTATGTACGTATGTGCTTATGTTCGTATGTGCGTTCGGAGTTATTTTTTGTCTCGATTATCTTGAGAACAAAAAATTATATCGACGTGGGACCAATTGCATTCGACGCATAATTACGCAACTTAGAACTGATTAGATTTTCAGCAAAATCGGTCAAGCTGTTTTATGGAGAAACAAAAAACTGAAAAAAATGGTGAACTACTTGAATTTTGCAATTTATAAATTATGCTATTTTTAATACAGAATTTTAAGATCTTTTGAATAATATGATTATTGCATGTTAGGAATATTTGTATAAAAAATATGATGACAATATTTCATAAAAAGAGATAGTTTTATAAAACAAAAATAGGAATTGGAGAATTTTAAACTTGTGTCAGTATTGAGAGAATACAATGAAAACGCTATAACAGTGAAAAATTATTATTAGTAATCATCAAGCATTGTTTGTAACAATTGAATATTGTTACTAACAAATGATTATTGATCATAATAATTAAAAAAAATTTTTTAATTGTTATAAACAATTAAAAATAGCTTCCGCTTATAAAATGATAAGAAAAAATACGGTTGACATAAACATAAATGACAATGGGTATAATTTGTTAAAAACAATTTAAAATCGTTTTTTATAATAATGTTAATAATAATAATTATAACAACAAAACATATTTTTCATTCTTTTCATTGTGAAGTTAGTCGTGTGGACCTCTCGGATATTAATTTTTATGTATTTTTCGCTTGCTTAAATGAGCCTGCCTCTTTATTACTAATTTTAAGCCCTTGGTAGAGCTGCATGAAAACGAACCAACGTGTAGTTCATTTAGGAGAAATTGCGTCGAATTGAATAATTCCTGTCGCACAAATTTTATGCGATGCTCGAATTTAATTTTCCTACGAATATAATGAATTCATTTACATTAATCTCGTTGCTTTAAATAAAAATGTCTTAGAAACCTTCCACATTCTTTACAAATAAAATCATTTGTGTCCTGATTAAGATTGTTGATATTTTTAGCAATCTCTGCTCCTTGTACATCTGGGTATCTCAACGTATATTTCTATTATTTGAATGAAGTATATAAATAAAAGTTAACGACTGACGTTACCCAATATGTGCCATGCGTAGTGTAGATTCGAAAATTCGTAATACTAAAAATAAAACATGCTCACATTTTGACGGAAAATTACAACTAATTGTAACATAACAAATCATTTAAATTAAAAACACGTTTTAAAACATTAATGCCTATACTCAGTACCTACTTTATATCACTTAATATTGCAAATAATTTAACGATCAATCAATGACAAGATGATGATTAGTTCACTGGAAATGGTTAAATTTAAAGACATACATACATATAGTCACGCATTTTTCCCGTAGGGGTAGGCAGAGACCACTTCTTTCCACTTGCTACGGTTTTTACTCACGTCTTTCGCTTCTTCTACTATCATCAGCGCTTTCATACATTTTCGTCGGTTGCTGGTACTCTTGACCTGGCATTTCTTCAAAACAATTCCGATCTGATCGAGATACGTTCGCTACGTCGACCTCTACCGACTTGCTCATTCACACTCGCCTTATAATTCTGTTTCGTCAATCTTTTTTCATCCATCCTCAAATACTCTTTTATAGGTACTTAACTAGGTGTATTAGTTTTAATGTTGGAAAAATATTCTAAAAATAACTCTACACTTCCGAAATAACAATGCACCCCACCGAAAATCCAGAGATACTTGTGTTAAAATATTGTTTACAAATGAAATTTTAATCAATTTATTTCCCCACATAACCATCAACATTGTACTTCCATTGTAATATAGGAACAAATATTTTACCCAAATCGACCCATTTCCTAACCAAAAAAATAGTAACCCCCCATATATAATAACATTTGTATTGAAACAACAAAATGTTAATCGATTTAGTAAATGTCAAAAGTATTTTCCATTGTTTGTGTTGGCAAATGTTTTTTTGGTAATATCGCGGAATGTTTGACAAATTCTTTGCTGCAGCATGACGCAGCTTGGTGTTTCGTAAATAAACAAAGGTGACCCCGTAGTAAAAAATATTTTTATTGCAGTTTTGGTGACCTAGGTGGTACCTTCCTATTCAATACATTTATTCGAAAAACTATAATCGAGCTAGTGTCTTACTGCTACTGTTTAGTGAGAAAGTGTTCCATCTTTCGTTAAAACTGCTGCAAACCTTTATCTACAGATAAATTACCGTGATATTTCCTTGGAAATACATACATATAGTCACGCCTTTTTCCCGTAGGGGTAGGCAGAGACCACTTTTTTTCACTAACACACGTCTTTCGCTTCTTCTACTTTCATATTCCATATCTTGTTTTACACCACAACGTTCCCTTATCACACTATTCCTCACTTTATCGAGGTATACTTCCAAGACTACTCATTCCGCAACATTGATCTTACTTTTATGTTTCTTCTGCCAAACCCAACATTCACTACCATACATAAGTGTAGGGACCAGCACTCCTCCATGTACAGCCAGTCGTGCCTTTTTTGACACGTTTTGGCTGCTCATAAAGCTATGCAGCGCCCCATTTATTTGTTTTCCTAACATCACCCTTCGCTCAATATCACAGTCACAGTCACAAATATACAAACTTGTTTCACTCTTTCCTCTTTAATAAGCACCTCGCAGTTTGTCATGCTTTCTTCACTTTCCTTTTTTTCTGTTGATGATTGGTCTAACCTGTATAAAGATGATATATTTCGCAGCAGAATATTTTTAGTTTGCTTTCCAATTGTATTAGAATGAGGGGGTTGCGTAGTAGGATCAGGATGAGTTTTCTTGTCATTTTTGATCCACGTTTGTTGTTTCTGACGGTAAACAACCACAAAAGTGACCATAAAGTGATACAACATTGATTTGCAAAACACCCGAATATAAAGACACTTAAAAAAATTTATTCAGTGGGCTGATTTAAAAATTAATCTTCCAAACTAATTTATTATATTAAATTATCATAATAACTATTATAATTATTATTATATTAATGCATAATAATTTATATTTTGGAATACAAAATGGATCAAGCAACACAGTCACATGTTTAAGGAAAAAGTTAAATGTCTTAACATGCATTAAATGTTCAAAATGGTATGACAAAATGATCCAACAGTCATGTTAATAAAAGTTTAAAAAGCCTAAACAAATGAAGTCATAAAGTCCTAAAATTGGTCAAATTTTTTTTCGCTTGATCAATGACCTCCAAAATGAGACCCAATTTGCTGTGGGTGTTAAGCGTCCAAAAAGTGCTCATTAAAAATTAAATCCTAGCTCAAACGATATAGAAAAATTCGCTGATTCCAAATAAGTATGTAACTTAATATCTCAAAAAATGTCACTTAAATCAATTAGTTTTTTAATTTTCCTTAAATCTCCAAAGTTTTCCGACTGCCCTTACCCAATCTGTGTTTGTTTAATAAAATATTACTGTTTAAGCTATAGCCCAGTATATAGATGATGCAAAAAGTGGTTCAGCTTACATTAATTGCTTTAAAAGGTTTTTTTTCTAGGATCGTTTGGTGTTTGTTGGAACTATATAATATATATATATAATCCAGGATATCTACAGCTGTCGCTGCCTTCCTGCTTTCAGCCCTTGTCTCCAGTTGTCCTTGTCCTGCCAGTCTCCGTCCTGCAGGTTTCTTAATTCCATCGCCTCATCCCCTTCGTCTCTCCATGATCGCCTTGGTCGACCTCTCTTTCGTCTGCCTAATGGACTCCACTCAGTTACCCGGTGTATCCAGCGATCCTCCGGAGTTCTTCTAACATGTCCGTAGCACGTTAGTTTCTTTTCCTCTATGTGTTCTAGTATGTCTTTTTTTACCTCCATTCTTCTCCTGATCTCCTCATTTCTTATTCGATCTAATCTGTTCACTCCACAACTCCTTCTCCAAAAGTCCATTTCTGAGGCTACAATCTTCCCTTTGTTTTTTTTGTTGATCACCCACATTTCAGCTCCATAAGTCATTATGCTGCGAACTATTGAATTGAATATTCTCGTTTTATTAGTCTTGGTTATGTGGCGGTCCCATAATATTGGGTTTAATTGATTAATACATGCCCTAGTTTGACCTAATCTATTTTTTATTTCTTCCTCTGTTGTTCCACTTTTTGATATTATAAACCCTAGGTACTTAAATTTGTCTGTTCCTGAGATCTGTCGGTTATCATCTATTTCTAGGTGATATATCCTGTCTTGTGCCGTTGACATATATTGGGTCTTTTCGAGGTTGATTTCCACTCCATTTTTCCCATATTCCTTTTCTAGTTTCCGCATCATAAAACCTAAATCCTCCTCATCTTGAGCTATGATTACTTGATCATCGGCAAAGCTTAGAGTATACAGATGATCATTTCTAATTGGTATTCCCATTCCTGCACATTTTCTCTTCCATGGTCTTAGTGTCTGTTGTAGAAATATTTTGAATAGTGTGGGTGATGTTGAGCATCCTTGGAGGAGACCCTTAGTTGTTTTAAAGGCATTTGATAGTTTATTTCCCTCTTTAATCCTTACGGTATTTTTTTTGTACATATTTTGGACTGTTCTGATAATTCTCTGCGTTATACCCATTTCTAACATGGCTTCCCAGATTTTAGACCGAGGGACAGAATCATAGGCCTTTCGGATATCCACAAATGCAAAATGTACCTCTCTGTTCTTGGCCATTTTTTTCTCTATGAGTTGTTGAATTGTATATATATGGTCCATACATGATCTTCCAGCCGTAAATCCTGCCTGATCTTCATCAACTTTTCCTTGTATCTGTTCTTCTAATTTTTGTTTGACGACTTTTCCAAATAGTCGGCCCATCGAAGCTATTACGCTGATTCCCCTGTAGTTTTCGCACTTTTTTTTTTCCTTTTTTTATGGATAGACGTTATGTAGGCTTCCGTCCATTCATCTGGTAGTTCTTCTCCATTTAGTGCTCGGAGGAACATTGCGTGTATCATTCGCCCCAACTTCTCAGTTCCGTATTTAATTAATTCCGGTGGTATTCCTCCTGGACCGCTAGATTTCTTATTCTTCATAGATTTTATAGCACGTTTGACTTCCGGTAATGTTAGAGTAATTTGTTCGTTTTCATCTGCTGATATTTCTTCATTTCTCATAAATTGGGGCCTAGTCTTGTTGGAACTACTGGACCGATTTTGCATTTTTTTATTTACAAAATTTGGACCGTTTTCGAGTTATAAGCGAAAAACCTGGGAAAAAACCAAAAATTTCGAGGTTTTTTGGCCACCTAAAGTTGTCCTTTCCCACTGTTGGGGTCGTAAACTTAGATTTAGCATACCCACACTATCCAAAACGATCCTAGAGAAAAAATCTTGAAACCTCCCTATATACTGGGCTACTAGAAATTATGGATTTTTATTCCAAGTAGTTCATCTTGTAATTAAATTAAGAATGGAAATAATCTAATGACATTCTATTCTAAATCGGAAATTATAAATAAATTTAGTTTTTGCATTTGAAAAATTAAAGCAGTTATTTTGACAAACCACGATCTTTTTTTCAAAAATCAAGAAAAACTTGAAAATATCCCTAAACAGCCAATACAAAATTAAATTAAAATTCATTCATTATTATTTCAAAATTAATTGGCATCAATAGAATCAAATTATCTATTTCTTGTTGAGGTTTGCCTAACCAAGCTCCCTGCAAAGCGTCAAATAATTATTGTGGTCCTGAAAATTCCTGCCACCTCTCATAACTGTCCGTGGCTCATATTACATTCATGCTCTATTGGATTTAAGTCCATTGATTGCACAGGTCACGGCAATACCTCGATATTATTATCATCAAGAAAAGTAGCCAGCTTGCTACGTGAGCTTCGTGCAAACGATTTATTATGGTTCTAAAAGAAACTTGTGTTCCATGTGTTTGCACCAACTGCATTTGTAACTCAGGTGCCGTTACCACAGGCTTCCGTCTTGCAGTTAATTGCAAAAAACGATCTTTATTATAAATTGTAGATCTTGTACTTCCCCTGAGTCTCCAGTTTTTTCATAACGGGCATTCCAGCTGGAAATGACGCCAAATGCTAGCGATACATCTGTTTTTCAAGAACCATTTTCTAGCATACCGATGGCTTTCAACATTTGTTTGAGGTTTAAATGTTGTCCATGCTCAATTCAAAAATTCAAGTGATTTACTTTGATCTTTGCATTTTCCTTAGTTTTTGAAACTCATTAAATATAGAACAACAACAAAAACATGCTTTGTTAAGCTTTTGTTGTGCTAAAGTAAAAAAGTCAGAAAATACAGTGACACATAATGCGGGTTATGAACACATTATATTTAATGTTTAAATATATATTTAAATATCCTTAGATTATTTTAATGTGTTTAGATGATATAATTTAAAAAGAAAACTTACCATGACTATTGATGAAATTAGCTAGATAGAGATCCAGTTCCCTTACAGAAACATTAATATGATATGGGTTAACACAAAGCCCAGGTTGCGAACAGTCCGGGTTCTTTTCCAACCTTTCACCATCCGTACTTTCTAAAGGAATTGCTTTGAATAATATCACCATAACGAGATCAAGTCGCCAGACTTTGTCGGCCTGACGAAGGCAGTCTATTCGGCGCATTTTACCCTTTTGGTCGGGGTTCGAAAGGACACAAACGGCGGATCTTTTGCCGGTTATACTCAACACGAAGTCCTCACGACATTCTTGAGTAATATCCTTGCGCAGCTTTCCCAACAAACGAGATGCCCACTTTTGCTTGACTTCCGCCTTCTCATTCTGAAACAATATAATAAAAACAACTAACATATGAAACACGACAACAATTAAAATATTAGGAAATATGCAAATATACTTATTTATGCCACCTGTGCACTCTTATCATTGAATATTTTAAAATTTGGAGAACCATGTTTTTTTGTGATTAGTGAACACTCTAAAGTGCTCTCAAGAATTTTCTTTTCTTTACTGCTGATCTAGGCTTTTTTAGCATCATCCTATTTTGGCATTCAAAAATGTGAGATACCACACCTTTTTTCAGAAAAAGTTTTCCTCCAAAAATTTTAAACTTCATCCAAATACTTTACAGTACTATGTGTACAGGTATACAAAAAAAATAGCCAGTAACGAATAAGTATAAGGCGTGATAAACAGGAGTAACGTCATCGGAACTGTAGGTCCGTTTTTGCGCGCAAATTGAAACTGTCAGTTTTAAACCGCATTTTTTGCAATAAATTATAGTATTTTAATTTTTAAATATACTTGAGGTCTGTTCTAAATGAAAGCAAAAATAAAAATATCACATGTTGCCTAATTTGAAGCTGATTATTCAGTTTCAAGTTACTAACCTGTAAAGCCTCCTTACACTGTCTTTCCTCCTCCAAGGACATTCGTTTTTCATGTTTTTTGTAATATTTTCTTTTTGCAGCTTGCAGGTTGAACCATGTGTAGGAAAAGGATTTAACGAAAGGCAGAAGTGCCTCAATGAAAGGATGGAATTCGTCCTAGATATAGAAAAAAATCGTAATATTAAAAAAGGTTTTATTTTTTAAAAATATGATGCAACAAACGAGAAAAATTTATTGACTACCGACTTAACATTTATATATATACAATCAACAAATTGTTCGAATGCATTATGTTTGCGTTAAAAATAGCTAAATAGTTAAAGGGCCCAAGTAGGAATTTTAGTTTTGTTATATTGCACAGGATAGATAATCAAAAATTCATTAAATTATTTTAATCACCAACATATTGAAAAGCAGTTTACATAAACAAAAGAAAATATAAGTGACAACAACAAAATGATATTTGTCTGGATATTTGTACTGTTTTCTAGCTAGGATGGGTTGTGATAAATTTTGGACATGACACTGGTCGAAAATAAAAATACAATATAATGTACTTATTACATCTACATTTTATAACATCTGAACAAACGTTACTATACAGTGTGGAAAAGCCAAAAAGAATAAATGCATTATTTCAATTATTGTGCACAATTAAAAAAAATCCCGAAACGTCAATTTTAGATTATAAAAAGACATCTTGCAACAAAAAATTTTCATTCCTACATTAAATACATTCGAGTGAATATAACCCCAAATTATTAAATGGGAAGTAGGCTTGTGATACATCATTTAAAAGGTCTCTCCATTGTCTTTTTAAAAATATTATTTTTGTATTTATTACAAAATTTAACCAAAGAATTATAATCAATTGATTGACAAAATTCACTTCAACCCATTAAAAACTTATAAGTAATACAGTTTAGTTCTTGATAAGTGAAAAAAAGTTGAATCTTAATGCAGATGTTCAAAATGCTCTCTTCGAACGTCTTGGTAACATCCTAATCTTAAATAAAACTGGAACATCTGCGGTGTGGCTGATCTAATCGCAAACTTTATTCTTCTTTTTAAGTCATCTAAATTAAGTAGTTTAGTCTTATACACCATACTTTTTACAAATTCTCAAAATAAGAAGTCTAATAACGTAAGACCAGGTGATCGTGCTAGCCATTCTATCGACACTCGCTTCCCTACCCACCGATTTGGAAATCTTAGGTCGAGAGGTACTGCCGGACAATGATTAGGTACTATGGCGGTGCTCTATCTTTCTGGAGAATGAAGTTATACAATTATAATCACGCAAAAATTTTCTTAGACGTTGTAAAAAAAACTAACATTGCTGTGGTAACTTTTTATTTTTTTAATACCGTCCAAAAAGAACACTGAAATAGTTTTTGTTTATTTCCTTATTATCAGGAAATTATAACTGTCATTTGAAGGGGGTTCGATGTAGGGATAGGATGTCATTTTATAATCTAAAATTGTCGTGTTTCAGGTTTTTTTATAAATATACACAATAAATGAAATAATGAATTTATTCCATTTGACTGTTTTACACTGTATACCTATTGACAATTGAGACGAACAGTAAATAACTAATTTAAATTCAAAATATGTCATAATTTCTGACTAGATAAATTAACCATGTGTAACAAATGACTAGACCTGGGTAAAATGAAAATTAAGTTCGATCAAAGGGATTCGTTTCCACGAGTGGTGTAAATTATTAGTCTCTTGGGTTTATCCTTTTATAGTTTTTCTTTTTTTTGTTTGAACAAGTTTTTAAAAGACATGTGGGAAGTAATCCAGTGGTTATTTCGTATTAAATTATAGTAACATTTCAACTAATATTAACTTGGGACATCACAGGTGTAGGTGAGTTCATAGAATCTATGTCCAAACGCAGTCTAAAAAATATTGTCGCGCTCTTTCACATCGGCTTTTTTGTGGTTTGGAAAACAAATTAGCCTTCCATATTTTATCCATGGTTATGAATATTTTTTCTTTTAAAATAAACCCAAGTTACCTTGGAAACGGTGGTATTAACTGAAAATAAACTTTACTGGTGCGTGTAGTTGTAATAATCAACACTGAAGTATATATTTTTTTATTTCTGATACCTATTTCCTATCCTCAGACTTGTCCTCCAAATAATTTTTTATATGTTTTATTATTAATAATAATGTTTTCCCATACGACACAACATTACTTTATATAGTAATTACCACAAACGTCACAATCATAAATGTCAAAACATCACAAAGTGTGTAAAATTACAGTGCCTACCAAAATATATGACAAGATTTAAGGTTCATCTGAAAGAGAGTTTCATAATCATCTGGAGAATGTGGGCCTTTAAATGGGAAGACCTATCATTCGAGAGCTGCTCAAGAATAAACCAAACTGACGCATTGAGTATATTTGAGGCTGGAAAAATCTCAAATAAAAGCAGATGTTTAAACAGACTTGAAAAATGAAACGTTGTAATAGTGAAGCAGTGAAATTGTAAAAATGTCTTTAAATATTTTTATTTCTCTTTTAATTTTTCAAGATCGCAATGACGGTAGCTCCTAATTGGATCACCCTGTATACAAATAATAAAAGTGGCGAGGTAAATTTTTGCAGATATTATTCTAACATTACCATAATAATATTTTATATTATTAACATTTATGGATATATATTTTTTAAAAATTTTATTGATCTATTTGTTGCCTAACTTTTAGTTCATGCCGGTGTACCAATACGAGAAATTATGCCTCTAAAAAGTATAATTAAACCGTATCGGTTGATTGTAACCTACTTATTACACTTACAATTAAATGTTCTGTTTCATGCCCATTCATCAATGTATACAACGTTCATATCCAAATTAAAAACACCAAATTAACATGCTCTACATGCCAAAAACAAAGAAACAATCTTATCGTTAGTGATTTATATATATGATTTTAAATGATTTAAGATGATGTTTAAATTATAAACTAAATTTATTTTACGTAATTTTATTATTATTTTATAATGGTTCGTATTGTTTATAAAAAGTGGATGCAACAAAACCTTAATAAGACTATTAAACAAATTTTAATTTATTTTTTGTGTCTGGCTGAAAATTGTGTTTTTCTAATCCCTTGTTGCTAAAATAAGTAGAAAATAGCTCTACTGTTTAACCAAAACTTTGCTTCTGCTGTCAGGACATTCATTTCAATGCTGACTAGAATTTCAGAATATTATGAAACTGTAAGAAAAGTTATATTAGCCATAACTTTCTAAAATATTTTAGTACTGTCTGGCAATTTCTGGAACCATGCAGTAGTCATGGAGATTTTAAAGTAAAGGGGTTTTAAAACAATATTTTAGTTCATATAATTGCCAAGTATAGTGAAAGTTTCATAAATGGCAAAATTTGATTGAAATGTCATCAAGAGGTTACTTGCATCCAGCAGATGCTTTCTTCGACGTGTGTGGAGAATTTATCAAGACAATAACAAAAAGTTTTCTGTGAAAACGCTAAGAAGTGCGAAGCCTACAAAGCGTACTTTGTCATGGATGTCGAGGATCAAGACAAGCTCTGAGAACCTTATTTCACCTGTGAACACTGCAAAAAAACTATTAAAGGTAATTTGAACTACTGATAGAGGACTATGTTTATAACATGTAACAAATGTTGTTTATAGCTCTGAAGTAAGTCATTTATCAATTTTCAAGCCTAATTAAAATCCTGTTAGCAAGCTTCGTCTTCATCAAAAAGTAATAATGAAGTCCTACTTTCATCTTCCTTGTAGGAATGTTCGGGTGAGAATGTCACAGATCACTATATACATACAATATTTTATGCTATGGATGGTTGCACAAATATTTTACTACATTTGGAAATAAATGTAAGAAGTGTGTGGCCAAGAAAAAAGAAAATAAACGATTTTGATGGGATACATCAGACGAATGTTGCGTCCCACCATATCTTTAATTATATTTTGGTTACTCCAATTTTAACCCCATAGCCTGACCTCATGGGAAAAATGTGTAGTCTACAAAAAAAATAAGATGTAGAACCCCATTTTTGGAATTATTTTAATGAAAAAGGATTCAAAGAAATAAAGAGTTTAATTTTAATTTTAAAACAGGTGAAATGTCAAATAACAACTTTTTTAAATATTATAATTTAAAATAAAAACAAATCGGGTGACCCAAAATACGACATTTCAATGAAATAAATATTAAGATGACCGGGTGAAATTGGACGATCAATCATGGAGCCAATTTTTACCGCATTGCGACGCTTGTTTATTGTTAGTGACGATGATATTACCACAGTTAAAAGAATAAAATATACAGTGTGTATCAACCAAATGGAATAAATTTGATAATGAATAAACAGGGGCGTGTTCGAAAAATCGCTCATAAAGGTCGATTGATATTTTTAAAAGTAAATTTTTTTCAACAAAAACTTTTTATACAGGGTATGTCATTTAGCAGCGGCCAATAGCAACTTTCTTATTTCAAATGCAACACACTGTATTTTAATTCTTCAGAAAATTCTATTCCAATTTCATGTGCAATGTCTCATACCCATCTTTAACTGTTTTCAGATTTATTGCAAAAATTACCATTAAAAAAAGAGAATCATTTGATTACAGAAATTCGCTACAACACACTCAAAAACTAATAAGTAATAGGTACTGTTTATTTTTTGATAATGTAAAAAATAAAAACAATCATTTCAATGTAGATGTTCAAAATGCTCGCCACGAACGTCTTGGCAACATCCTAATTTTAAATAAAAATTTCTTATGACGTTACTCAACATCGCAGGCGTAACCGATCTAATCGCAAGCGTTATTTGTCTTCTTAAGTCAGCTAATTCAGGGGGTTTAGTTTTGTATACAATAATTATGACATATCCCCATGAGAAGAAGTCTAATGACGTCAGATCAGGGGATCGTGCTGGCCATTCCATCGATTCTCGCCTCCCTATCCACCGATTTGGAAATACTCCGTTGAGGTACTGCCGGACATTGATTTGGTAATGGGGCAGTGCTTAATCTTGCTGAAACCATATTGTTTTCGCTGGAAATGTAGGATTGCTGGATCCGGATATAAGTTTGTCAAAGTTACACGACATTATTTTGGAGCAGTGCTAAATAATTATCGCCATTTAAATTTCCATCAATGAAAAAGGGTTTTGATATGATCTTCAACGATTCCTGCCCAAACATAAACCTTTTCAGGGTCTTGAGTATGTTCTTCTCTCATTCAATAGTGGCAATTTTGACGATTAGCATGATCATGAAGTGTAAAGGTGCACTCATCAGAAAACAAAACATGTTCTAATTGAATCACATTGTTATCTAACATTGCCATAATTTGTTCACAAAAGTCGTCTTTCATGAGCTCCTGAGTCGGTATAATTTTATAGGGATGCATTTTATTTTCTTTTAATGTTCGACTAATCGAACATTGGGGCTGCTAGTCGACTACAAGTATCTGGGTTTTCCTCAAACTCATGGATAATATCCAATTTGGTGTTATTGCTTATTGCATTGGCAGCTGCTTTTTTTATTTGTCTTACATGTTTAAGCTCACGAAACTGCTTTTCTATTTTACTAATTGTCCCTTGGGATATAGACGGCAAATTTGAAAATTTTTCATGAAATAAGCGAGTACATTTGTGTCCGCGTGTTATCTCCATAACCAATCATCTGTAGAATTGTTATTTTGTGCATTTCTGTTAAATGAAACATTTTTCTGGTAGGTATGCAGTTAACCAAACAAGATTTTTTTATAGGTTTTTTTATTAAAAAGAAAGGCTGAAATGGTTTTTGCTTAGTTTCTCATCATCGAGATCTAACTGGGAAATAAGTATTAAGTGTGTTGTAGCGAATTTCTGTAATCAAATGATTTTCTTTTTTTAATGTTAATTTTTGCAATAAATCTGAAAACACTTAATGTTTCCGAAACAGTTAAAGATGGGTATAGGACATTGCACATGAAATATATCTAGAATTTTCTGAAGAATCCAAAAACTGAATAAAATACGAGGTGTTGCATTTGAAATAAGAAAGTTGCTATTGGCCGCTGCTAAATGACTCACCCTGTATAGAAATTTTTGTTTAAAAAAATGTGCTTTTAAAAATACCAATCGACCTTTATGAGAGATTTTTTGAACACGCCCCCGTTTATTCATCATCGAATTTATTCCATTTGGCTGATACACACTGTATATTATATTTTTTTAACTGTGATATTACTTACCGGTGTGATTTTACAAAATTTTAAATGTAATAAGAACATCAAAAACGACGAATTTAATTTTTTTTAAATATAGCCAGTCGTAATAATTATTATCAAAAATGGCAAATTCTGGTTGGTTATTAAAAGCTTTAAAGCAGGCATACAAAAATTGCGAAATTTGTCAACAAATAAAACATTACATATTTGAAATGTATCAAGCCATTTTTTAATATAATTAGTTGAAAAGTAAAGTTAGTATTTGTCAAATTATTTGTAATATTGAAAAAAATTTTGCATTTAGACTTTAGACTAACTTTTGGTTATTGTAATAAATTATTCAAATATAGTAAAAAGAGTTAGTCATTTTACATATTTTAATAGCCTGTGTATGTAAAAAACGATTTTAAATATTAGGAACCTAGATTTCTTGACCAAAACAAAATATTAGCATTTGGTAACAGTATTTTTAAAAACACTGTAGTAGTGAAATTATAGACCAGGATCGTTCACTTAAATGATGATTTTAATTTTTGCATTAAATAATATTAATATTATATTAAATTGGCTTTATATTAAGAGAACGGTCCTTGATTACATATAATATGTATAGTGTAAAACATTTCAAGATGATTCTTTAGCACAAAAAATTCGAATAAAAATTGTGAAATAATTAAAAAGAGTAATAGCGAAGATGGGCAGAGAGCACACAACAAATACTGCAAAGGTATTAAATATAAATAATTTGGTGCATAAAGGAGACAAAAGACATCAACAAAACAATTCATTCAACAGAAACAACAATCAGTTAAAACATCAATATAGCATTTCAACATCAAAAGCCACAGTCAGCCCAATCAGCAAACTGCAGTGATTCTTTTCACTCAAAACGGACCTATTTTGTAGATTTTTATCCACGTTATAGCATTTAAATTATCAACTTTCGAGTACTTATCGACGCTTGGTTTGTTTATATTCTAAAATTTATTTCTTTAAACAAATTTTTGTCACTAAAAACTTAGGGTTAGGGTAGATTTGAGTTTAGTGAATTATCATGGATTTTGTTGTTGGAGTTCGTTACGATTTTAATGTGAACGTTCATAATTTATTTTTAAAAATATTTTTTTTTAAAGCACTTTTAATGTGACTCTATATTTCAACCCATGTTTATCAATCTTTTAAATCTGTCTCATGGTAGGTGTAATGTGTAACATTTTATGTTATCGCTGTTACAGAGACAACAGTTATATTGGTTATTTTAGTATTGATACATCTAAAAAACAAACATGGAAATAATCTAAGGATATTCTATTATGAGCTGGAAATGAGGTATAGCTTTATATGTTTCCTACAAAGCCTTAAATAATTATTGGCGGTTCACACTCTGCGTCGTGAATCGGAATGTATTCCAAATCATACTCCTAAACGAACAGCGCGATTGCCTCTCGTTAAAGACTGAGTGGTCTTTTCGATCTTAAGTGAGCAAACAATTTATGATTGTCCTGAAAAAAACTTGTGTCTCGTGTGTTTTCAAGAGCTGCATCAAATGCTAGCGCTACATATGTTCGTCGAGTGCCATTTCCTAGCATGCCAATGGCTCTCAGGATTTGTTCGTGGTATAAATGTTGTCTTTCTATGTTCAATTCAAAAATTTACGTGCTTTACTTTGAACTTAAATCAAAACTAACAATAAAACAATAACAAAAACATGTTTTTGCTAAAGTAAAAACAGTTACAACGTGGTTTAAAAATACAATATATTTAATAAACCAACTTAATATTTAAATATAAATTAATACCCTTACATGACTTCCCTGTGTGCATTTACTAATAAATTCACAAATTGGTCATTAACTACGACTGAATAGATGTTTTAAATAGATAGCTTCGGAAAAAATTTTAAATTGCGAACTAAAACGCCCATGCGTAAGTACACTAACAGAACTCTTAATTTACTTATAAACAGCTGTACAAACCTCAGAAACACGAGGGTATTCTATTGCAAGTTTAAGTTCCTAGGAGACAAAAATAGACAAAAATTTAGATTGTATGTAATATAATTAAGAGCACTACCGAGTGCAAGCTAAAAATGGGCACTGTATTTTTATATATATATATATATATATATATATATATATATATATATATAAATAAATTCCTTTTGACAGAAATAAAATCATATATATTACAATTTTTGACATAATTATTCAACAGAATTCACATTTTGCAAACTTGAATATTTAATGAAAAATAAATTAAAAATGGTTAATTTTTATTAAAAATGTCCATTTATTTATTAGTATGTTATGTCAAAGAGTGCATAATCATTTAATTGGCCTTTCTGTACATTACTTTTTACTTCTACTGTGTGTTTAATATACATGCAAATTTTAACAACAGTAGTAATGTGAATAATATACTAATTGAAATAATTGCTTATATTATCTTTTTTTTTTTTAAAAATTTGATAATATAAAAATTAATACTTTTATCCATTCAATCAGGTATCAACTCAGTTGTTTAGTTGGTATTGCTGTGAAGATTAAGGATTCTAAGGTCGAGAAAAATAATCCTAGACGCGAATATATAGCTATATAGAATATCAATTTGGTGTTTTTTTTAAAGGAATTTAAAGAAACAATAAGAAATAAATAAAATACGTGTCTCGTAAATTTTTAAATGAGGTTTAACCAGAACATTCGGATAGTAAAAGTAAGAAATTTACATATATTTTAATTTTGTTGCATAATTAGGTTTGTGAAATAAATCCTATATTTCTGCTAATTTTTTGGTTATTAAAAAAGTTGATAACTTTTGGTATGTAGAATAATAGAATTGAAATAGGACGCGTTAATATCGTGTTTGTTATTGCAAATATGGCAGTATGGAGTAAGTAACCAATTTTAATATCACAATGATTATAGTTATGGGTACAAATACGGATGAAATAGGGAAGTAAATTAATCCATTTCGAGTGAAAGAGAGCATGCAGTTGTCAGAAAAAACCGACTGAGCCAGACACTGAACAGTATACGGAACATAATAACACTCATGTTAATCAGGTTAATTACATATCACGCATCGCGGATTGCGGCGTGGGGGAGAGGGGAGGATAGCAGCGGGTAGGCACCTGTCCCGTGGACGGGGTCTGCAGATATGAGGATACATCGGGTTCCACCATGCAGCTGCGCAGCGTGTCAGGGATGAACATTCCTCACAATTACGTCACGGTCACCGAATAGCGGCCGAATGCAAAAATTTTTCCATCATTAGGGGCTGAAATATTGCAGTCCACTCTATAACGCACAAACACACTCCTCCAATAACAAAACAAATAAATAATAGTCACTCAACTGCGAATTTCTCTTTCACTTGGTGCAACGACGATCACAAAATGCATCATGCACCATACGAATCGACGAATTTTCGAATCTCGAATGATTGTAATCGTCGTTGACCGAAGGAAAGAGAAACACAAAAAAACTCCACCGAGATTCACGTTCGAATTGCTATTAATAAATGGGAGACGTCCGTCGAGTCGCCACGGCGCTTATATTTAGATTTCGAATTTCGACGACTACGACGACGACGACGCTAAGGAGTGCTGAAACGACGGTGGTATTCGGAATGGTGTTTGAGCCGTGGCGAATACATGTTAGCCGCTTTAGTTTTAGTCGGAGCCAGAAGGCATGTGCTTTTCTGTTTCCTACCGCTGCGAGAACATTCGAACATACTGCGACGACGCGAGTCGCGAATTTTCGCGATTTTCCTAACGATCGCAGCAATGCGTTGTTCTGCTCTAGACGCCCGTCGGCGCCGCCGTCTGCCCTGCAATTGCACCAAAACTAAACAGATTTACTACGGCTATTAACTCTGCCCTCTAATCCCAACCCACTCGATGCTACTCTCGACTCTGCTACACAACTAAAATTAATAACCTCGATCGTTTTTACTTTAATTAGGCATTAACCCTTCCACCTCATATAACGATATTCTTCCATTTACCTATTTAATGGCTAAAAGTCAAAAGGTCTACTGCGCTTTCGTAGACTTGGAAAAGGCCTTTGACGGATTGGTAAGAAATGAATTGTCTGTAGTTTGGTACGAGCGCTGAAATCACTGTACGAGGATTCCACTGCTTGTTTCAAGATAAACGGAGCTTACACGAACTGGTTTAATATCGAAAAAGGTGTTAGACAGAGATGTGTGGCTACGCCATGGCTTATAAACAGACGGTTGTTTAAAAGATTTGATGGATTAAGAATGAATGATTTGATCGTCAAATGCCTCTTTTACGCCGATGATCAGGTCATATTAGAAAAATAATGGTTTAAAAAAAACATGACAAACTGCGAGATGCTAATTGAAGGAGAAAGAGAGGAACAAGTGAATGAGTTTGTATACAAATTAATGGGCCCTGCATAACTTTATGAGCAGTCAGAACGTATCAAAAAAGGCATGATTGGCTGCGCATAGAGGAGTGCTGGTCTCTACACTTATGTATGGTAGTGATAGTTGAGTTTGGCAGAAGAAGCATGAGAATAAGATAAATGCTGCGGAGATGAGTAGTCTAAGAAGTATGGCTTAAGGATGGATGAAAGAAGCATGACGAAACCGATTTATAAGGCGAGTGTGAATGGGCAAGTCGGTAGAGGTTGACCTTTTTTTTTCCTGTGGGGGGAAACCGCAACGGTACCAAATTCTTGGTTTAATCGGTCCTGGTAGTCACTGGTAGTGTCAGGCGCCACTCTGACTAAAACCCCTCCATCTTCTCTTCGGAATCTCCATGGAGTTGGTTTACATAAGGGCCAGCAACCGTACTATTTAGAGGTTGTCCTAGGCGAACGTATCTAGATCAGATCGAAATTGTTTTGAAAAAAGGCCAGGACAAGAGTACAAACAACCAACGAGCATGTATGAAAGCGCTGATAAAAGTAGAAGAAGCGAAATACGTGTGTAAGAACTGTGGTAAGTGAAAAGAAGTGGTCTCTGCCTACCCTTACGGAAAATGGCGTGACTATATGTTTGTATAAGGTTTGTAATTACTTGAGTTTTTTCGGTCCAAAAAAATACATAATAAAAGTCTTTTATTGAATGTGTTGTATATTTATTTAACAACGTTCGTTTCGGCCAATATAAGCCATTTTCAAGTTTTATAAAAATTGAGTTGTAATTAAAATTGTAGCTATTAATAATACGGAATAAAATTACTTACATGAACTTAAACAAGATTAAAAAGATCAGCATGTTGCTGTCTTAGTCGGTAATTTTAAAATGTGAATGTAGGTGCTTATTGATTTTTTGGTTTTCTATTTAACTACTTTTATAACAACAATAAGCACCTATATTCACATTTTAAAATTACCGACTAAGACAGCAACATGCTTTTTAATCTTGTTTTAGTTTATGTAAGTAATTTTATTACAATTTTAATTACATCTAAATTTTTATAAAACAAGAAAATGGCTTATATTGGCCGAAGTGTACGTTTCTAAATAAGTATAAATAACATTCAATAAAAGACTTAAATATTTTTTTGGACCGAAAAAAAACCAAGGAATTACAAACCTTATTACGGTCAGGAAATAGCATTTAGTATAATTATGTATGCATAAAAAATCAAAATTTTTAAACTTTTATTCGAAATATTCAGTTATATTGTAATGTTGTTAAATAAACTATCTTTGTAATCTTTCAACTCAAACAAATTGCGTCATATTAAAAACTCATGAGCCCTAATTATATTAGTAAACATTTTTTCAAACGATCACTATTTTTACTGTGTATCGTACACCACCACCGCCAGCCCATTCTGCTTTTAATGCGACACTCCCTCTCCATATCTCGCCAGTTGGCATAAATTCATTGCTAGTGTGAGAGAACTATGGTTTGCGAAAGACTTCAGGTGTAAAAATGGATACTGGAAGAAGAAGACTCCAAGAATATATTGAATATCATCCTTTGGTAACAATTCGGTTAATTTGTTCATTTGCAAAATGGAAACAAAACCGTCAAAATTGCCTCTTTTTTTAATTGCCAACAACTAACGAATAATACTGAGTTTGTGATTATGGAACCCACGATATTGACATCACTTGACCAGTTTCCATCAGCATTTTCTTTCAGATGTTGCTTATCAATCACAGACATATTCTATCATAGAGTCAATTAAAACCAGCAACGTAAATAACGTTGGATCAACGGACCACTCGTTCCAGAACTCAAACCTAAACTAATATCACCCGCCGCAGGGGGTGGTAAGGCCATCACGAATTATTTTTTTCGGTTATATATATTTTTTACATTAGTTGAATTGTTTCGTAACTACGTTTATTTTTTGTTATCTTTCACAGTAGGCTGTAACTATTTACATGTCAAAACTTCGGTTCCGTCAGTCTAGTCTAATCTGTAAAAACAAATACAAACATTCAAATATACTGGTAAGAGATTTTTTATTTATTTTTTGCGTAATAATTTCGACAAGCCTAATTATATTGTATTTATTTAAAAATGTAGTTTTATTAAATAAAAATTATAATTATTACGACTAAAACAGAATCAAACTAAAATTTAAACTATAGTCAATAACCGAAACTACAGTGAGAGGCTTCCTCTACCAACAAGACATACTTCTCGAAATCCGACAGCGATAATGTTCCCGAAAAAAAAATCTAATGGTAAGTATACATACACTTAGTTAAAAAAAATACAAATCGAGCATATACTTTGAATATAAAACATTTATATCGTTTTATATTCCAACCGAAAATAAATGTTTATTTGTCAAATCAAATGCAGAAAACAAATCAAAAAAGTAAAAAACAATGACGTGAATATAAATTAAATTGGTAGTTAACAAATGTTCAATGATTTTTTAACCATTATCGTTGATAAATGTTTTTGTAGGAAACAGCCTTAGTCAAAACTACAAAATAATGTTTTTTTTTATATTCAAGTTCCAATCAACATAAAATTATTTTTTCAAACACTTTGGTACCGAATAAAACTTATAACGTTCTAATATGTTCCTTATTTATTTCACAAAAGTGGTTGTCGTCACCACAGCAGTTATAAACCACTGCTTTTCCCACTATATTCAGCTTTGACGCTAGAGCGTTATGATCTTTGTTGGTTAATATTATTATTTAACAATAGGGTTGGGCCTGGCAAAAGCACTTGGACACTTCGACCTTAAAATCTTTTGTCCATCCCTTAGGTTATTTGTTATGTGTCTTCTGGATCCAGTTTGAGCCCTTTAAAGTACGAGATCAGAAGAATTTCTAAGATCTTCGTAGGAAGGAGTTGCCTAACCGAACTATCTTACTCCTATTTGTGTTAAAAAGATCAGAAGATGGTGTATAGATTCCTTGTCCTTGCCACAGTTCCTGCAGGAATCATTCTCTATCTTTTTTTGCACCAATTTTCACTAAGTATAACTGCTTCTTGTAGTTATTTTGTTATTAATTATAATCAATTGGAAGTAACTGCCTCGACAGCGTTTTTGCAATTAGTTGTTCACCAATTTTTACCTAACATTTAAATAGCCCCTGGCAGAAGTTACTGATTCCTCCACAATATTTGACGCTGAGAGCGTTTTTACTGCAATCTCGAGGCAGATTAATTAATAAGAGTATGTACAAGTTGGTAACTTCTTATTTGAATCGTATTTTTACCATAAGCCTTTGCTTGGCGGTGTCTCTGTTGTTTTGGCATGTATTCATCAATATTTAGAGCCTGAATCTGGCTTTTGTTCGTGCCACTTCATATTGTAAGAATAAATTAACGCAAAGCATGTTGACAAAACGGGCAAGTGCTGTGCCGCCTTTATTTTTACCATAGTAATTAATGGTACTTGATAACGACACTTTGTGTGGTCTAAACATACCTTTTAAAAAATTAGCAGTACGAATCAAGCATAGAATGAATTAAGAATTCAATTGCTCATGTCGCGTCAAGCATTCAATTTAACATTTACAGTCTCTCAGTTTTGTTCTTTCTCTGAAAGGGGGTATCAATCCCATCTTTCTATCTTAACTGCTATACGCTTAGAAGGTATCAACCCAACCTTCGTAATTAAGTTGTTAAACCGCTGTAGAGTTGAATTTTTAATGAAAAAGACATGTCAACAGTTCTCACCATTTTCCAAATTCAGAAGATGTACAGCCTCGAATCATACCGAATTGGGTACCAGTGGCGTATCGTAAATATTTTGTAACGGTTACCAAATATGTATGTAGCGGAAAATACTTTCTTAATTATTAACATATTATATCGTCACTGCCCACGCTTAAATCTTACATCATAACTTTTCATTAATACATCTCTATTATCGTGTGTTTTTTGCCACCAAAAACCCAATTAAAATAGTACTTTTCTTAAAGTTGACTCTCCACCTTCAAAACCTATTTGTGCATCGCGTAATTCTTGTAAAACTGCTTTTAAAGTCGACATTTGCTTCTGTAATGTATGAAAATCATTAACAATTTCTTTAATTTTTTGTCCCCGTTCTCCTGAAATTAAACTTCTGGAGCAACGCCTTTCGTTAGATGTTTCGGAGATGAAATACAAGGGTGCTTACCTGTATTAACTCTTTCAGCCTCATTGTAAACGTGTCCAAAAAGGCGCGTCTGGCTGTTTCCTATACTTATGTATAGTAGTGAATGTTGGGTTTGGCAGAGGAAGCATGAAAATAGGATTAATGCTGCGGAGATGAGAAGTCTGAAAAGTATAGCCGGCGTGACTCGGTTGAAAAAAGTGAAGCATAGTGAGATAATGGAACGCTGTGGTGTAAAATAAGATGTGGTTACAAAGATAGATAAAGGAATGCTTTAGATGGTTTGGACACGTAGAAAGGATGGATGAAGAAAGATTGACGAAACGGATTTATAAAAAACAAAACAAGCATGTATGAGGGCACTGATAAAAGTAGAAGAAGCAAAAGGCAATTGGTAAGGCGTGACTAAATGTATGTATGTATGTGGTCTCTGTAAAGCAAATTTCTCGATATTCCTGTCAAAACCAATACCCTTTGACGATAATTTTTAATAAGAACTTGCAATCCATGTTTTTCTCATTTTTTATAAATTTAATTACGTCAGCAATTACTTTATTAGTTTCCGCAGAGTACTTTTTCTTATTTTGCGGTCTAAATCTAAACCACAGCTATACTGGGTTACAGCAAACAAAATAAAATAAGACAAGAAAGTTGAACATACGAAACACAATAGCGTTTATACACGAAATAAAATAAGAAATAACAAATAAAATAAGAGTCAGCGAACTTTTAACTCTTATCTTATTTTATTTGAAAAATGGATGTGAGCATGACTGGACAAAATTGTTTTGTGTCAGAGACACTCTTTTTGTTCTGTTCCATTTTATACTAAACTTCATTTTTCGTTTAAATTTCGTTCTAACCTAGTCTTTGTATTTTTATTTGTTTTTTTGATTAAATAATTATTCCGAATTAAAATCTAAATACGGTGTAATTGTTTTATATATTTTCGAAGTACATAAAACTAATTGAAGAATGAAATTGGCAATAAAAACGACCATCATTGACAAAAAAGGCGTGATTTCAGTGGCTGATTCTAAATTCTTATTTAATTTAGTTCATCTGTATAAGCAGGTATATTTTCGTCTTATTTCTTATCTTACTTCTTATTTTATCTTATTTGCTATATAAACCCAGTGCTTATAACTCCTTCTACATGATTACATATTCCCACTTAAAAATATTCGCACGTACTTCTTTTATTACCTTCAAGCAGGGTTATTCGGCAACCATCGTGTATTTTTTACATTTCTTCCTACTCCGACTGATTTCACCGGAAGCTGTCCTTATCAATAAAAATTCATCTCTACGTTTGGGCAATAACATTTGTGTTTACTTTCACACGATATTCCTGTTTTCGCAAAGATATTAAAACGATAGACATTGCAATCGACTTTATATTACATCCAAAAGAGCAGGAGTCCATACTAGGAGCAGAAACGGCCGATCATGGAAACTTGCAGTAGGAATTCCCATTACCTGCATTGGAGCCAACGAGCATTCATATTATAGAAAGCAGCTTTTTTATTAAAGCTGGTTACATTTTTTCTAGTCGATTTACACCTTATCCTAAAATATATAGTCCACACTTAATCTCGGTGGTTAGGTAATTCTAATTACAACCCTTAAGAATTATCTAACAACCCTTTCAAGCCAAGGCGCTTACACTTTTATTTAATTAATGCCGTAGTCGAAATCAAGCAGCTCTAGTTGCTTGCACCAATTTGCATCGTGTAATTATTTATTTTATTATTTCTGTAAGGTATAGATATTTATTATTAGTTTCTGTCGTAGCTACATTTTGTTTAATTAACTTTTTTCAGTAAACATTTGCTAAATTCCTTAATGAGCTAGTTACAAATTGATTCTAAAAAATAAGTTTTAATTAATACTAATATCTGAATAATATTATGCATAATGGAATCCACCGCCGACATAATTAACCTGTGTAAAAATTACTGCCTCTCCCACTTACCCTCTTTAGCTTTGGCGCTTAGAGCAACACTACTGTTATCTTAAAGTATTAAGAAATGTTCAGAACATTTTATTTGAGTCAAAACCTGGTATTTTCACCAGATGTCCTTGCATAGCGGTGTTTCTGTTGTTTTGGCGTTTATTCGTTGATATAAATCTGGATTTTGCTTTTTTTCTAAAATATATCAGCATCATCATCAAGCAGCTCTAACTGTAGTTCGTAGGTTTGGAAGGGTTGCTATGTAGTGCCTGCATACAGTTCGTATGTAAAATTACTTTAATATTTCATTAAAAACACTTATTTACTAACTAAACTATATTTATTTATACTAAGTGTGACAAACACGGGCTTGTGTATCTCCTGTAAAAAGTTTATATTGTTTGGAAATATTAAGTCCGCCGTGAAATAGATCAATCTGAAAAAAAAAACATTTAAAAAAGGTAAATTTATCGATGTTTCATGGCCGAAAATAAGGTGAATCCCTAATTCAAATAATTCAGTAAACTTAAACTTATTAAAATTTGCCTACGGTCTACTTTATCTCAATAAAGATCGACAAATGTTGTGAAAATATGCCCAAATTATTGATCATTTTGCACGTACAAATATCTGGTAATTTTATTGGAGGAGTGGGTAGAAATGTTGTTTCTTGATAAATAGGCAGAACGGCCCTGTCGTAGTAATATAATATCGTCTAAAATGGTTGCTAAAGTAAGAGTTTTGATAAATTTTCGATGTAAATAAAAAAGGTGATTCTGTAGCAATTAATCAATACAGATCCATCCATATTTGCAAAATGCGATAATTATCCAATCAGTAAATAATTTCACCAAAATAAATGTTTAATGTACCGAAGGTAACTCTTATTTTGTTGGAATTGTTCATTATTTTATTGTGTAATGACAGATATCATTTAAATATATACAGAGGTTCGCTCATGTGTTATATTCAGTTGCCAGCCTTGGATGTTGTACTAGGTATAAACAAGTTAATGCTATTTGTAATAATTCACGCAGTTTTTATCAAGAAGATGCTAGTGAGTGTTGCGATATATTTTCGAAAATCAATTAAAATTTCTGTAAATGTTGTTTTGTAGGTCGAGTATTCACCAAATCAGGTGTCAGTGGTCGCATTGTGCTTGTTAAGCTTATTCAAATTTTCTGGTAAGCTAATATTTCGTTTAATTTCAAATTATGAAACATTTCATTTAAACTTTCACTTTAAATACTCGTATTTTACTGATAAAGAATTACTTTTGTTTTTAATTTAAAAAAAAATTATTAAAACATTTATAATAATAATAAATAAATATCTACAGGGTGATTTGTTAAATAAAACGCTTCCTACAAACGACACTCTTGAAATATTAACGCTGTGTAGATTTTTTTATTTATATTATTGACTAACAAACTGTAGGTATGACATTTCTTTTAATCTTCCTATAATACGATTTAAAATAATTTAACGCTATTGGCTGTTTAAAAATAAATATACCTACTAAAAATAGGTTTATGATTTCCATTTAAATATGATATATTATACAGGGCGATTTATTAAGAATATTCAATCTCTGAATTAAAGATTCTAGACCTCAAAATATGATGATTCTGCCTGACATGCCTTGTACAAATATTGCTAGTTTCCGAGATACCGGGTTCAAATATGAATTTGGATTTCCACAATAAATTTTCATGTTTTCACAATTCCTATTTAAAAAAATTGGCAATTTTACGTTTTTTGGCATGAGGATTGCCAATTTGGACTCTAGTTTAACATTGCTAGTAGAGGGCGCTTGATTGTGACTAGTAAATCATTTCAATTTTTTTTTTCGGCTGAACTATGAGTAAAATAATAAAAAAATATTAAAATGCGTTGAATTCTCTGAAAAAAGTTACTCTAGATTGATTCATGTAACTCGATCGGTTATCGAGTTATTTGCCACTAAAAAGTTCAATGAATTTTAATTTTATAAAATATTTTATTTTCTAAATGCATAAAAATAACAAATTGAAAAAATAAAAAACTTTAAAGTAATATTTAATTGGAAAAATAATAATTTGTGGGATTCTAAAAAATCCACATGCTAAAAGAGAGACACATTTTCAGCATGTGATTATTTATTGGGTTCTTTTGAACTGCCAACCAATTTAAATGGAGCTCTTTATTTTGATTTTCTTCAAGAACATTTAAACGAATTACTAGAGGATATACTCTCGCCATAAAACAAAACATGTGGTTTTTGCATGACAGGACACCACCTCATTATTCTGTACAAGTTCGTCAATACTTACACGAACAGTTTCCGCATTGATGGATTGGTCGTGAAAGTGAGTTTGCTTCGCCACCAAGGGGACCTGATTTTAATCCTTTGGATTTTTCTATTTGGTCGCAAATGAAGGCATTAGTTTACAAAGAAAAAATTAATTCTATTGCAGAATTGCGACGGAAAATAAAAGAAGCCGCGAATGTGATTAAAAATAATGGATAAGGGTTATTTGATATTAATAGATCTTTGCGAAAGCGGATCATAAAGTGTATTGATGTAAATGGTTAGCATTTTGAACATTTACTTTAAAGTTTTTTATTTTTAGAGATCTCAGAAAATGAAAACATATTACCTTTGCTTTATTTTATAGTTAATTTGCTGAAAAATCATATGAACATTTATTCCACGTTCAAAAATTACATTCAAACATTTTGTTTATTCAAAAAGCATATATGTGGTGTTCGATAGAAATATAATTAAGTTCTCTAGTTAATTATTGTATTTTCATTTGATGTAACTATAATATTGAGAATTTAAGTTTTATATTTAATACAAACCTAGAATTTAACCTCTAAAAAGCTAAAAAAAAATTTAAAAATATGTTTGACATTTAGAATTTAGAGTAATAACTGTGTTTAGATGTAATCATTCGATTCATTTATTTATTATAAAGATGAGTTATATTAAATCTTTACAAGTAAAATATAGATGGAATGGAATTTTTTCAATATTTTTGTTTGTTCCTAAAGGGTTATTGGATCCTAGAATATTTTATTCATTTATAAATTTACAGTTTACTGCTTTTATTAGTCATTTTACCGAATAAATGGCTAATTTATTACAAACCCTAAAATGCTCGTACTGAAAAATTTTACTTTTGGAGTTATCATATATTTCTCAAACACTACAGATATTTAACCTAATACAGCACAATTCAAACATTTAAATTTTTTATGTGCACCAAAAAAATTTTGAGCGACCAAAACATTAAAAACGATAAGTAGCTAAAGAAGTAAAAAAAACAAATATCTAAAATTTCCAATCGTTTATTTTTATAATTATATTAAGATGTAACGTAAATATCAAGCCTTAAGGCCTTAAATCTTCAAAATTACTCAAAACCATACCTCCCCGGTTATCACCTCACAAAACGTGATAAATTACAAAAATACCGTAGAGGACTTATCAGATATATTCCATTTGCGACGGAAGTGAAATACCTGGGTGTAGTTCTGGATAAAAGACTCACCTGGAACGCCCACTTGGAAAAAACAATAAACAAAGCCAGGTTTTCTCTCTGGAATCTCAGAAGAGTATGTGGCAAATCTTGGGGAATGAACCCCTAACAGATTTACTGGATTTATCAAACAATGATAATATTTATGGTCACGTATGGTTCAGTAGTCTGGTGGACCAAAGGGTTACAACAGACAGCTAGAGCAAAGTTTGCTGGCCTTCAGCGGCTGGCATGCCTGGCCATAACTGGAGCTATGTCCAGCACACCAACGGCAGCAATGGAACACCTCCTACATCTCCCTCCCCTAGATATTCTCTTAGAGAGGGAGGCCAGGATAGTTTCCTATAGATTCCTGTCTTTGGAAAAGCAAATAAATGGAGAGCAACTCGGGGATCACTCCGGGATACTGAGTGAAACAAAAAAGCACCAAATTCTCGGGATGGTTCCTGACTTGCTAGCCACAAAAATACACGTAGAAAAGTCGTTCAAAATCCTCTTTCCGAAGAGAGACGAATGGATGAGGGGACAAATCCTCTACCCAGAGACTGAATACATAATGTACACAGACGGCTTAAAAACCCCAGATGGAGTTGGGGCCGGTGTTTTCAGCAACCAAAGATTGAAATATCTACCAGTCTTGGCAGGTATGCCACAATCTTTCAGGCTGAAGTATTCGCTATCGAATTGTGTGCAAGAGAGTTGACCAACAGACCTCTAGCAAACAAAAACATAAATATAATATCAGACAGCCAGGCCGCTTTAAAAGCACTGAGCTCCAACAAGATAAATTCTAAACTTGTATGGAATTGCATCTAATCCTTAGAGTACCTTGGTGCGAACAACAGGGTGACCCTACTGTGGGTACCTGGGCAACAGGGGGTGGAAGGAAACGAAAAAGCCAACACCCTTGCAAAACAGGGGGCCGAATCTGCGTTCACTGGACCAGAACCGGTTTTTGGAGTCACCACAAGTGCCGCCAAAACAATTATTTCGGACTGGGCGGAGAGGAAAATACTCACGTACTGGTCCGACATACCAGGGCTAACCCACTCGAAGGCGTTTTTACCGTTACAACCCTCGAGAAACACAACTAAGCAGATCCTAGAATGGAGCAGAAATGACCTGCGTATTCTAACAGGACTGCTTACGGGACACTGTCGTCTAAGATACAACCTCAGAAAGATAGATCTGAACCACAAACGGACTGTCGGTTCTGCTGCGTGGAAGACGAAACTGCTGAACATATACTATGTTCATGCCCCGGCCTGGGAAGAATAAGGTTCAACATATTTGGTTACACTAACCTAGAACCTACCGAAATTAAAAAAAACTCACCCTATACAACCATGAACTTCGTAAGAAGGGCTGGATTGTGCGGTGAACTGTAGCCTCTAGGGGTAAGCCACAATAGACCTACTAAGGGTCGCGGTGGAGGGGCGACCACGCCCCACTCACATGAAACCTAACCTAACCTATCAGATATAAATAATGTCACACTGGTATAAATCCCAGGACATTCGCGGTTCGAAGGGAACGAGGAGACAGATACATTGCTCAGTGACAGTCTTCAACGGACCTGCACCCCACAAAAAGCCTCAGATGGAGCACCGTAAAGTAGTGGATACACTAAGGAGTTCTGGATAAATAGAATGGATTCACAGGTCACAAAAAAACTTGAAAAAGTTCATAAAAGAGCCCTCGAATGCGCGGCCACGGCAGACCTGCTCAACCTTAGTTGTACTAACCTGTTGACAAACTCCGCAAATACCGTTGTAGGTGAGGAGGGGCTAAAAACAGTAAATGCCGTTTCTGTCTTGAAGAAGAAAAGACGGCAGAACACGTCGTGTGCCAATGCGAGGGACTGGCTAAGTACTGATTTTTGTGCATAGACAAAGAAAAACCTGAGCCAGAGAGCTACATCAGAATCCCCAAAGTTGGTAAAACAACTGAGGTTGGAGCTCTGACCACAGTGAGGGTACAATAGACATCATTTGGTCAAAATGCATAATTACAAAAAGCCTCCTCCCATTAGAATCTAATATAATCTACTTAAAACCATGAATAACAGCTACCCTCTATCTGTAATGAAGTATTGAAATTTTCTACATTGATATAAGTAAAAATTGTACAGGTTGGAATAATTACACACTGGTTGGATGGTACTAATTATCCGAATGGATTGATCGGAAGCCGTCCAGGTCACCAGACTTAACGTCATAAGTTTTTTTAAAGAGAGTCACCTCAAGTCGGTTGTTTATAAAGTTCAGTCTGATGCGTTGCAAATAATTACTTACTTACTTACGTACTTTTTTAAGTAACCTTTGATATGTTTTTTCAGAAGATATTGCAATTAAAAATTTTCAAATGCGACTCGCTATATGTAAAACAAACTAGTCTTTTACCTGCTAATAACGCTAAAAATTATAATATAATAAACTTAATAATGTGAGGTTTATGTAAAAAATATAGCTTATGCACATCCTAAAAACATCATATGAACAACGTTTCTTCCTTTTCTTTGAACACAAGAAAGATTGAGAAACACTGGATACACATAACCAAGACATCCACAAAGTATTAATTAAAAATTATTAAAATAGTAAAAAAAACAATTTGTTCATGTGCTTTGGCTAGTTTATATAATTTTTACACAATTTAAAACAATATAAAAATGATGTACATACATATTTTAAACATTACTGATGTATTTTTAAGGCGGTTAAAACACTCTATATAACAAAATTTGGTTACCTCATTAACATCATTTTTTGGTAAAAAAATTTAAATATTTTGCCTTATTTACTTTTAAAACTATATAATTTACTATATTTTATTCAATGAATTATCATTTAACCTGATAATTATTATGTGCTATTTTTTGTAAAGTTTTCCGTTGACTACAACAGTTATACCTCACTCACTAGCAATGTAGCAATTATAGAATTAGTAATAAGAGGGTAGCATAATAATTATAATGCAATGAAAAATAAATATCTAACAGTTGAATTATATTTTTTGATTAGGTAAATAAATTAATAATAGTTGAAATGTAAAATTATCCTGCAAAGGAAATAAGAGCGGTACAAGGATAAAAAGCATGCCTTGACATTCAGTGGTTAAAAGGCCACGAGATTTTGTTCACATACGGTGCATGGTTAACGCACATATACGCAAATATCAACTTATTGTAAAATTAAAATTTAAAAGAAATATTTTAGCTTGATGCAGGTATACCAGTGTTACTTACACATAAATAAGTCCTTTAAAATGACCTCGACAGTCATCATCTATTTGTAAATAAATTGAAGCTGTACATTAACTGCATAATTTTTTTAATTTGCGGTAAACAAATTACAAGCTTTATCGAGCTAGCACCAGTGGACAGTCAGCAAAAATGAAGAAAATAAAAAAATTACACAAGAATTTGTTGCTAATTAGTTGCCAAAAAACCAATTTTGTGGCTAAAACCGTTTTCCGAAAATCGCAATTACTGCTACGTTTATATGAAGCTACCACTTCTTTCCTCGTGCTACGGTTCTTACACGCTTCTTTCACTTCTTCTACTTTCATCAGCACTTTCATGCATGCTCGTAGATTGCTGGTATTCTTGACCCAATTTCGATCTGATCGAGATACGTTCGCCTAGATCTCTACCGACTTGCCCATTCACACTCGCCTTATAAATGTTTCATCCTTCCTCTCTACGTGTCCAAACCATCTAAGAATTTCTTTATCTATCTTTATTACTATCTTCTTTCCCATAACAGCGTTCTCTTATTACATTTTACCTAACTTTATCCATCATTTAATCCAGTTATATTTCTCAGACTACTCATCTCCGCAGTATTGATTTTACTTTTATGCTTCTTTTGCCAAACCCAACATTCACTACCATATATAAGTATAAGGACCAGCACTCCTCTATGCACAGCCAGTCGTACCTTTTTTGATACGTTCTGGCTGCTCATAAATGTATGCAGGAAAATTTGAAAACATAAATATAATCGGGTTAATGATTATAAAGAAATTTGTTAAAATATGGTGAAATTTTCAATTTCGCATATCTTTCGAAAAGAAAATATATTTTTTTTCCTTTGACAAGACTTCGTTTTATGGTAAAAGAAAACTGACAAAACTTTATCCAAATCGAAAGGGGTCGATTCTAACCATTTGTCGATTTGTTACGGAATGACCCATATTTATAATGTTATAAAATTATAGTTATAAAAAAAATAGGCAAAAAAAAATTATCAGGCATTTTATAACATGTATGTACTGGGTGGTGCAAAACTCTTAAATCTATATGCATGATTTGCTTATTGTTTCTGCACTTAATCTTTATTGATCAGTATCCGTTAGTATTTCAATCATTCTTTTTGTGTCCAAATTTCTTTTATCTATTTTCTTATAGTATGCTATATTTTCTTATTCGTTTGGCAAGCAGTGTACTGCTTCGCTCGTTAGATGTGCTTTTTGTTTTTTCGTATCACATGCATTTTATTTGTTTACCAATAATCTATTTAACCGAATTCAGTATTTATAAATAAATGCAAATAGAATAAAACAAATAGATTTAGTAAATTACATGATTAACAACTATTTCGGTAATATGTTTTGCAAACTTAAAACGATCAAAACAAACAATATTATTAATATAAATATATGTATGTCAGTGTAAGACCAAGGTTGTTTTTGTTGTTGGTACTATCGAAAATCTAATTGCCGGTGGTAACTCGTAAATAAGGCGTAGGTAATTTTTTTTACAAAGACTTCATCTTCATTTCTTTCATAATTGAAGATAAAAATCCACGACAAATGATGTATAAAATAGTATAAATATAGCCCATTTAATATTTTAGTTTATCAAAAAGAAAAAATTTTTGATGTGCAGAAATGTTTTTAAGAATAAAATACAAAATAAAAATGTAAGCACGACTACATCTACACTACTATCTCCTTCTGAGATCGAGACTGTGCTGCAACCACATCAGGGGTGCAAAACTCTGTTAACATAAAATAGTTAATGTTTTTCCTGATGGGTATGCATGCTCTTGGCTTACCACCTAGAGTACACGCAATTAACTTACCAGAGCAGTTTCCTAGGCTGCTTATTCTGCCTGTATTGGAAGTCCAGGGTTTCTGGATTAGTGTCACATCGAGTTGCTCCTTAGCGAACCTCCTGCTGAGGACATATGAAGCCGCTCTAGCATGTTGGATGTTCGCCTGGAGAAATTGAATGTGGTTAGCCATTCCTACTTAAAGGGAGTGTGGGGAGATTTACTTTCCTTCCCCGCATTTTGTCCTGGTGTAGGCCGTTTTGTCGGTGCTGTACCATGGAGGGGTTTTTTCCCTTTGTCGGCTTTTTTGCTGGTTTTGGCCGGCCTCTTTAGTCCCGCTGTCGCCGCCGAGGTAGATTTGCCTACCTCTTTGGTACGATCACGTGGCCTCCCAGATCTTCAGATTTATCTCCAAATAATTTTTTTCGCTGGGGATATCTAAAAGAATCCGCTTATCGACACGAATTTCAAAAATAAAAATCTTAATGGATTAAAGGAGTAAATTATACAACATTGTACCAACGTTATAGGTATGAGATTATCTTTGTTTTACAAATTTGGCAATTGTTTAGCACAACAAGGTGGTTCATTTGTACATTTATTACATTAGAATCGTAATGTCTTTTTTTTAGAGTTCAAATTTTTAGTTTATGTTATGTTTTTTAATTTGTAGAATATATCTGTTTTTTTTAAAGCCGTTATGGTAAAAATTAACAAATTTGTAGAATAGAAATTAGTTGATCTTTTGCATACGTCGTAGTCTTTTTCCTGATAAGTCAGACGTACCTACACACTTTCGCTAACAGGTTCATACTGATTAGTAACGTCGCAAACACATGTCGTCGAAGTAGGAACAATTTAAATTAGAGTAGTGTAGTTAACTACTGTAATTTGCAAACTGTACTTTTAAAAGCATTTTAACAAAATTCACTCATGACCACATAACTTTTAATAATAATAAATATAATAAGGGGTGGGTAATTTATAGTGAATAACCCTGTACCATGCAAAATATTTCTTTTATTAATATTTATTTCATTCGAATATATTTTTATTGTTAATAAGCTGAATTTAATAAAAGAAAGTATTCGAATACCTTTCGAGTGTTTTTTTGTTTCAGAATTAATTCCTGTAAGTGAGAGGAAGAATTTCGATTTTGATGATTTTTGGGATTACAAAATAAGTCCGCATAATATACCCCTCTTAGAAAATATGAAAGATCATCATGTCCTTCCTGTTATTTATGAATATGACACGGTAAGTAGCAATGAAAAAAAATCAACCGCGAAAATAAAAATAAGCGATGATTCCTTAATTAGAATTTAAAAATAAATGACATTTAATGATTGTTTTATACGTAAAGAAACAAATTAAATTAAAATTTTGTCCTCAAAATGTTTGTTCTCGTAGACCACAAATTCCTTAACTTCAAATGAGTTTTTGAGAGCTGACATAAGGTTATTCACTTTGATAAATTATTTACACTTTTTTAATAAAAACTACTCGAAATAAAAAACTAGTAAAATTATTATGTATTTGTAAGATTAGTTCACAAAAAAATGATTTTCGTACATATGTACATATACTCACGCCTTTTTTTTGTAGTGGTAGACAGAAACCAGTTCTTCCCACCTGCTACGGTTCTTACACACGTCTCTCGCTTCTTTTTCTTTCATCAGCGCTTTCATACATGCTCGTTGGCTGTTGGTACTCTTGACCTGGCCTTTCTTCAAAACAATGTTGATCTGATCGAAATATGTTCGCCGAGGTCGACCTCTACCGACTTGCCCATTCACACTCGCCTTATACATCGTCAATCTTCTTACATCTATCCTCTCTACGTGTCCAAACCATCTAAGCATTCCCATATCTATCTTTGTTACTAAATTTTTTTTACACCACAGCATTCTCTTATCACACTATTCCTTACTATATCCATCAGAGTCACTTCAGCTATTTTTCTTAGAGTACTTATCTCCGCAACATTGATCTTACTTTCATGCTTTTTCTGCCAAACTCAACATTTACTACAAATGCTTTCACTTGTTCAATCTGTTTCTTTTTTTGTAAGAAGATTGACAACCGCGCTGAAACCCCTTCCCACGTGGTACGCAGATGGAAAAGCTATCGAAAACGTTCTTGCGATAGTCCATAATACAGGATAAGTAATAGGTATGTCTCTCTGAACTGATCTCTACCTTAAGCGCTTATCCGATCAGTTCTTTTTGTAATGTGACACCAGTTTTTTTAACATCGCCGTTCAGATTGATAATCGTTTGTGGTATTTTTGTGGTCAAAACTTTCTCAGACCTAGTTTCAAAGTATGTATGAAGGACACTCTCATGTGACCCTCATTTACACTTGCATGCACCACTTTTAGTTCGTAGTCGATCCCTAGTGGTCGATATAGACCACTTTTGGAATCACGAGTCTATATAATGAACAATAGTCGATAAATAAATAGTTTTAAAATTTTTATCAGGTAAATTTTTTTTTAATTTATGAATGGTACTCATCGCCAGAATCTAGAAATTAATTTAATAATGTGACAATATATCGACAAACTGAAAGAAATATATTTTTTGAAAAATATATGGTAAATGTTCTAAATTTTAAAAAAGGTTAAAATGTTGGTGATGCTGGATTCAAAACATTAACATATTTATTTTAGGATTTACAAGTGGAACCCTTAGATGGTAAAGAAACAAGAAACAATAGATTCCCAAAGAAAAGTTATGATGTAATACGAAAAAAAATTCCCTGCGGGGCATGTAAATTAGGTAATGTTATTAAAAAACTTTGTTAATCTATATTGTACACACGAGGATAGTTCACGAATTATTGTCCCTAACATAGAAGCAAACGCATGAGAAGAATGAAACTAATTTATTTTTCAACATGCAACGTTTATACACTTGGTATATCGGTGTTGAAGTGTTTTAAACCCTTTTGAAAAAAATTCAGAACTTTGAGTCTTCAGCCTTTCATCTACCGCCGACATCACTTCGTTATCATCAGCTAAACGGATTTCACGAAGATGTTCTTTTCATTGTGGAAATAGATGGTAGTCGCTGGGGGCCAAATCTGGAGAATAAGGGGGTTGTTTAAAAACTTCAAATCGCGCATTGTGAATGGCAGCCATTTCAACACAACTTTTGTGGGCCGGAGCGTTGTCCTGGTGGAAGAGCACACCTTGACTCAATTTTCCTCTTCACTTTTTTCTGATCGCCTGGCGTACTTTTGGTATAAAACTCGAATAATATTCACCTGTTATGGAGCGCCCACGCGGTAAAAATAATCCACGAAAATAACACCTGCAAAATCCCAAAAAACTGTAGCCATGATCTTACCAGCTGATGGGACAACACAAAATTTTCAACGGGAAGGAAACCCCTATGCCTCCATTCCTTGCTTTGTTTTTTGGACAGAAAACCTACACCGAGTTATTTCTTGTCATTCCTGTGAGCCTCTCTTATCGTATGTACACGTAAAATCTGGTAAATAATGTGAAATAGAAAAGGTGATAAAGAGGTTTTTTGTTTTACCTCGAACTATTCTATTACATTTTCTAATGTATTAAACTGATGAAGTATTTGTCCCATTGTAGGTTTAGGATTATTACGAAATTATCTTGATAATGGAGATACCATGGAAAATATTAAAGTCAAATTTGTTTCGTTTTGTGTATCGTTAAAAATCGAATCATTAAAGGTATGTAGTGGATTTTTCGATGTTTTTGGACCTGAACTAGTACCTGCATTTAATACATCTGTTCTAGGTAAGTATATTATTTAAACTTTTCATTTACTATATTGCACGATATTTTATTAACCAATATTAATTTTAAGTATCTATTTTGTTAAATAACTAGTTAGTGAGGTTACTTCAAAAAAATATTGGTAGGTATGAAAATCATAAAAGGCAAATGGACCACAAAATCATCTTAACTTAAAGGCCACAACCCATTTTAATGATATAATTTATAATATTGTTGTATTCTATTATTTAAATGGATTTTTAGATACAAGCCAGGCATGCATGATGGTATTTGGAGAAAGTTGTGCTACTGTTTCAAACGAATTGCACGAATGGAATGTAGATATTTTTAGCGATAAAATAGAGACAGAACAACAGAAGCTACCAAAGGTATCACAGCAATATTGAATGATGCATGTAATCATGTATAATAGATCCAAAAAAGAATTAAGATTGATTAAAAACATACTACCTACTCAAACAAACAACATTTATTTGAACAAAGTGCTTAAGTTTGTGAAAAACAATAAAAATATGTATGAATCACAAAATTATACCTAGCTCGCGTTACTAGTATTAGATAAAAACAATTTTATTTCAGTTAGGAGCTCCAGTTTTTAAAGTTCTCCATTTATCGGACACTCACCTAGATCCAGATTATGTAGAAGGTTCACCATCAAATTGTGACGAACCTTTATGTTGTAGAAATTACAGCACCCCATCTAAAACTGATCCTACAATTCCTGCTGGAAGGTATATATCTTTTATTTTTATCAGCTAGAATTTGCTTGCATTCTGAAATTAAAATGCAAAAATGTATGTATATATATACCAAAAATAAAAAAAAATTCTCAACTTTAAAATGTCCCTACCAATCAATAACCCAAATCTTACAATCACCCTTCATTGGACAATCGTAGGGCAGTTGCAAACCTTTCTCTTTTTTATAGATAATTTTCTTGAAAACCTGCACTTACATTTTGCTTTCAGATGGGGCTCATATCAATGTGATTCTCCAAAAATATTAATCGACCATATGTTGAAACATATAGCGCAAGAACATCCAGTAAGTTTAACTGCAACTAAGACTAACACAATTCTTTTTATTGTAAATATTAATTACATATATCAAAAACCAAAACATTAAATTTAGTAGAAGAATGTAAATTCATTGGTATTCCCCGAATATTTGCGCCATTACATATTAGAATATAAAATGTTTTTTGCTACAAAGTAGTAAAGTAAAAGTGAACGAAATTGTTTAAAACTAGAAAATAAAAGGTTTCTTAATTAGGATAAACAAAGCTTAAACAGACTGGTTCAACATTTAACAAGGTATATGTGCCTTCGCCATAACTGTAGAACTTATTCATAGACGGTTTATTAAATGATTTGAAAGAGAGTGCGTATGGATTGAGAATGAATGATTTGATCATCAAATGTCTCCTTTACGCCGATGATCGGGTCATATTAGCATTATCTGAGGAGTTGCAGGCGATGGTTAATATTATGCATGATAGTCTAAAAATTAAAGGGATAAAAATAAATGTAAGCAAAACGAAAGTAATGGTTTTTGAAAGAGAAAAGAGAATGACAAACTGCAAGTTGCAGATTGAAGAAGAAAGAGTGAAACAAGTGAAAGAGTTTGTATACTTGGGTTCCAAGTTTACGAGAGACGGATATTGAGCAAAAGGTATGGTGACAGAAAAACAAATGAATGGGCCCCCGCATAACTTTATGAGCAACCAGAACGTGTCAAAAAAGTCACGACTGACTGTGCATAGATAAATTATACCTTGTATGATAAAAAAAAGGGTTATGAGTCCGAAAGCTCAAGGTCTACTGTGAGACTCCACTGACTGTTTCAGGACTACTCACTACTTTGTACCTTGTACAAGTTCTGTACTGGGTGGGAACAATGTAGTCACCCAAGAACCGACCATTCCTCCATTATACAGTCTTAGCTGATTCCTGTTCATCGGTAACAGTTCTGCCGTCTTTTTATGGCTCGGTCCTTTTATTTATTATTTCCCGTGTTTGTTTCCTGGTAAACTTTTCCAGTAGTTTTTGTGTTTTTCCGAACCTCTTTATGCAAGTTCGTCTCCTTCCTGGCGTCCTCGAACCCGTATCAGTTTGACGTGATTACGGTCTACCAGCGTTATCAGTTTTTCTTTACAGTCAACGAGTATGGGGGAAAGGGTGGTCCGGCCCTGAGGTGAACCCTGCACAGGACTAAGGCTGTCTACTAAAGGTTTTCGCCCGGTTTCCTGCAGGCTCCGTTAGCGACGGTGCTCCCCCACCGTCATGCATCCATTAGCACGGGCCGCATAACACTTTGGATTGGGAGTCTTTTAGCCGCCTTTTACGACAGGCAGACCATACCTAGGATCCATTCTATTTTCCCCGTATCCCCAGGGATAGTGAATGTTGGGTTTGGCAGAAGCAAGAAATTAGGATAGATGCCGCGGATATGAATAGTCTAAGAAGTATAGCTGGAGTGACTCTGATGGATAAAGTGAGAAATAGTGTGGTAAGGAAACGCTGTGGTAAGGGAACGCTGTGGTGTGAAAGAAGATGTAGTAACAAAGATAGATAAATGGGCAAGTCGGTAGAGGTCGACCTTGGCGAACGTATCTTGATCAGATCGAAAATGTTTTGAAGAAAGGTCAGGTCAAGTGTACCAGCAGCCGAGGAGTATGTATGAAAGCGCTGATAAAAGTAGAAGAAGCGAAATAACTGTAGGAAGTGGAAAAAAGTTGTCTCTGTTTACTATACTTACTATTGACTATATGTAAGTAATATTTTAATATTTTCAGGATATTGATTATATTATTTGGACCGGGGATTTACCTCCACACGACATCTGGAACCAAACAAAGGAAAGCAATTTGAAAATTATTAAACAATGCGTTGAACAAATGATTCAACAGTTCCCTAATACTCCGATATTTCCCGCTGTAGGTAACCACGAATCAGTTCCAGCAGGTAGGTAAGTATTACAAAATTAAATATAGTTTGGATATGTTTGACAGTACCTTTGTAATACAATTGTTATGTTTTTATTTTAGCTAATTTTTTTTTAAATTTCATCAGTAAGAAAAAAGGAGTAGATACAGATCATTCAAACACGTACTGAAATATGTTTGTTCCAAACACCTTTCGATTTTAAGAAAACTTGTACGAACTATTAGATCATAAATTATTATTTTTTAGTTTTGCTCCACCATGGATGAAAAATGAAAAACATAGCATAAATTGGTTGTATACAACGTTAGCTGACCATTGGAGAAAATGGTTGCCAGCTACCTCTGGAAACACTTTGCTGCGTGGAGCGTTTTATTCTGTATCACTTCGACCAGGATTTAGATTGATTTCTTTAAATACAAATTATTGCCATTCCTTAAATTGGTAGGCAATATTAAAACAAAATTAAAATTACCATTGTATTTTACCAATTTAATAAAAAAGCTTCAGATACTAATAAATAATATTTTACAGGTGGCTTGTAGTAAATAGTACTGATCCTGCAAAAGAATTGCAATGGTTAGTCTATGAACTTGAGAATGCAGAAGCTAATAATGAAAAAGTTCATTTAATCGGTGCGTATTTAACTTATGTAAATCAAAATTCTTTGTGGTTTATACATTATTATTATTATTATTTATATCACCGAAATGATTTCGGCAAGCTTTTCAATGATGTATCGCAGGTAGTGTTCTGAAGCTAAAACTCTGGGAGGGTGGCGGTCAGGGTTAGTCATCTTTTCAGGTAAAGGGATAGAGGTACACAATTTAGCACACATTTTTAAAAGGATCCGAGAATAAGTTTGTTAATACGGGTCTCAAATATTGGAAGGGAAACCTCACATGGAAGTGAGTTCTTTAAATATAGAAATCCTATACACTAGGTGTCTGGAGCGCTGCATATGGTCAGAGTTGCTTATTGTGCCAAGCAATAAGGGACTATAGAAGAGCCTAAGAGCATGATACATAAAAATGTCTGTAATAATAAGAAATGTCCTCCACCACTCTACGATGAACTAATGATTATTTGTTAGGACTAGGTCAATTATCAGAGGAATAGCTATTATCTGGATAAAGTCCAGCAGCTTAATAGATGACAGAGACGTAGCACTTCAAATATGAAAACAATCCTCCGGGCTTGGTCTAATTTATGCTTTGAAAAGTAAATTGGCAGACGTGACGTATTTTTGACTCTAAACAAAAATTCCAGTTTTAAAAAAATTGCTGTAGTTATGGCCCTAGAGGCATTAGCGAAAAGCAGCAAGATCATTTTTATCTGGGTTCCTGTTCACTCGGGAATTTAAGGCAACGAGAGGCTGATAAGTTGGCAAAAGCTGGATCTGAGACTAAGTTCGTGGGCGCAAAGCCGGCCTTAGTGATTCTCTTCTGTCTAGGCAGGAGGGCAATCCGGGGCTGGCTCAGGGACCAGAACTTAATGTACTGGATAACAGAAACCAGAGACAAGTGTATACAGAAAAGTTCCCTCATAGGGGATTCTTCCCGAGAGGACCTAGCCGGAAACATTACGTCACTGAGTAAAAAGGATGCCAGACTACCAGTAATATGGTACCATATGCACAATCTGAGGCTAGCCAACAGCCCTAATTGTGGCTTGTGTAGAGATGAGGAAACCAGCCTCCATATCATTGGCCAATTCCCAGCATATACCAGACTAAGGCTGACTTTACTGGGCTCGGCTTTTCTTGAGCCCTTAGGTTCTAGGCAATTACCGACCTGCTTCTATTCTGGAGAAAGACAGGTATAGCAGATCGCTAATTACTATCACGAGGAGACACAATGGACATTGTCTGAGTGCCGTTGACGGGATTCGGAGTTATGGCACGCACATTTTGTTTACGCCAAACTTGATCCTGAATGAAAGCAACGTTTATGTAATTAAAATCTTTACTAACAAACAGCCTAATTGTTTATATTTACACAAAAGTAGTGGCAATTCTAACAAATAAACAGTTAAAAACTTGTTTCAGGACACATTCCACCTGGCAGTGCTGACTGTTTAAAAGCTTGGTCAAGCAATTTCTACTCAATTGTTGATCGATTTCACCATATCATCACAGGTCAATTCTACGGTCACAGTCATGCTGATGAGTTTGAATTGTTCTATGAAACCAAAAACTATAGTAAGAAATTAGAAAGAAAAATAAGATGGGAGGCTTACAAATATAGAAATAAATCACTTTTAAAATTTACAGGTCGACCGATTAACGTCGCTTATATTGGTCCTTCGATAACAACGTATGAAAATAATAATCCTGCTTACAGAATTTATTATGTCGACGGTGATTATCCTCAATCTACAAGAGTAAGTACGTGATGTGGAACGTAACAAAAAAAATAAGTTCATATTTCAATTATCCAGTTAAGAAAATATATGTTTCTCTTATCCGGATCTTACAAGATCAATGTTAATGTCATTACCTTAGCAAAATGGCATTAGTTATGATCGGACAAGTGGGACAAAGCTGAAATTAGACACCTGGTAATGACAAGTCATCATTACTGGCTCATAATAGGGATAGTGTTATTAGTAATAACCGTGTAGGATACGCCATCTTAATATTCCATCATTACTCAGTTCGCAAATAGGAAAAGTAATGAAATAATAATAAAAGACTTGAACGAAATGACATTACAGATAATGACATTAATACTGATCGTGTGAGATCCGCATTAGTTAGTTTTATCAAGCTTAAATTAGCTATTCAAAATTAATTTAATAAACGTAGATCCAGCGCATTGCAAGGACTGGAATTTCTGAGTAGCTTTATTTATTTTTTCCACTACTACAATCTGAGAAATCACTATTATTTAAGCAGTTTTAAAATGAGAAGTAATATGTTTCCAACCTAGATAAATAATGATAATGAAAAAATACCTAGGTAAACCATGAGAAGCTGTCAGTTTGTTGGTAGGTACTTGCCTACCTAATACAACTAACAAAAACATTCATTAGCCACTTAACTGTAAACCAAATGTAGATAAAACTAACACCGTCACTTAAATTATCACCCATTTTACGATTTTATTCTCAACTTCACTTGATAATGTCTGGTAGCGTCTGTTTTCTGACAGTTAAGTCGAATTTTGTTTTAGTTTTTGACGACTGGACTCCCAGGCTACTTGATATAGAAATATTTGAAAAATGCTCAAAGACAATAAAACACAGTGAATGACGTTGCGTTTCCTTCAATGGAAATGAAAGTCTAAACAAAATATGTTGATGTTTCACTGTAAGTAGTGGAAAAAATATATACACCTCATGTGAGACTGCTACTATATACCTCGTACATTATATCCTCGTAAGATAGAATTGCATATAATACTTTGTTTAACCTTATGCTCATCAATAACCAGAAATACGGAGTATAATTTTTGTTTTTGAATTGCCCAAAATTTTTCTTAACTGATCATTTACACTTTACCTATCTTTAGCAAGTATTGGACCACGAAACTTATACGACCGACTTAGTAAGAGCTAATCAAAACAATAATGAACCAATTTGGTACAAATCATATTCCGCAAGAGATGCTTACGGTATGCAATCACTGTCACCTAAAGAATGGAATAAACTCGTAGACAGGATGGCAGCTAATCCAGATTTATTTGATTATTTTTTAAGGTAATTTTGATGTTAAACAACATATTTTAACAAACCACACCTATTATTTAAATTGTATGCAATTCAGATCTACACTACAATTCAAAATTTATTTTAATTGTCAATCAAGAATAAGAGTAAATAGTGAGACTGCTGTAGTTCTGTTAAAATCATATTAATCTAGAATAATGGCAAGCGTTTCTTACTGCAACTTCATCAAGATTTAAAATGTTATATCTACTGTTAATATGCCCAAATGACTTTCACCAGAGTAATCTCGAAAATCATTTTTTGTTACTTCTTTCCGCCACGTAAAGTTTCAGCTAAAACAAAGAGTTTCTATTATAAGTAATTTTGGTTGCTGCCTATGGGTAACGCGTAGTACGTGGCTTATTTTCGGTTTAGGTAGAAAGGGTGACGTACACGTAACGTCACTGCTTAAGGTGGATAGCGTAACGTAACGTTTAAGGAACAATATTGTGGTGATAATAAACTTAATAACTTATTAAATAACGCAATCACAACAAACCCGCATAAGAACAAGTGTTAAAAAAGTATGGGGCAACGTTGCGTGTAGCCGAGGTCACTTTTTAATACACAGATAGAATCTAATGCTATGACGTCACTCTTTCTGCCGTTGTCAAGCTGTAACGTCACATGTATTTATCTGAAAGTAAGTTGCATAATTTGGAGGTACAAATCGTAAGGTAAATAAAGTGTAACAGTTAAAAACATATTTAAATTTTAAATAATCTTCATTTTTTACCCAAATGGGTCTTCAAATATGCTTAATTAATTATATAATAACATTTGGGTATTTTTCTTTTAGGAATTACTACAGAGATACTCCAACTAGGCCAAATTGTGATTCGCAATGCAGAGTACAAATTTTATGCGACTTAAAAACTGGTAGATCGCAGGACAGATTGCATTTATGTAGTGAATTGCAATACACGTAAAACATATTTTAGATTTTAACAAACATAGCAACGAATAAAGCATTACGTGAACAATTACAGTTTAGAAGCTTTACAATACTTTTTTCCTTATTTAATGCGTCCTTTGGTACAACGACTTCAATTACTTCCCTCGTGCGTCAGCCTAAAATGACCTGTCTTCTGCTTTTATATTACTTTTAAATGTTTTTCAAAAATTTGCTACTAATCGATATTAACACGGGAATTTTTAAATGTGCTTGTTTAAAAGTATCTTAAATCCTCTAGAATCTAGAAAATGCGCAACTAGAATGCCCGCTTTTTTGCCATTGAACCATCGTCACCAGGGTTATCCGTTGCAGCAGCGATTTCTAAGGTTGAGGCCTCATTAGTGCGTTGCGTTGCGTCGTCGCATCGGATCAACGCATTGTATGCCACACTTGCGTTGCGACGACACATGACGTCGCAACGCAAGAGGACAACGCCGCAGCACGCAGCACAACGTCTCAGTATTAGTGATGGGAATAACGGTTCTAACTCGATAACGTTTTAGAGTGGAACGTTCCAAAAAAATAACATGTGTTGAGCATGTACCTGATACAGAAGATATGGAAACCAGACCATTTTATTGACCTTACTGTGGATCCTTTAGTCATATTACTGGAACACGAGCAAAGATCGACGGATTACATCATATTTTCATGCAACTACTTATACACTAAAATGCAATTCATATACCTTTTTACCTTTATGTAATAAAATGTTATAGTAATACTAATGGTTATTATATATAAGTAAAGTATAAGTACATAAATAAAAGTACATTTTTATCTAAGTAGGTAGGTACTTGTTTTTATAGTAAGTATAACAAGCATTTTTAATTAAAATAATATAATAATACCCAAAGGTACACCCCTGTAGTAGGAAATGATAAAACCTGTTGTTTACGGCGGGCTTCCAAATAAAAACAAAGGAAAAATATAATGAACAAATAAATCACACTAAGTAAAACAGCTGTTGAGGACCATTTAATTTAGAAATCATAAAAGTTAAAAAGTATGTTTAACAACCCCAAATAAAAACATAGTGCTCAGGAAAAATATTATAAAATATAAACCACACTATAACAGCTGTGGCGGACCATTTAGAAATCATAAAAGTTTGTTGGACCACTCTGTTAGCGTTTTGCAATTATTGGGTTTCAGTTCGAAATAAACTATAAACAAAAATAAAAATCGCAAGTGCCCAAAAATATCCAAGCAGCATTTAGAAATGGTCCACAGGATTCTGCTTGTATTCCTTGCTTCAAAACAATAAAAAATAACGAGTGGAAGATCAGACAAAAGAAGTGATAATCCTCCTAATCCTAACACTACACACTACTATAATATTATGTAATGTACATGTAGTTATAGGTATTCGATTCTGCCTATAACAAGCGCGCCCATTAACCACGTTCCAGTCTGGAACGTTATAGAGTTAGAATTGTTATTCCAATCCCTAGTCACTACTGTCCGACGTCGCACCGGAGCTTCGACAGCGCAGTGCATCACCTTCCCCTCGCTTCGTCTCTCGTCCGTCGATCTGTTGAAACGTCGCGTGCGACGACGCAACGCATAGTGTGGCATGTCCTGGGCATGTCACTTAAAATATAAGTAAAACGACGCAGCGTTGACGCTGCGACAACTCAACGCAACGCACTAGTAAGGCCTCAGCCTAAAGTGGGTTACACGGAAACTAAGGGTTCCATGAAAAAGTCACTAAGGTTTATACAAAATTATTTATTTTTGGCATTTATCATCAGAAGTCAACCTGCGATGCTAACCGTCCTGGATTACTAAGCATTCATAGGTCTTTAGAGTTCATTCAAATTAAAACACACATTTGAGTCTGCGTCTCTAAACCAGTTTTGGGTTGGTGTTGGGAGTGAAAACCCTGAAGTAGCCAACAAGGCTATCTTACCTTTGCTCCCTTTTGTCACAACGTATTATTGTGCTACAGGATTTTCAACTTAACACTTTACAAAAAACACATTCAGGTCGAGATTGGATGCTACCCCAGACACGCGCATACAACTATCGACCATAATACCGAACTGTAAAGCAATTATTAATGAGTGTTTCTCTTTTAAAATATTTCTAAAAAGTTTTTAATCTGATTTAAATTGCAGTATCTTTTATTAGTAATCATTTAATATAGGGTTCCATAAAATAAAAGGAATTTGGTAAGTGTTCCGTTACCTTAATAGTATAGAAACCACTGCGTTACAGTACAGTATTATCCTCCATTTCTTTTGCGTTATCGATTGCTACTACATTTGTGAATTTATATTTAATTAATTTACCCTATTTAAAAACTATTTTTAAAAAAAAGCGATTTGTTTTTTAGTTATTTTTATTAAACATTAAATAAAGAATGTTAAAAGAACAACAAGACACTAATTTCAAAAATATTAATAATATAACCAACGAGATTTCCGTTTACAATGCATTTGTATTTACTTTATTGTTCTGTTGCTCTGAGTTGTATTCGATATTATTAATTAATACAAAAAATTGGCAGTGTTGATCTAAAATTATCCATTCTAACAGCTTCAGATAGGAATTACCAAGTTAAGATTTTACCATTTTTCTTAATGGACACATGTTTAAAGCGGATAGTTAGGACGTACCTACACATAAAATTAAATGCTGATGTAAGTTCTTTTACAATCTATGTATTTCAAATATTACATTTAAAAATACATAAGGTGTAAAACTGCGACCAAAAATATTCGCAATATTCGCAATAACATTACAAAAATAAAAAATGAATAATCAATGCTTTTGAGATCGTTTAAATGAATCATTACTTTCGTACCATTATAATAAAAAAACTAGCATACTTTCCTACGATTTATATCCAAAAATATGTTAATTTTTAACACCAATCTGAATAACGAATAAAACAAATTATCGACTTTCTTTGTTTTGATTAATTTTATTTTTCATTTAATAATAAATCGCATCATTTAGCCACTTCTCAATTTGGGCTAACTTGGCCCCGCTCTAAATTTCAAAGTCCCCATGATACATTTGGCCAATAGAGCTCCCATTTTCCATCACCAAATGGTATAAAAGTATGAGCCCCGAAGCTACATCGCTATGTTTTCGATCATGCGGTTATTTAAAAGGAACTAGGAAAACCTACTGGAAGAAGAGAGACGGAAATAACCAACTATTTAAGGGGAGAGCTGCCAAAACCGAAAGAAATTTATATACTCGAACTCATAGTCAGGAGCATCCGGAACAATTTAGATAAATGTTTTAATATAAATCAAAAAAGCACTGAATTATTGTAATAGGTAAAAGTAAAAAAATATAACAGGCTTTTACAAGAAAAGTAACGCAATAATCTGCTTTTAACAAGACAAGTCAAATTAAAAACGTAACAAAAATACTTAAAATGTAAATAAACAAATTATAACAACGAAATTGGTGTTAAATTTGAAATTATTAACAGATACAAATTAGGAATTTAATTAATGCAATAAGGGAAACATCAAATGATTATTTAAAGCACTCCTATGTGACAATAAATTTAAATGTGGAATTTATTTGTTGCTTGATTATATCAAACAGTAAAATTAGTCATTTAGTGAAGGTTAGAAAATATCAATGTTTAATGTATTTATGTCATTACTTTTGATAGCACAGGAAACTTTCTATTTTTTTTTTATTAAAATTTATGTAAACAGTGAAAAATGTTCGCTTTATAAAAATAGTTACTATTAAGTTTAAAGCACTTGTATTAAAAAATACAAACTGGAAACAGGAATAATAAATTATTTTTTAAATAATTTCCGGTAAACATTATCCAAATTAACAACATGTGGGTACAATTCAAATGAACTACTACCTATATGTCGGTAAATGTAACATTGTTTTTGAACATTTGTCTTAAATGTTCAATAGTTCCATCATGTTCCATTTCATTTTTAAGAGATTCTTTCAAGGTGATTTTTTCTTCATTTGTACAGGAAAAATTTGCAATTTTTTTATTCACTTGCAACATTTTCCATTTTTTTTTGTGAACAGACAATACTTTTTGAATGGCTTCGCATGTATCACCAGTTACTTTGGTATTAAATTTCGGTACTGGTAATACATCATCTAAAATGAACAAAATAAATTTATTTCAAAATGTCGGTGGTTCTACATTTTTTTAAATTTAGCCAAAAATTAATAGCCACCTAAAATGTTAACTTACCCAAAAGTGCTTTAACGCACATAGTCATAGATAGCGCAGTACTTTCAAGGTGATAACCACCTTCTAATACCAGAAGAAGCTTTCCTGATGCAAGTGGTTTAAGTGTTTGTATGAAATGTGCGTAAATTTCAGGTGATAGTTTATATCCGCTGCCTAATGGATCATAGTAAGCAGCATCGAATCCGGCCGATATAATAACAAATTCAGGATTGTAAGAATACGCTAATGGAAGAACAAGTTTGAGCCAAACAGTCCAGTAATCGTGATCAGTCTTGTTACCCTAAAAATTCGGAAGTTAATATTTTTTGTTATCGACAAATTAAGTTAAATTACTGTTCTTTTAATTAATTTAATTCTGAAATTAAGAAAATTGAAAATCTGGTAAGAACAATAATTAATAATACATGCTTTTCTTTCTTGAATGATTATAGTTTTTTAACTGCTAGTGAATACTGCAATCTGCCTCTTTGGCAATAAGCGTTTGTTACGATTAGAAGATGACTTCTAAAGTATTACGCCAATGAGTGATCTCCATCAAATTAATCTAAACCTTAAATCTAGAGTTTGTTATGTGGGCATAAGCTTAAAGTCCAGTAGGCGATTATAGTTTAAACATATATATATATATATATATATATATATATATATATATATATATGTTGTGAGGAGTCCCGTCACCAGTTTGTGTTAATATTGTACATTCAATCAAAAAAAAAAAAATTGAATTCACCGTTTTAAGTCTCGTACCGTTACATAGTTTAGGTGGATTTAAATTTCTTGGTAATGTAATAGGTAAACCTATTTTAAATATTAATTTGTGCAGCGGAATTACGGGAGTCCTCAAAGAATTCAAAAATTCAGTTGGATAATATACTGCCTCTTTCTATCCACGACTATGTCAACTGAGTAGTAGATTTGTAATGATACTTTTAATTTTGAAAGAATCAAATCATTTATTTTATTTACTTGCCCATTAGTAGGTAAAAGTATAGCCCTTTCTTGAAATCAATTTAGTGTCTTAGTGATTATGTTACTAATATCGGATTATATTATGTAATTGTAAAAGTTTAACTACTGATCTGAATTGTTTGGGATAGGAAAAGTTTTAATCTAAATTATTTCCAACAATCAAAATACTAGAGCTGTCATTGCGCTTAGTGATTAATACCGATTTAATTTAAGATTTTATCGTTTGATTAATGCATTGTTCAGCGCATATTCAAATTTATATAGTTAGTGTAGTCGGCATGATTTTTCCGACATCTTTAACAACCATTGTCATATTTCAACCAATGCATACAAAAGCTTAATAAATTATTCACCAAAACCTTCCTCATGAATCACTCTATCCATTGGTAAAAACCGTATGAAAATGCGTTAGGTAGTTTTGAAATGTATCGCGTTCAGAGAGACAGGCAGACGCGGTGGACTTTGTTTTATCTATACAGATATGGAAAAGTTTAGCGGAATATAGAAATTTCAATGCAAAATCTTAAAATGCATGACAAACAGTCGACCAGCACAAAATATAATAAATACTCGCGACAAACACACAAGTAATTTATTACACGACTCTACTTTGATCTGTCTCCACCTTACGACATTGTCTAGTCGCTAGAAATTAATAAAATATCTCAGTATGAAACTTTTAGCGCCGGCAAACATATCGGACCTATCAGGAAAGAGACAACGACGCATCGAGAGATCAAACAATTTCTCTTCTAAAAAACATCATTTTGTTTTCCATCATAGTTTCAGAAAACTCCATGTTTTAAATTTCAAATCAATAAGATAAAGGGTGCCCTATATGCCTTGAAAATTGAAAAACCATAAATTCACAGACAAAATTTATTTTATTTATTTATCTTGCTAAATATTAATTACTAGACTTCGCACCGGTAGAGGTCAGTTACGTAATATAATAAAGTAAAAATAAATAAATGTACATATTTATTAATTTTAAATATTTTAATTAACAAAATAGTATCGAAATCAGTCTTATATTAACATTATTATCCTAAATGTTACCCGCAACTTAGTCTGCATAAGATAAGTACTTCGTGTAGCTCATTTTCTTCTCCAAGGAATTCATCCATCTATCTTTATACCAAAATTTAATACTCATTTGTGTGCTCACATAACTCGTGCTACGCACTCGTTTATAACCTACACACTCATATATTAATGATGCCTTTGTCTCATTTATAGAGTAAATAACTAAAATGTATTTTTTTTCAAAATAATATAATACACACTTGACACTGACAAAGAAACTTAAAACTGACAGGTGTCAATTTAATTTAGTTCATTGCCAATTTGAAATGTACTAATACCAGTTAGAAATTTATGTAGCTAATTTGATTTTAACTTAAGTCATTTTGATTCTGATTGCTGCCAACATCCATACATACATACTCACAAACTTTCGCGTTTATAATAGTAGTAGGTTCGCACAATATCTTTGTAAATTATAGCCCATGTGTTATTCTAATGTATAAGCTACATTATTGTTAAGTTTCATTAAAATCCATTCAGTAGTTTTTGCGTGAAAGAGTAACAAACATCCATACATACATACATACTCACAAACTTTTGCGTTTAAAATAGTAGTAGGATATACAAAAAAGTAGGGTAGAACTATAAAAAATGCATATAATATCATCTATTAGTTTTTTATGTACGACCAACGATTTCCGAGAAAATGTAAAAATATTTTTTTTTGCTATAAATCTTGACGCAGAGATAAAGACGCTTTTTTTGAGTCTGAGTCAAAAATAACTTACAATCTGAAGCACATATTGTTTATGTTGTTCGTTTTTTGCGAATAATTTATTATAATTTTCCACCGCTCCACCCTTCTCTCAGCCGAGTCCTTACAACATTCAATTTCAGACCCTCAGAAGGAATTTAACATTCAAGTCAAATGTTTTGAAAAATTCTCTAGTTTCGGCGAAAACGAATTGTTCTATTCCATCATTAATAATTTCTGGGATTTCATCGATTAATATTTGTATTCGCTTCTCATTTTTGATTGATAATTCTGTTTCCCGATTTAAAGCATTGACCATTTTAGATTCAAACGGCAAATTTGGATTGAAGAAACGCTGAAATCCTGATACGGTGCTTTTACTGCAGAAGGCGCACACAACAATGCTTCGATATACACACTCACAATAAAGATACAAATATCACAAATTGCATTCTATTATTTTTGTGATAATACAAATTCATCAGAAAACACAAAAATTTTCAAGCAATAAATAGCTTTGATTCTTTATTTATAAAAAGTAACTTCCCAACATAAACAACAAAATTACCTAAAGAGTAAAAAAGAGATACGTACCTTATTAAATGGTATATTTACATTATAACCTTCACCTTCACCGCTTCCAACATAATTGTAATCAGCTTCCATTGAAAACGGAAAATATTTTCCTTCATCAAAACGATGAATTGAAATGTACAATATGTCATCTCTGTTATAGGTAAGGTTTTGCGTTCCATTTCCGTGGTGAATATCGAAATCCACAATCAATATTCTGAAAAAAAAATTTTTTTTCATTATCATTATATTTGGAACCTTATCTAATTTTTGCTGGTGTACCGAATCATGTAATGTTCTCTTCGCTGTATATCTAAAAATAACGAATATTATAAGTTAGGCATTGCGTTAAAAGTTATTTCCTCCCCCACTACTGAAATAAAGGTACGTTTTTACTAGTCATCACTTAAAATTCCTATTGAAATTACGAAATCATCACCAAAACCCCGAAATAATCACCGAAATCGCGAAATCATAATGGAATCATTAATTTTTAATTACGGAACTACAACTTCAAATATATCGTAATCATGACCTGATAAAATTTTGTTTGTTAGAAGCTTCAAACCGTTCTCCTGTAAAGTTAGCTAAATGTGACATAGGGTACGTTCCATTTAATGCCTATAACGCCCTCGACCACGACAGCTAAAATTCCCGTTCCACTAACGTAAAAAGGCCGCGGCGTTGTAGGAAGTTATAGGTGGAACGCACATAAGAGCGCTGTAGGCCTTTTCTTTTACCGCAGCATTCATTAACGCGATTGCGAATTGTAAATCTGAAATAATTCTTTAGGAAATGTATTAGAAAATAACTTCATGAATGTTAAATTTTATAATTGAATAAAACTTTGAAGTGGAAGTTTATATTCTATTCACAGATGGAACATTACAACATTTATAAAAAACCTACTGACTTGTTATTTTTGTTTAACAAGTCTCTCGGAAACTTTAAACAATTTACAATAGCAACTAATATTTACTTAATTATTTAATTCTTATTTTAACAATGAAAATACATGAACTTTAATAAACAGAACTATCGCAAAAAATAGTTAAAATTGAATCAAACAAGATCTTAAATAATTATTTATATTCATATTTAAAAAATATAAAGTATTATTTGATCCGTTTTTTGCAACAAATAGAATATTGGGTGTTCAAAAAGACCTTACGCACTTAACAAAAATTCATTGAGGTTAGGTTAAGAAAATATATTTTTCTCCCTTCCGGGCAGAAAGCGTCAAAATAGTATACACACCTCGAGCAGTAAAGTAAGAAATGTCTCAGAGCACATGTTTGTTGGCAGAGGCGAAGCCGCTTTACTGCTCTAATATACTATTATATATATATATATATATATATATATATATATATATATATATATATATATATATATATATATACTATTTCAGCATCCTCCACTTAGTCTAAGAGCCAGTAAAAGGCAGACCGAACATATTTTAGGAAAGCCTACAATTTGCTCAGTAAGTCTGTTATACACACCAACCATAAGATGGGGGTCTGAAACGACGTCACAACCGTGGTCGTCTACTGTTTTATATTAAGTTGATATGATAGTATATTTTGACAAATCAAAATGGCAGACTTCATAAAATACTTTTTTAGTTCTTCAAATTATCATGCCTGTCACACTTGAGGGACGCTGAAGCTACCGCGACCGGGCTTAGCTAACCCCCATCTCATGGTTGGTATGTATAACAGAGTTACTGAGCAAATTTTAGGCTTTCCTAAAATATGTTCGGTCTGCCTTTCACTGGCTCTTAGACTAACTGGCATTGTCACTTCAACTGCAATGTCAGTTTCGGGATTGTAATAAGTAATTTTCGCCGCCATCGTTGTTCCAAATTCCCGCCACGTTTTAGTAGAAGCCCACTCTGACCCACCAGTATAGTATGGACGAAGTGGGCGCGACGCGGTCGCGAACTATGACGTCATCTATGGCGTTCAGCGAACGCTCATAACGACCACGTACCTAAGGTGAAACGATACAGAGGGTGTTACAATCGTTGTGGGCGTTAGTGAAACTTACCCATAGTGTCCTATACCTCCAAGGTACAGATACAGGTTGTAGGATATATATTTATCAATCAAAATTTTGTTTTGAGATACATTACCTTTTGTAGTTTCTCGATTTAATGAGATATTCAGCTGTAACCACAACGTTATTAACGTAACAAAATCCAGATGCTTTATCAAAACAAGCATGGTGACCAGGGGGTCTGACAACAGCTACACCAGAGCGAACAGAACCTTGATGAATATTTTGGGATAAAGAAAGAACGCAAGAAACGCATGTTTTAATACAGTCAGTTGTATCTGAATTAAAAAACCAATCGGGTTTTTCTACAACGTCCTTATTCTCAAATACTTTCTGTAAATAAGCTTCTTCATGAATTTTTTTAATCCACTCTTCTTCATGCCCATCGTAAAGCTACAAAATAAAATAAAAAACAATAGTTGTTCTATATCACTACACAAAACTAGTTAGCATAAAAAATGTAGGACCTTTTCTAACCAAATCAAACCTTGGCAAAGTTATAGTAACTAATTTTTGGTATTATAGATGCATAAGTTACAGAAACAAAGTTATTTTTTTACTCTGCTGAATGGAATGAAAAAAAAACAATTACTAGAATTAAAGTCTCAACACAAAATTGTTATTAAAATCATTTCACGTAATATTCTGTAAATGAATAAAACTTTTTTGATTACTTTCACAACTTTTTAGTTAAAGTTTATTCCACTATTATTATTTTATTTACCTTAACCTTTCTTAAGCGATCCACTAGTCCAAAACTTTCAAAACATTTTAAAATTTCCAACAGCCTCTCTGGCTTCTCTGGACATTTACCAAGTTCGTCGCTAGACTTATGTTTGAGCAATTGTTCATCATATACATAACCAACGTAAGGTTTAGCATGACGCCCCTTTTCATAATCTAAATATAAAAATATTAAACATTAAACATTTTCATAGACACAAGGGATACAATCCATGCACAGTAATGCATCATCGGCATCATAATTCGCTTTAAGCCTCGCAGTGTAGTGGGGCGATAAGGTGATGCAATTGCATCGTTTTTGTTGCCAATACTATCGTGTTGTTATTAATCTTAAGAAATATCATGGCCAATGCCAGAAACAAAACTTTTAAATATGTATAATAAACTTTACCTTCTCTCAAATCCATAATCATTTTGGTAAACTTTTTAATTTCGTCCGTAGATTGTATAGGATAAAAACCCGTCGTTTCGTAAACAGTAACTTCTTGTGGAACATATTTATAAGAAATAACAGACAGATGTTCACTGTCAGGATAAACATCAAGGCATTCTCTAAGATTACTGGATTTTGGGTACGAAAATATCGGATCATTTTTAAAACATTCCCAATGGTTTCGCAAAAAGAACTTTGTGTTGTTGATAACGTCAATCAAACCGGGATGTACTTCTGGTGTGGCAGAAATGGGATGACAAATATCTCCTAGTAAAGCTTTTAACGTACATGATACTCCTTCTGCCACGGATTCGGGAAAGTAACCTCCTTCCAAACAAACTACAATTTTCCCTTGAGCTAAACCCGATAGCAAAGTTATCAAGTGGCTAAAAAAGTGAGGAGTTACCATCATTTCACCCTACAAAGTAACATATTGGTTAGAATATTTACATTAAATTTCATGTATAATCTGTGTACATCAAAGTTTTGCGAGAATATTAATGTTAGGTTGGAGTTTTTTATAGCAGTATTTTTCAAAAAGTGCTAAAGGAGACAGTTTAAAAATCTAAAAACGTTTCAAATAAGATACTGTACGATTTTGATAAACAAGTAAACAGCAAATAATATATCTCAAATTTTAAGTGATTTAAAACTAACTTCCCAACAAAATTGGTATTAAAATACTTGGGAAAATTGTGGGAATTTATAATTATATATTTATAATTAACTTAAGTGAATAATATACAAGTTAAAAAACGTGATTTAACAAAAACTTATCAACCTAAAAGTGTTTACCTCGACCCTGATTAAGAAATAAAAGTAACAGGTCAGGACTTTAGAAAATTGTGCACAGGGTGTTATTTAAGGAATTATCTAGATTGAACTAAAATAATAATAAACCACGGAAATGGAAGAATTATGTGGGAAATGCAATTGTGATATAGATAATAACGAATCTTCGATTATATACGATTGTTGCTCTACTATAAATCATGAAAAATGCTCACAACTGACTACCACAGAAGTTAGAGCAATTACGATAAGAAAATGTACTTTACTGTATGTTTGTCCTTTTTTGCAGGAAAAACCAAGATTATTGAAAAATTAAATGAAGTACTAGAAATCAATAATATAATACGAACACAAAATTGCGAGAAATTATAGCAAAACAAAACGAATGACAGAATGAGATTAACATGAATGAAATTATTAAGGACATTCAAAAAAGGAGACGCAGAGAAACATTCAAGAATCCAGTGAGAATAATCATTCGGTAAGGGCAATGAATGTTACTGAAAACTCAAAGAAAATTCTCGGGGGACTTGCAGATCAACTTGCCATAAAAAATATATTCTGCAAAATTAAAGAAATATAAACATCCATGGTGTAATAATTTTTGGCGACCAAAAGAAAATGCAAAAAGAGTATTATTTATTGACCAAAAGTAAACTTAATGAACTAATAAGCAGGAGTGAAACTGACAAAACAATAAAATACAAATAAAATACATAAATAATACTCCAACCATTGCGGTTAAGTCTCCAGTAAAAAAAAACTAATTACTCAGCATTCTGATATACCGCTTTGTAGCGAATTCTTATCAGGCGCGGCTCGTGAGTTATTGTAGAGGTGAGTCAAATTTTGTGGAAGATAGTGCCACAAGCACTGGCCCGCAATCGAAAAATTTTTGGAGTGCTACGCACAAACTAACTTTTATTTTTTTTATGTTTTTGATTTTTAAATAGAGCAACTAAAAGATATATCCCTTGAGATATCCATTAGACAACTATTTTAAAAAAAACCGCAGCCAATGGAGTCAGTACTTCCAGGTCGTACTTATATTGAATTTTAAAATATTAAATACTATTCCAATTAAAAAACCAACAATAAAAATCAATTCCTTGTCCCCAAAAACATGTAATATGATATATCACAAGGTATTTTAAATTTTTCCCCCTTCTATTTCCCTATTAATTCAAGAGGAAATAATCCTTTTTATTATTTTTCTACACATATACGATTCTGGACAAAAAAAGTAGGACATATTAAAAATAAATTACAATTACCCAATTTTTTATTATAACTACACTACACGATTGCACACAATTACAAAAAAAAAAGAAAATTTCGAAAATCCATACATCAAAACCAAAGTATGGCACGAAGGCTTGATATACGAACTAAACAAAATGCTACCAGAACAATACGTTGACATCCTAACCTTTATATATATATCCAACAGATTGTTTAGAATCAAGCACGAAGAGGAATACTCCGACCTGAAAAAGATAAAACCGTTCTTGGACCCATCCTGTATTTGCTATATACCAACGAGCTACCATCATTAGAAGATATAGTTATTGCTGCATTCGCTGACGACAGTGCTCTACTTGCAGTAGATCAAAACCAAGAAAACTTTGTAAGAAAATTGCAGATAGCAACCAATGCAGTAGTAAACTGGACCAAACAATGGAAGATTAATCTTAATGAGCTTAAATCTATTTAAGTAAATTTTACCAACAAAAGAGTACCAGATCCCTATCCTCAAAATATTAACGGAACAATTGTACCATATTTGATGAATGCCAAATACCTCGGCATGACTCTTGATGCCAAACTCTGGTGGAAAGAACATGTTAAAAAGAAAACAACCAAATTAGGCCTAAAATACAGACAGCACTACTGGCTGATAGGAAGAAACTCCAAGTTTTCAATCTACATTAAGTTATTGATTTATAATCAGATTTTGAAACTGGTGTGGCTTTATGGTATCCAGCTTTGGGGCTGTTCCAGCAGTTCTAATATCAAGTGCATGCAAACATTCCAGAACAAAGTGCTACGAAACATAGTGAATGCCCCCTGGTATGTTCGTAACTCTAATATTCACAGAGATCTTTGAATACCAACCATCAAGGAAGAGATTAAAAGGTTAGCTGGCAAGCATGAAGCCAGGCTCCATCTACATGTAAATGCAGAAGCTCTTCAGCTACTGGACGACCAACATCATGTCCGAAAATTGAAAAGAACCAAGCCAATCGATCTTGTGTAGTGTGTTTTGTGTAAATGCATGAGTGTAGTGTATACTATAGATTAGAAAAATCTGGAAGACATCATTGGATTGACTCTAGATGATAAGTACCTAGTTTTAGGAATAGTTAGATGCAAATTAATGGTTAGTCTTCTAAGACTAGTTTTAATTACAGGAAGATACTCCAAGCGGTATTTTTTAATAAAAAAAAATAAACATACGACGTAACAATTAAAAAACGCAATCAACTTTAGCCGAACCGTTTGTTTATATTCACGGCCATCGACAATTTCTTCATCTTCTTGTCTCTTTTCAGCTTCAGAGCGGGCGCGTATGCTGTTGTCTCTGTCTCACTAGCAATGCATTTATTCTTGTGGATTGTCCTAATAACCCGTGAGGTCAATTTAAAATACAGCCCAGCCAGGAACGTAGCTGACAGGAATGAGTTATTATTATTATTATATTTCAGAATTCTTGGCTCCATTGGTAGTAATTGGGGAGCTTTTGCATGGAAATGAATTGCATTTTTTTAAAGATAGTATTATTAAACATTAAACATTTACAAAAAATAGGTGGGTCATTGACCGAATGACCTTATGGAAAAGCCGCGCCTGGTTCATGTACATTGATATCCAAAGTTTAGTCACCAATCATGATCAGCTTATTCAGGATATAATATGCAATCAACAAACAGTACTATTGCTCAGTGAATCGCGTACAACAGCTGATATATTGGATTTCAAAATTAAAATCGATGGCTATTAAATAGTGAGATGCGATCCACAGAATCGCCACACTGGTGGTGTAGTGATGTACGTTCATGATAATACTATTAGACAAAATTTATTGGTGTTTAGTTATCAAACTGAAGATTCAACAAAGATATGTATTAGTGGGGTACCTGTACCATTCTCCAAGCTCAGGTTTCATCACGTTCTTTCGTTTTGGATGACATCCAAATAATTGACCTCATTCACAGTCATGCCTAGCTAATTGTAGTACTCAAGGATTTACTTTTTTCAGGTCAGGTTAGTTTATATTATTTGGATTTGAAATCCTTTTAAATTGTCATAAATGAATGAAGATTTACTTCTTTATGCTGCTGTTGCGTTCTATTGCAAAATAAAGAAACAAAAAAAAATTAATGAACATGAGTTAAATATGAACCACGTTTTCAAGTCTGACAATCAGGTGGCGCCATGGCTCTGTATGGTTTCACTTGAATTTCCCCATTAACGATCAGATGACGATCCGTTGGATGAGGCGACAGAACTGGATTGGATATCCAACTCATCCTGTCACTCCACATCATCCATTTGGTTTTTCCCACTAATGATCAGTTTTTGGAGTGACACCGCTCCATTTGAACATATTGAGAGATCGTAAATGACCAGCTTTAAATTTGTTCATGTATAAGTATAAAGCTTGAAGTAAAGATTAATGTTTTGGGGGGCTCTTAAACCAACTCATTTAGTTTATTGCTTCTTGAATATAATTTTATTTCACAGCAAATTATTAAGTTTTCTGTGAAAAAAAGATAGTTGGTGTTAATAAAAACTATATTTTAATCATAAAGAGACTAATCAAAGTAATTAAACCTTTTAATAAAATATGCAATTATACTGTTCAACAACAATGACACATAACATTCACAGATTCTTACCTTCTCGTCTCCCAAGCATGAATCAAAGCCTGCCGACACAATTATTAAATCTGGATTAAACTAAAAAATTAAAATTAAATTATTTATATTTACCTCTGGACATCCGATAGCACAATCATAGCCCGCCGATACTAATATCAGGTCAGGATTAAACTAAAATATAATAAATTTTCATTTATATTGTTTATCATTTAATTCGAATCAACCTGTATTATAAAAACGTATAAAAATATGTATAACTTTATTTGTTCAAGGAAAGACTAAAGTATTAAATCCATTAATGCATAAAAATATCCCACAATTGCTTAACTTTATACGAACGGATAAATTTCTAATAATCTCCACTTCAACATAATTTAATAAGTAATTCTACTCTATAATCATCTGTTTATACATGTAGATTTTAGAAATAATGTTACATTGAAAATCTTACTAAAAATTACAAAAACATGTCATCTATATACACATATGGAAAAATATTAATGGAATATTGAAATTTCAATGCAAATCGCTGAGGTGCACAAAACCAGCCTACCAGCACAAAATATAATAAATATTCACGACAAACAATTAAATAATTAACTACACGTCTCCAATTTGAATTGTCCTCATCTCGTCGACGAGTGTTAGCTACGCTAGAAAATTAGAAATCAGTATGAAACTGTTGGTGGCGGTGTGCACGTCTGATCTATCAGGAATGAGACTATGACTCATGAAAGAGATCAAACAATTTCTCTTTTAAAATGTGTTCACTGTCAATACAACGGCCCCAAAAATAAAATAAATATTCTACAGATTAAAAAGCATAAAATTAACTTCAGAATAATAAACAAAAATTTGAACTACAAAATAAAAACATTACAAATCCAACGAAATAAAGGTTCAAACAAACTACCTTATTTTGCCAAATAATAGCCAAATCTGTAAAACATGGAATTTTGTTAAACCATGATGGAAAAGCAAAATAAAAATAATGTTTTTTACAAAACATATTATTTACAGACCAGTCAATGTTTGGAGTGTTTTGTTTGAACCTTTATTGCGTTGGATTTGTAATTTTTTATTTTGAAGTTCAAATTTTTTACTTATTTTTCAGAAGTTAATGTTATATTTTTTAATTCATAAAATATCTATTTTATTTTTGGGGCTGTTGTGGTGAGGGTGAACACATTTTTAGAAGAGAAATTGTTTGATCTCTTGCATGCGTCGTATTCTCTTTCCTAATAGGTCAGAAGTGCACACCGTCGCTAACAGTTTCATACTAATGGCTCTAGCGTCACAGACAACATGTCGAAGAGGTAGGGACAGTTCAAATTGGAGTCATATAGTAAATCACTTGATTGTTTCTCACGAATATGTATATTTTGTGCTGGTCGAATGGTTTTCATACACCTCGGCGTTTTGCATTGAAATTTTTATGGTCCTTAAATATATTTATATATAAATTAATGTAAGTATGTTTGTCCTCTTTGGACCCCAAAAACGGTTGGACCGATTTTGATGAAATTTTTAGGAAATATTTGGTAGCGATCAGATCAACGAAAAGGATGAAAGGGGGTTGAAATATAAATACTATTAAAAATGCCCGATATTAGTGTCAAATTCATAGTTTTTGGAGTCGCCGAGTTTGATAGTAACATTTCAAATTTTGTTAACATTGATAGCATTTAAATTATACTAAACAGTGGAAAAAAATAATTTTAGAAAATTTTCAATGTAAAAAACAAAATAAACTTTTCTTATTAACTTACTTCATAAGCTACTGGAAGTAGAATATTAAGTATTATTGCCATATAATCAGCATCAGTCAATCCGGTTGCATTAAGTGGAATATTAATATTATATCCCTTCCCTTTTCCTACTCCTATATAGTCAGAGTCGCTCTCCCTCAAATTTGGCCAAAAATTACCATGTTCATAGCGATGAATGGAGAAATAAAGTACACTATAACAAAAAAAAACAAATCATTTTAATATTTTACAAATACTCCATAAAAATCTTTTTTTTTAAATAAGAGTCTTTTGAGGATGGATTAATAAAAAAGTTAGAAAGTAACAAAAACTAATGGATTTATTTACCTAACTGAAAGTAAAAAATAATTTGCTAAAACAAAATTGCATAAAGAAGAAAATTGCTAAAGAATTAAAATTAACCATTTAAGAACTTTTGTGCATAATGGCAAGGCCAGTACTATTGGTTAATATAGAAAATTATTTTGTAAAAAGTGCATTATTTCAAATTATTTTTCAAAGTCAGTCACACATTCATTCATTCTAGCAGAAAGTATCACACCAACGCCCTGAGAACCTCTGCTGGTTTCCATAACTCCTGACCAGTAGGCTGTATAAACTCCATGTTGTGGTTTCACATCCTTTTCGCTTGGTTTCATTCACACAAAGAACAGTAATCCGTCTTTCTTTTATCATCGTGTAAATTTCATCAATTTTATCATTCAATCCTCCCCTAGCATTCAAAGTGACTATCCGCAGTCCATGTTTCTCCCTCACGAGAAGCAAGGCATGACATGTGGCGAGTCCCATCGCTGCCGTTTTGTCCATAGTCAATATAACTATCACTCATAGCCTCCCATGAGATAAATACAATTTATACTAAAATAAATACATAACAAATTAAAATTAAACTTCAATTAATGTCAAAAAAATCTCAATCTGACAGAAAATATAAAATTTTAAAATCTTCCAAGAAATTTATTAAGCGCACTTACGGGAAACTCCAGCAAATATAATAAAATAAAATTTATACTAAAAATAGATGTATAGTAGATTTAACCAAGCTAGTAATAAATTAAATGTCAAAAAATCCAAGTCGACAAACAATATAAAAATTTTAAAATATCTTTTAGAGAAATGTATTAAATGTACTTACGAGAAATTCCAGCAAAATGAGCTTCAATTATAATGTGACTACCAAATTATCAGCATAATTAATTAATAATACTACCAGTTTATACCCTATTGATCCAAGAAATAGATTAAAGAAAAGAGGACAATTTAATATTTCATTTTGCAAAGTTTTACTTACTCATCTCTATCATAAAACATTCGTTGAGTGCCTTGTCCATGATGTACGTCATGATCAATAATAAGAACTCTTCTAGAATAACCTTCATCAATAGCCATTTGTGCAGCAACAGCTACATTGTTAATGTAACAGTATCCACAAAACTCATCAGTCATCGCATGATGACCAGGTGGTCGAATTAATGCAAATCCATTTTTGAAAGTGCCTTTTGCTACTTCTATAGTCAATGTTATAGCTGCTTGTGCTGCCAAAAGTGAGCATTTAAATGTGTCCTAAAAAAAAGGTGAATAAAGCTTTATAAAAAAATACTAACAAATCTATTAAACAAACTTTAAAAACCTTTTTTGTATGACTCACCTGTGTAAAGTAAACAGAATCATATTTTGATGAAAACTCTTCTAACTTGTCCTTAGGGATTTTTTCAACACTTTTAAGTTTCTCAAAGAGATCTCTAGTATGTCTTTTTAGATATACTTCATCTGGATACTTCAGGGAGGTAACATGAGCACAGCGCTCTTTTAATTTTAACTCTTCTAATCTAAAAATAAACAGTAATCAATTCTTAGTTGACATTCAACTCTTCAGTATACTTATGAGAGTTTTGTATTGATATTGTAATAGGATACATTATTGTGTTATACCTTCTTTTAGGGCATGCTACTCTTTCTGCATTTTCAGGATACAAAGGATCCCAAAGACAGTAATGTTCAGGACTTTCTTCTTCTACATATCCAGTCAATTTATAAGGAGATCTTTTAAATCTATTCACAGCCTCAAAAGGATCCATTAATACAGGTTGAGCCACATTTTGATCCATTTTGTGTTTACGCCTTTCTGCTATAAGGTCTTTTAACTACAACAAAATATTAAAATGTGTTTATCACTACAACTCACAATAATAAATTAAATAAATAGAAAAGTGTCCCTTAAATATTTGGTTTTACCAAGCAAATAATGTTTTGTAAATTAGGTATATAAAAAGGAATTATAAGAACTACAAATGACCTAATATAATTTCAAAGTTGGTTTTATTGCTACAGTAAAATATTAGAATTATTACTCAAAATCAGTATTGGTTCTATGAAAAGAAATAATTAGTCATTTAACACTAAAAGTAAACATTTAATTAAAATTAATGAAAGCCTACTTATTAGTGCTAATAAATCACAGTTTTTGGTCTAGGTTACTAATATTTTTGGATAACTAATCTCCATATCAATTTAAATCATTGTTAAATTTTTTAAATTCGGATTTCCAGGCGAGAGGTACTCGAGGGGACTCAATATTAAAGATTAATTTTTGCAACATCCGTGGACTCAACAAGAACATCAATGACGTCCACCATCACCTACAGACGAAAAAACCGGATATTCTGGCTCTAACAGAAACACAAGTAAACTCGTCCACCAACAAGGTCCATATGCTTTGTCCTGGTTACGAACTCCATTCTCGACTCAGGTTCAAAGGTGGAGTCTGCCTTTACGCTAAGGCTAACCTTTCATGCCAGCGTGAAGAGAGTTTGGAACCGAAAGACTTTGATGTGATGTGGTTTAAGCTATCTGATACCAAAGTGACTAAGTTCCTCTGCTGCCTTTACCTATCACCTAATGAACCTTCATATAACAACCTCTTTGAGTTTTTATCACTAAATTTGGACTACATTCAGGAGAACCATCCAACAGCTGAAACCATAATCATGGGGGACTTTAATGTACATAACGCTGCCTGGCTCAAATTCTCTAACAAAACTGATGATGCAGGTCGTCAAGCTGAGGCCTTCGCCATCACTCATGGTCTAGAACAACTGGTCGAGCTACCAACCCGCATCCCTGATGTCAACAACCAGGCTGCCAATACACTAGATCTTTTCCTCACCACCAATCCTGACCCGTATAGAATAGAAGTTTGTGCCCCACTTGGAAACTCTGATCACACCCTTATCTCCACAACATGCTCTTTCCATTTACCATCGAGCAGCACAATACCACCCCGTCTCATGTGGCATTACAATTCGGCCAACTGGGAGGGTCTTCGTATGTTTTTCTCAGCGTTTCCATGGAAGAGAGTTTGTTTCTCCTCAGTAGATCCAACACGATGTGCTGAGACAATTTCTGAAATCATCATGTTGGGGATGCAAACTTACATACCGAATACCGAAAGAAGAACATCATCCGATAAGACCTGGTTTAACAGAAACTGCTCTAGAGCTGTGGCTTCCAAACAGGCAGCATACCATCGATGGCAAAAAAATCCGGGACCTGAGACCAGAGCAGCATATGTTGAGGCTAGAAGCATATGCAAAGAGACAATAGAATGTTCAAAAGATGCTCATAATGCCAAAATAAGATCAAAACTTGTTGAATGTCCTAACGGATCCCGTTCATTTTGGTCTTTCGCCAAAGCTGTGGGAAGAAACTTCACTTCCAGCTCTTTTCCTCCCCTAACCAATGAAGATGGAACACTAGCAACGACTGCCCAGGAAAAAGCCAATATCTTTGCGCACCTATTTGCTGGAAATTCCACTCTGGATTCTTTGGGAAAACAACCCTCGAACATTACACCTATTGACAGTCACATGCCCGAGATCACCTTTCGCCAACGTACTATCAGAAAGATTTTGCTGGGTCTCAACACCAACAAAGCCTGTGGATCTGACGGAATCCCGCCGATTGTTCTCAAGAAATGTGCCCCTGAACTAACACCTGTTCTTTGCAAGTTGTTCAACCACTCTTACAATTTGGGAGTATTTCCGTCCAATTGGAAAATTGCAAGAGTACAGCCAGTCCCTAAAATAGACAAAAAGACCCTACCTAGCAACTACAGACCTATCGCACTGCTATCTGTTATTTCAAAGGTCATGGAAAAAGCCATCAACACCGAGCTCATGAAATATCTGGAAGACTCAGGAATTATCAATGATAAGCAATATGGCTTCCGCCATCAGAGATCAACTGGTGACCTGCTCGCATACGTCTCACATATATGGCAGCTATCTATTGAAAAGTATGGAGAAACTTTAGCTGTGGCATTAGATATCTCCAAGGCGTTCGATCGAGTTTGGCACCAGGGACTCCTCGCCAAGCTTCCATCTTATGGCTTGCCCCCTCAGCTGTGTTCTCTGCTTGCTAGTTTTCTCTCAAACAGGTCTCTCCATGTAGTTGTCAATGGAGTTTCATCTGACACTCTACTCATAAATGCTGGTGTTCCGCAAGGATCCATTCTAGCACCAACACTATTTTTACTTCACATCAACGACCTATTGAAAGCAACTCCCGTACACGGCTTTGCCGATGATAGTACCCTCCAAGTTCAGTCTTCACACCCCTTCGTGGTCACTTTGGAGACCTGCAGAACATCACTTTCCAAAGACTCATTCATCCAACGAATTGCGAGGCTTTGGAACTCATTGCCTAGGGAGGTGTTCCCCGAGGCATACAACCTCCAGAAATTTAAGAAGAACACCAACTCCTACCTTCTTTCCCTTGGTTCCCACGATGTTCTCTGAACATTACAGGATATCCCTTTTCGTGGGAACCAGAACATAAAAAAAAAAAAAAAAAATTACTTTAATAAGTAGATATACAGAACTAGTATGGAATAAGCTAATTAAATGGTGACAAAAAATAAATTATAGTTAAAAAATCCGAGTTATATGGTAAAATAATAAATTTACTATGGTAATTATATACAGTATTGGCAAAGAGAGTGAAGCAGCCAAACTGAAACAGTATACCACACAAATAGACATAGAATATAATAAAGGATTTTTATTTTTTTACTACTGATTTAACAGTGAATGTTGGGTTTGGCAGAAGAAGCATGAAAATAGGATGAATGCTGCGGAGATGAGAAGTCTGAGAAGTATAGCCGGAGTGACTTGGTTGGATAAAGTAAAGAATAGTAAGATAAGAGAACGCTGTGGTGTAAAAGAAGATGTGGTTACAAAGATAGATAAAGGAATGCTTAGATGGTTTGGACACTTAGAAAGGAAGGATGAAGAAAGATTGACGAAAAAAATTTATATGGCGAGTGTGAATGGACAAGTCGGTAGAGGTAGACCTCGGAGAACATATCTAGATCAGATCAACATTGTTTTGAAGAAAGGCCAGGTCAAGAGTACCAACAACCGACAAGCATGTATGAGAGCACTGATGAAAGTAAAGGAAGCAAAAGATGTGTGTAAGAACTGTAGCAAGTGGAAGGAAGTGGTCTCTGCCTACCCCTATGGGAAAAAGGCGTGAATTTATGTATGTATGTATGATTTAACAGTACCTAATTAAGTTAGAAAAAATGCAGAGTAAATTTTTAATAAAATAAATCATTTGACTCCATAATTGTGCTAATAAAAGTCTACCACATTTATAAATTGGATTAACAAAAAATGATTATTTTCATAGATGTTTTATTTAAGCAATAAATAAATAAATAAATACTTATTTAGATGATCTAATGTTGAAATCTTTTTTTTTGGTTATTTTTATCTGGGGTATCATCTGACAATACATTACAATATATCATATTGTACATTGTTGTAATGATAATTTCAGCAAAGTAAATTATAAAATAAATTAAATTCACCTTTTGTTTGGAGGGTCTTGAGCTAACAAACGATTTCGTTGAACTCGAAGCAGCTGAACTCGAACTGAAATAGAAGTATCATTTAATTTAATTCGATAAGATTAGGAGTAAATAACAATGTTTAATAACCTTGTTTTGTCTTTATCTTCCATTCCAGCTTATCACCAATAATAGCAAATAAATAATATCACAGATATGGTTTAAAATTTCAACAGGTGATGTTTGTGTTTAATTTAAATTTACAATGTCATTAATGACATTATTAATGACATAACACAAAGTCCAGAATTTTTAATTCGTTTTTGTTTCAAGGGGTATTTTAAGTGACTAGATAACACACTAGATGTTAAAATCTAATTTTTAAAAATAAATGTTGGTAAAATAACTAACTCACTTTACAACTTGTTACGGGTTTTAATTTTATTTTATAAAAATAATTACTGAACATAGTTATGGGCTACTTGAAAATATGTTTGAAATGAAACAAAAATTATTTTTAAAACATTTTTTTTTAAATATAATACCAGTACTTTCTTCTGTAACTATTTTTAAAAGAATGATTATTTATTTGGCTCAACATTTTTTAAATTTCTATTCATAATAAACAATTTTGTTGACAATGTAAATGTCAAAACTCAAATATGCAATTAGTGTTGCTGAACCTGTGTGTCCCTCCCTGTCATCAATTATCAAAAAAGGGTTATCACTAGATTTTAAATCATTTTTAAAAAATCATAATGGCACCCTATAAAATTGTTATGATTCGTCATGGAGAATCAGAATGGAACGAAAAGAATCTTTTCTGTGGTTGGTTTGACGCAAATTTGAGCGAAAAAGGTTAGTAAAAGGTGTGACCTTGTTTGACATTAATTCATAACCTTAATGTTTACATAACTTTAATCGATTTTTCGTTATGATTTAAATTAAAATAAAAAATATGCAATTTGTGTGATGATTAGGTAAAAGAATACTATGTACTATAAAACTCTTTTGTAATGTATTATTCGTCAGTTAAATTCTAAATATTTTTTCTGTCAGAATGTTTATCTTTTAAAGAAGATTCTTAAAAATATGCTCATTTAAAAGCAAAGTATTGTATGTATATCATTAGGTACATATAAAATACCCGAAAATTTAAAAAAAAACAAATTCTTAAGCAAGTTAATGTTTAAAATCAATAAAAGGCAAACAAGGGATGTTTAAATGAACCTCAAATAATTAATTCATTTTTGTATGAAATGTATGTACTGCTATTTGTATTAAATGTAAATAAATTATCTATGCTTTATTTAAAGAAATAATGTCGAGTATATTCATTAATTTTAAATAATTTTATAACAGCATTTTTCTCATTGCAATTTTATTATAAATCTGGTATTTGGTTAAATTATTTTACAAGATTACAATATTTATTTATATTTAGATTTTAGATATGTAGTTTGAATTTTAATCATAATTCAATTTGTTAGTAATTTATAAAGACTATTTTTCACTGAAATTGTAGTTCTTATTTGTAATTTTTGTAATATGTTCTAAATAGGTAAACAAGAAGCAATAAATGCTGGTAAAGCTCTAAAGGATGCTGGTTACAAATTTGATGTTGCATACACATCAGTCCTCACAAGAGCTCAGAACACACTTCAGTCAATTCTTAAAGAAATTGGACAAGAAGATTTGGAAACTATAAAAACATGGCGATTAAATGAAAGGCATTATGGGGGTCTTACTGGATTAAATAAGGCAGAAACTGCCGCTAAATATGGAGAAGACCAGGTAAAATATAAACAGTGTGTCTATTTTTTTCATTAAAATTGCTTGTTTAAAATTCTAGTTTAATTTTAATTACATTACACTAAAAAAAGTCACTTACTTCAAAAGTATAGAAACTCCTTAAGTCTGTATTTTGTTACCTTAAAAATCTCTAAATTTACTAATTTGAATAAAATTGACTGTTATGTTTATTGTAAGTATACCTATCTAATAAAAATTTAAATTTAATAGTTATCATAGTTATTAATGTTATTAATACATAAATAGTAAAACAATTATTTAAATGTTTAGCTATTTTTTGTAATTTTAGAAAACTCATTGGCTAAAATATACATATTGGTAAAATTTTCTACTTACAGAAAACAAAACCACACATTAACACTCGATAAAATATTTAAGTGCACAATATACTAAATTTTATTTAACTGCATGTTAAATTAATATGTGCTGGATAGCAATATTAAATGTATGGTAAAAATGTTAAATGCTCCATAAAAAAAATTAATGCTTGATAAACATGTTAAATTTAATACAGAAATTTATAACACTGTATCATGAATTCAAACAGTTCACAAATTTGGTTAACTTACCGAAGGTAACACAAAGGTCCTCACCTTCAGCCTATGCTGTCTGTTAGATAGCGAGAAATGGGTTAAGAACTTATTGAGCATATACTACTTTTATCGTGCAAATAATATTTAAAGATCGAGAATTTTTACACTACATTTAACATTATGAGCTAACATTTATTTTATTTTATGCTGCAGAAAATAATAATATATTGAGCACTTTATTGGCATCCAAAAAAAAGGTCCAATGATACTAAAGTTTTATTTTAGTTAATAATTTCCAAGTACTTAACATTTAAATGCACAAAAATGTAGTAGAAATCATTTCTTTTGTCAAGTTCCAAGATTCATCAGTGGTTAAAAAAACAAATTATTTACAAAAATCTTTTAAGCTTTCACTTGAACAATATTTTAACATATGAGCCATCTTATTATTAGGTGGCAATATGGCGTCGAAGCTTTGATATTCCTCCCCCACCAATGGAAGCAGATCATCCATATTATGACATCATTGTAAAAGATTCACGTTATGCTAATGGCCCAACCCCGGACCAATTTCCAAAATTTGAATCTCTAAAACTTACTATTGAACGTACTCTTCCATTTTGGAATGATGTTATTGTTCCACAAATCAAAGCTGGAAAATCAATTTTGATTGCTGCCCATGGAAACAGTTTAAGAGGAATCGTAAAACATCTTGATGGTAAGTATTTTTTGTAATCATGGTTCAGAACCGTATAATTTTGTTTGGTAAAAATAAGGAGTCTGTAATTTTTTTTTATATCCACCACAGTCTCGCAATATTACAATGGTTGTTATGTAGTAATAGAAATAAGGTGTATTTATAAAGGTTTACTGTCAATATTTTGGATTTCGAAAAATCGATTAATGGAGATGGGTGAAACTTTAAATGATTTGTAATTTAAGTTATGAACATAATTAAATACGAATCAAAACAAGAAATAGACGTTAAACATTGAAAATGAAACGCAACCAATTACATGAAACTATATTTTACTTTTCAGAACTCACCGACAGTCAAATAATGCAACTAAATCTACCTACAGGAATTCCATTTAGATATACATTAGATGACAATTTAAAACCCATCAAGAGTCTTGAATTCTTGGGCGATCCAGAGACGGTAAAGAAAGCTATGGAAGCAGTAGCAGCCCAAGGGAAAGCTAAATAAACATTAGTTTGTAATGTTTTTTTATTTTAACCATATTTATTGATAGAAAACAATTGGTGGTACATTTAAAAAAAAATGTGTGTTTAGAAAATTATGCAAGGTTAAATATGTTATGGTTTTTTAATTACCACTAATATTCCTTATGCAATTTCTAACTTTCCACTTTTCCTAAATACCATAACAAACTAGAGATGGTCGTTTTTACAATAACGATTTTGGCATCTGATGGTATACAATGCCTGCATCGGATATTGAAATAACAAATAACAGATGTTGATACCGCTGTCACCTACTACTATTTGTGTTTTGATATTTAGATACTGATGTTTAAGCATACTTGGGTTCAAAGTTTACGAGAGATGGAAAGTATGACAGTGACATTGAGCGAAGGGTGTTGGCAGGAAGACAAATGAATGGGGCACTGCATAGCTTTATGAATTGCCAGAAAGTGTCAAAAAAGGCACAACTGGCTGTGCATAGAGGTGTGTTGGTTCCTACACTTATGTATGGTAGTGAATGTTGGGTTTGGCAGAAAAAGCATGATAATAGGATTAATGCTGCGGAGATGAGTAGTCTGAGAAGTATAGCCGGGGTGACTCGGTTCGATAAGGTAAAGAATAGTGAGATAAGAGAACGCTGTGGTGTAAAAAAAGATGTGGTTACAAAGATAGATAAAGGAATGCTTAGATAGTTTGGACACGTTAAAAGGATGGACGTAGCAAGTGGAAGGAAGTGGTCTCTGCCTACCCCTACGGGAAAAAGGCGTGACTATATGTTTGTATGTTGGACCGATATTTGCTGTATGCTAATAAAATGTGAATTAATATTCACGGGTTTTAAACTAAAGCAAACTAAAAAATATAAAATAAAAATAATTAATAAAAAATTATTTTTCAATCGAAAGCTTTTTATGATGTTAACGTTTTCTTCTTGAAAACTTTACTTTTATCAATATCTGTTTATTATCAAATATATTAATTGATATAGGGCACCCCACGGTTTTGATTGTAAAAATATTTTTTATTAATTATTTTTTTTAGTACGGTTTTCTTATAAAGCGTTTTCATAAACTATTATTTATTTTTCAATTTTAAGTTAAGGTTTTTTTAAAATTATTGCTACTTATTGATGACCTTCATTTCGGTATTAATTGTCATATATGTTTGACGTAAAACGGAATTCCGTGAAAATTTATTTGCGTATAAAAAAACGCAAGCAGGCATTAAAATTACTAGGATTTAAAATGGTGACATGCGTTAGCGACATCTGTAAAGAGTAGTTCAAGCGTCGCCATCTATTTAAATTGAATTCATGGGTGATATCAGCCATTCTTAATCCATATAAAACAATTTTTTTTAAATATAACTGATCCTGGCCAGGATCTTAAAATTTTTTTATGAAATTATTGTATTGTCATCGGTCCTTTCGAAGTATACAAAGGTTCAAGTCGATCCGATGTTTTTAAGTGGGTGAAAATCGTGTCCAAAGATTCCGTTACATAAAACCACATCTTCTTTTACATCACAACGTTCTCTTATCTCACTATTCTTTCATTTATCCAACCGAGTCACTCCGGCTATACTACTCAGACTACTCATCTCCGCAGCATTAATCCCATTTTTCTGCTTCTTCTGCCAAACCCAACATTTACTACCATACATAAGTGTAGGAACCAACACACCTCTGTGCACAGCCAGACGTGCCTTTTTTTAACACTTTCTGGCTGTTCATAAAGCAATGCAGTGCCCCGTTTATTTGTTTTCCTGCCAACACCTTTCGCTCAATGTCTCTGTCATACTTTCCATCTCTCGTAAACTTTGAACCCAAATACACAAATTCATTTACTTGTTCCACTCTTTCTCCCTTAATCAGAACTTCACAGTTTGTCATGCTTTCTTCTCTTTCAAAAACCATTACTTTCGTTTTGCTTATATTTATTTTCATCCCTTTGATTTTCAGGGCATCATGCATAACATTAACCATCGCCTGCAACTCCTCTTCAGATGACGCTAATATGACTTGATCATTGGCATAAAGAAGGCATTTGACGATCAAATCATTCATTTTCAATCCATACGCACTCTCTTTCCAATCTTTTAAACAATCGTCTATGTATAAGATAAACGGTCATGGCGAAGCCACACATCCCTGTCTCACACCTTTCTAGATGTTAAACCAGTCCGTGCAAGCTCCGTTTATCCTGACACAAGCAGTGGAATCCTCGTAAAGTGATTTCAGTGTTCGTATTAAACTACCGTTTACCCCACACATAGACAATTCACACAATTCACTTCTCACCACTCTGTCATACGCCTTTTACAAGTCTATAAAAGCGCAATAGACCTTCTGACTTCTAGCCTCTTAAAGATAATTTAATGCATGGATAACGATGCTATTGACTGTGATACCTGGCGCCAAAGTAGACATCCTATTTGCACAAAATTACATTAAACACTAAAAATTTGGTTTGGATCGCCAGTGCATATATCTTACTTTAGCTACTAATAATTTTAAATCGCTTATGTATTTATTACATTAGTTACAAGATTTTAAAAAATGTTTCGGACTTTTGATGACCCAAAAGGTCACGGAAAGTGAATAGTTGGACATTAACGTGTAAATGATGTTGCATAACATGTACGCTCTAAATGGATATAAAGATTTAAAATTTAGTCTCATTGGTAGTAGCAGTTAAATCACAGTATAAAGGCAGGTGTAATCTGTGGTAAAATTATTACTAAACTAAAATTATGTGTATAAAACTTTACATTTGGATTGGACACGTCAAAATCAAAGTATAGTAGAAGCAAACCTATAGTGTCGATCTTAGACTTCTTTGTCTAAGGTCTCTCTCTTACGTATTGGTGGTCACCGTTATACTTCGGTTTAAATTTTGACATAACATATGATAATTACTGAGATCGGCCCTACAAGTTAAACTTTACTTTTAGTAATGAGAAATCTGAATTAATAGGTTGATTATAATTAATAATTTCAAAAAACATAATGCAGGTTTAAAAAAATATTCCTTTAACATTATTTTGACAGAACAGACAAATACTTATATAAAATCGAACTTTAAATCAATTTGATTGTATTATTTTTAAGTATGTATTGCAATGATAAACCTGCTAACATCTTTTAAATCATGAATTAGGCATATGGTTTTGTTGGTTATCTATGTACTTAAGTTCATCATATGATGTACTCTTACATAGAAAATTGATGAGGAAACTAAATTGTTGAGGGAAAACAAAAAATGGATAATTTGGTTAGCATTATTTTTAAATGTCCCCAATAAATGATCGATACTCAGATCCATGAAATTTAGAAGTGGACAATTCTCTAAAAGCCCGTTTAACGATACTCCTATGTAATCAACTTTACGATTACAATTTGGTTACAATACAAATTTTTATACATTTTTAAGCATTATTTTTAATTATTTGTATGAGTCATAGTCATATTTTAAAGACTTTATTTTTGTGTTACCACATTTTAAATGTCGAATTATAATATAACTAAAATGACCAAAATATAACAGAGAAAATTAACTTTGGAATCGTGAATCATATTAATTTCATTGAGCAATGTTGCCACATGTTATAGATAAATATCTTACTGATTGAACTTCGGTTTCACTTCGTTGAAATTTAAACAGGCAGAATCTGATTATAAATCGATATACTTTGTGTTCATACGGGTGATGTTCCTAAATTGCGTCGGCATAATTGTCAACAATTATTAGGGTAATTAAAGTACATAAATGATTATCCCAAGAATTTAAATAACACTATTCAAAAATACTTTGCATAATTACTTCTTGGTATTTTTCAAAAATAAATGAAAATTACAAACTATCCTCTACTTTATTTAAAATTATTCTATAAATGTAGCAAAATGAGTTATTTTTTTAAGAAAAAACCCAATCAGGGTATTTTTCTGTAATTACAATCTGATAATGAAGATCAATAAGCAATTTTTTTTAAACCTAACTTGACTAAGGTGGAAATTTTTTTTAAATTTTAAGGTACTACTCATTAGTATACCTTAGTGTCTAATATTTTTAGCAACACTACCGTTAACGTGTTTTGTAAAAAATGAGTTTTGGACAAAAAAAATTAGATACTTAAACTTTTCATAAAAATTTATTTTCTGGTACTTACTATTTACATTTTTCTAATGTCTGAATTAAGCGACATACAAGGAACTTGTATCTTGGTATTGTAGAAATGCAGTGTGATTAATGCTGGTATTTAAAATGAGAAGATTCGTTGCCAAAAACTTACAGGAATCAGGTCATTTAAAAAAAATTTTTTTTTTATTGATTTTATGTAGGTACTTTTAGTATAAAATAAAATAAATTAATAGATATGCGCTGATTTTTAGGAATTTTTTAACACATAAATAGGTGGCTTATCCTAATTTATTTTTAAATAAAACAAATGTACTAGAATTCGAACTGGCTAAGCTGCGTCTAAAAGTAACACTAATTTATGTAGCTTAATCGTTTCATTTTTTTGCACTTTAATAACATTTGCGGATTGGATATAGTAAAGTTAAATTCGGTTTTAAATTTAATAAATTTTTATTACTTCATTTTAATAATCAATAAAACTTAAAAATAATATTTAATGTACTTAAATGGATCACCCTGTTGTGCATTGACCGAGATCCGTCAGCATGAATAATAAAACTTTAGTTAGGTTATTTTGATAGAAAAATGGGTAGCATTATTTGGTAGTTTTGTATTTTAAGTATTAATACTTTTGGTGGCTTGTCATATACATCTGCGGATAAATTTTTAATAATGACAACAGCGGTTTTCAACAAATGATGACAGTGTGTTACCTATCTAGTGTATTAGTCATCGTTGCTACTATTCAGGACGTAGCGACATGCGCGCTAGACGCTAGTTCAAAAGCAATACGACCAATGGAACGATAGACATTGCAATGCAGGCATGATGTGAATGGTTTTTGTATGGCGATGACTCATAAATGTTCCTCATATTCAACTTTAAACGTTAAGATTCTATATTTAAAAGTTTTCGTGACAATGAAGTAGAAACTCGTGATTTTAAACGGTTTCCTTGTAGAAAGTAGTAGTGAGTTTAAAAACAAATGTTTCTAATGTTTTTTCCCTTAATTCTTGTTTCTGCAAGTTCTTATGTTGAAATGTTGATTTAAAAATATACCTGTTGTCAAACATTATTTTGGATTAACCACATTTGACAGAACTCAGGGGTTGGAGGTGTTTTTGGTAAGAATACAAATGTTTTCTTGGCATTTTAATTGAATACATAGTAAAATAATTCGTGTAAAATCAATAAAATTACCTACAAGTAAAGTTTACTTAGTTCTTACTTTTATGTAGTTCATAATTTGAGCATACAGGGTTAACATAGATATATGTAGAAATATTTTCTGTTTAAATACCAACTTAATTATAATAAATTATTTAAATTGGTTGAAAAAATGTAGGAAAAAAATTTGTTTTATAAATACTTTGGTGGTTTTTTTGTAAACAAATAGGGTTATTTACGTGCGCATTATGTTATGTGTAAAATTGATAACCAATATCTAATAACTGTTCAAACATTCTCTGCAATCATAATTTTACGTTAAATAGATTGTTGAAAAACTCTGCATTTATTAAAATACCTAACCCCAAACTATAAATTTAGAGGATATTTAAATCAAATTGGATACCTACCTGTAATTTTAACGAGTTTTTCTTTATATTTCTGGTGTTGGGTCATTTAAAAAAATGATCAAATTTAAAATTATATTGTCATTAACAAGAATATACATTTTTTACTTACTGTTAAAATAAAAAAAAAACACAGGTTTGTTACATTACTATTAATTATTATTTTCATATATTTTTAAAAAAATATAGTTTCATTCTTCACAGAAATACACAATTAGCTGGAAATATTTTCCATTAATTACCTTTTCGTTTAAATAAGTAGTAGGATATTTCAAGTTTGCAGTTATCGTAAAAAAACTGAGTAGTAAAAAAGCTGCAGTACTATAAAAATATTGATTTTGGTATTCAAAACAAATTTGTTTTTATTAGTAAATAAGTAATATGATGTATCATCCATTTTTTTATTATAAAATTACAGACGCAAATATGTGGGAAAATCTTTTGAACTTATATATTAATTTTGTAAAAAATTGTTTATTTCGCTTTGTTTTAACAAATTAATAATTAAACACATTAAAAAAATAGATGTAAATCTATCTATTCAATACATATTAAATTTCAATGAAAAAAAAGCAACTTCCCAAAACCTTTTAATTAATCAAAAGTAACCATATCGTTTCATCGTATTTGGAATGGATACATTAAACGTTTTTGCATTTTTTTGTGCCTTTTTTCAAGTCTAATTATTGGCTAAATTTTATCAAATGATGGTCTGCTGCAAATATAAGAAATATTGCCCATGTGATTTATTTCATTTATTTTTTGGTTATGCATACATATAGTCATGCATTTTTCCCGTAGTGGTAGGCAGAGACCACTTCCTTTCACTTCCGCTACGATTCTTATACACATCTTTTGCTTCCTCTACTTTCATCAGTGCTCTCATACATGCTCGTCGGTTGTTGGTATTCTTGACTTGGCCTTTCTTCAAAACAATGTTGATCTGATCGAGATCGATGTTCGCCGAGGTCGACCTCTACCGACTTCCGTCCATTCACACTTGCCTTACAAATTTGTTTCGTCAATTTTCCTTCATCCATCCTTTCTACGTGTCCAAACCATCTAAGCATTCCTTTATCTATCTTTGTAACCACATCTTCTTTTACATCATAGCGTTCTCTTATCTCACTAGTTTTACTCTATCCAAACGAGTCACTTCGACTATACTTCTCAGACTACTCATCTCCGCAGCATTAATCCTATTTTTATGCTTCTTCTGCCAAACCCAACATTTCGTACCATACATAAGTGTAGGAACCAATACACACCTCTATGCACAGCCAGACGTGCCTTTTTTGACACTTTTTGGCTGCTCATAAAGTTATACAGTGCCCCATTCATTTGTTTTCCTGCCAACACCCTTCGCTCAATGTCACTGTCATACTTTTCATCTCTCGTAAACTTTGAACCCAAGTACACAAATTCATTCACTCTTTCTTCCTTAATCAGAACTTTACAGTTTGTCATATTTTCTTCTCTTCTCTTTCAAAACCATTACTTTAGTTTTGCTTACTCAATTTAACAGATAATTACTGTGTTGACTGAACACAATAGTTTTCCGCGCATGCGTATTTGGTTTAGCTACCTGCAGACAAGCAGAAAAATAGGCACGAAAAAGGCAGTGTAATAGGGTTTTGGTAAGAAAACAATTAGCAAGGCTTTTTCTTTATCTGTATTTGTTTAAGGAAGTTTGGATGACAGTTTGTCTTGTTTTGTCCTGTTATAGCATTGAGTAGTTAATCGAGAAAAATACATTTTCCATCAATAGTGGACTTTAAAAGTATATTGAAACGGGAACAAAAATTATATTCATATCGTCACATATTTTTGCATTGAAAGTGATCGTTTTTCCAATTGAAAATTTCTGTTGGCTCCTTATTCGCATTTTTTTTGGTTAACAAAAAAAACCGTGGTTAACTAGATAAAGTAAATGATTTATTGGCAATAGCCGTGACAATACCATTTTCATTAAGTACAAGATTAACGTAAACATGACTTTATTATAACCGTGTGATATGAAAATTATTTCCATTCCTATCAATGGTTAAACATTTAAATAAAACATTAAATACTACTAAATTAAAAATTAATTACAAAATATAAACAATATTTTGAAAGGGGAAAATATTTATAAAATAAACGAAAAAGTTTCTGTTTAGTGTCAAAATATTTTTTTTAACGGGAACCATCTTTCACGCCATTCTTCTTCAAGATTGGGGTGTTAAACACAAGAGTTTTGCAAATATTTAGTCCTTTGTTCTTTCGGAGTTGGTATCAACGTCAGTTGTCCCATTTACTGAGGTCAACAAGGCCCATTGTGTCCCCCGAGGTCAGTTTAATAAGAAAGTGACTTTTTGAATTTTTCACGTAGTAGGTAACTTTAAATGCAGCACTGCTCCCGTCAATTGCGATCTATTAATAGACTACTGTCAAGTTTTGAGCAAGCTGCGTCATTAGTTTGTGTTTGGCAGCCATTAAAAGCAGACAACCTCGTAAAAAAACCATTACCGAAACCAAGGAAAGGTATCATGTAAGCGGGGCTTAGGGTCGCCCTTCCAGTACAACCCTTGATGGGTCTATTGTGGCTCACCCCTAGAGGTTACCGCACAATCCAGTTCTTCTCGCGAAGTTTATGGTTGTATGAGGTGAGATTGAGGTGAAATTGGTAGGTTCTAAGTTGATAAATCCAAATATGTTAAACCTTATTCTTCCTAAGCAGAGGCTTGAGCATAGTATGAGTGCAGCAGTTTCGTCTTCCACGTAGCAGGACCGGCAGTTCGTTTGTTGGTTTAGACCTAACCTTCCGAGGTGGTATCTTGGACGTCAATGTCCTGTAAGCAGTCCCATCAGAACTCGCAGGTCGTTCCTACTCTATTCCTGGTAGGTCAAACTAGTGCGTAAGTCTTTTTCTCTCCTCCCAGTCCGAAATAATGGTTTTTGCTTCAAATACTGGTTCTGGTCCTGTGAACGCAGATTTGGCTCCCTGTTTTGCAAGGATGTTGGCTTTCTCGTTGCTCTCCACCCTCTGGTGCCCTGGTACCCACAGCAGTCACTCTGTTGTTCGCACCAAGGCACTCCAGGGATTCGATGCAATTCTATTTATGTTGTTGGAGCTCAGTGCTTTTGGAGTAGCCTGACTGTCTGATATTATACTAATGTTTTTGTTCACTAGAAATCTGTTAGTCAGCTCTCTTGCACATAATTCAATAGCGAATACTTAAGCCTGTAAGATTGTAGCATACTCACCAAGACTAGTAGATATTTCAGTCTTTGGTTTTCTGTTGAAAAAACCGGCCCCAACTCCATCTGGGGTTTTTGAGCCATCTGTGTACATTACGTATTCAGTCTCTAAGAAGTGGATTGCTCCCCTTACCCATTCATATCTCTTCGAAAAGATGATTTTGAAAGGCTCATACTACTCATCTCCACAGCATTGATCTTACTTTCATGCTTCTTCTGCCAAACCCAACATTATTTGGTAGTTGGTACAATTAATTCATTTTCATTATTACACGAGTTTGTTCTGTTATAAAAACTTCCTCATTTTAATACTCTTTTAGTCGTCCTACAACTGATTCGTCATTATAATACCGGAAGTAAACAACTAAAAAATATTTAAATTTGTTTATATTCATATGTAAATTTGATAAAATGTCTAGTTAATAATAAAGATACTATGTGGTTTTTATTCAAATTGGCTATCAAGCTAAGTATTTCGTTTCATTTTTAATTATTATATCTGTTACAGAAAAAGAAGTTCTCCAGTAAAAGTCGACTCGGCCTAGGTAAAGTCGACTCTTACTGGTCTTTTTAGTAAAAGTTGATTAAAAGCGAAAAGTAATGAATTTCGATCAACATTTACTAGTTAGAGTTGACTGTACCTATAGGGAAAGTATACTTTTACTACCTTGAGTTATTAAAATTTGCTTTCCCGTTTCTCTCAATTTCATTTCCTTGTTGTTGTTTCTGAATTTGATCAATAGCGCATTGAAGATCCTCTTCTGTTTCTAAATTTGCCAATACCTCAGTAGGTAGTTATGGAGTAGATAAGCCATGACTCGGGGGGAAACCGAACAATGCCTCTTACGGGGATCTTTTTATCCCACTATGCAATGTACTGTTTTTCATGAGTTGAATAAACTTTAAGCCTTCACACCATTTTGATGTTTTGTGGTCTTGCATCCAAGTGGTTATCATAGTCTCTATATCCTGCTTGGCTGAGTCAACACTACCTTGACTTTGACTATGTCGCGGTTTGCCACTGTCAATAATTTTATTTACAAATTCTCTGCCATTGTCAGACTGTAAAATACATGGAGCGCCTAACAAAGTAAAATATCAATGTTATTATCACACACTTCGTCTGCAGTCTTAGATTTCAGTGGTCTTAGCGCAACAAACTTTGCTAAATGATCCTGGTACACCATTATACATTTGAAATCTTCATCAGGTTGCGACTGAAAGTCAATCAAATCCACTTAACATCGTGAATTCATTTCCTTGAATAACAAAGGCTTTACAACCAGTTCTTTATTCTTATGTTTCAATTTTTAAACAGAAGGTTCGCACAAGCTTAAAAATAGCAAAATGTCATTTGCAGTAACATTTTGGAATTTTTCTTTCGATTGCTCAATTATACGATCTCTTCCTCCATGTCCAGTGGATATGTGCGCTTCATTAAGAACTCCAAACAGCTCTTCATCAAAAACGTAATCCCATATGCTTTCTTGGTCTATGACAGGGTGTATTAGTTTTGTAATACCGTTTACGTCAATAATGTCATATCGTATTAAAAACCGGAATCAATTTACACTAAACCACAGCAGGCATAGTTAACTCTTCCTAAGAAAAGTTGATCTGTTTATTCTCAATCAACTTTTACTAATACTTTTAGTTAGACTTAACTCTTCCTAGGCAGAATCAACTCTCTCTAAAAATCTACTTATCCTGTAACATATCCAAGATACTCGACAAAAAAATTCGCATACCTGGTAGCGCACTTCTGCTCTCCGGAGGAAGTTATGGAAAACTTTATCAAGGAAATACTGGCCTTCCATAAGTCTTTCTCTCTAAAAAATAATTATTAATTATAGATTAGGCTGATTTTTCAGGATAAAATGAACAAAGAAGACGGTTCTTTTAATCTCTATTTTTTAAGCAAACAATTCATACTAACATTGGTTATAAATTTGACCCTGTACTAATAAAGTATTGGCAGTTTATTAATTAGCACGTTACATTCGAACCCGATTCCGACGCTCTCTTTTTTGTCATGTAGTGTATGTATTTAAGGTGTACGAATGTAATCGAAAATCGACCTCAAAACATTAAACGTTCTAACAAAGCTATCGCTAATCGTTGGTTTGTTATTCGCGGTCCTGACGATGTATTTACTGTCCTGTCAACAAATACGGATGTTGGCTGGTGTGATTTCATTAACAAAAATTTTCCCTATATGAATTGTTTATCATGGTTTATCTTAAAAACATCTTTGCCACTAGTTCCATTCGAATGCTTGGTTCAATCTAGAAATACTGATAAAGTGAATCCGATTCTATGGAAGTGAAAATTTATATATATTAAATTACTTTCTGCTTATCATCGCTTATTATGTGGTATTAATAAAAAAAATTAGGTATACTCTCATACAATATACAATTATTATCATTATCGTTATCTTTTTAATGTGAAATTTACATAGTACTGTCACTGCTATTTTTACACTACTTTTGTAAAGCGTGTCATCTTGCTTACTATGGATACAACTTTATTAAGAAAATGAACAAAAAATGTAAGTGACGTATGTGAATTAATTTCGATTGTTTATTTAGTATTTGCATTTCTTCGAGTGGTTTTTTTTAAAGGGCTTAGGGGATGTCAGGATTTTGAAAAAACGATTTTTTTTATTTAAATTTTCTAAAACTATGATATCTCGAAAATATACCCTAAAAAGTCAATCCAGTGAATAATTTTCGAGATATCCTACTATTACTTAAGGGCACTCTGATCTGTGAATTCTATTGGTACCTAGATTGTAGATTGTAGGGTGTGTCGTGAAGGCCATGCTGCCTCTCAAGCACTATTCGAGGCCCAGGATTCCGAGACTTCGAGCAAAGTTTATCAGTTTCCTGGGGGCTAAGTTTCTGACATCGAAGGGCTTTAGGAAGGCTCCTTTCAGAAACTTGAGCCTCTTGCAGAAAAGCGCTGGGCATTCGCAAAGCAAATGTTCTGCAGTTTCAGCGAAGTTCTCGCAGTAGCGGCAACTATCACTCTCTGTTTTGCCCTTTTTCAGGTACCATGTATTATAATTAATTTTTTTTTATATTGATTGAAAATTGGTTTTTTAACATAATTTAAATTAACAATATCAAAGTGATAATATAGAAAGTGATAATATAGAAAAACATAGTGGCGGAGAAAAATGGCAATATATATATATATATATATATATATATATATATATATGTATATATATATATATATATATATATATATATATATTTTCAATCTTGTCCCATTTTACGAACAATTTTAATTTTGATTAGCGCTTGGTCGCAATAACCAGAGTAAGAGTAATATTTTTATGAAAATTATGAATAACTGTTTAAAAAAAAATTTAGTTCAACTCTTCGAAGCTTTTATTAAAAAAAAAATTATTTGTTCACGTTTTTACAAAATTTGTCGTTGGAAAATTTATTTAAACTTTTTATGCATATTCAAATAATGTCAGTCTTCATAAAACGCGTATTTTTTAAAAAAAAAGTTTCGATCATAGGGAGCTGAGATAATGGAAGTCAAAGTTTTTCATGTGTGGTTACGGTGCTAGTAGGAGTTTCGATTTTTTGCAAAATTGGTAAGATAGCTTAAACTAAACTATAAATAAATTCCTTTTGCAGTTTAAATTAATACACGGTGTGAATTCAAAAATAAGAGTACTACTCGCAATGCTAGTGCGCGCGACGCAATGAGCGTTTCACTTCGACCTATCAGATCTATTGCAAGTGTTTATTTTATGTTTATATTACTAATCCGTCTCGGCGGATTGGATTTTTGTGTTCACTTGAAGCTCGTAGCACCAATGTTTAATTCGGTTCGTGGACTTATGTTTAGTCCGGTTCACTAATACGGCTCGAAGTACCAATGTTTATGTTTCGGTTCTTTGACCAATGTTTATTCACTCAAAGGACCAATGTTTATTTTCCTAATCCGTTTCGGCGGGCGGATTAAATTTTTATGCTGTGTTTTTTTGCGTATCTTAGTGATTGGATTTCAAATGAAAGTAAATGTATACACCGAAACTACGTATATTTACACTATATACATACATTTAATTTGTTGTTAGAAACACGAAAGCTATGTTGTATGATGTTATATTTTAGACGCTCGGAAGCTGAATGTACAATATTGAATGCTCGGAAGCTAAATGTATAATAATAAACGTTTGAAAACTGAATGTTTACTGATGAATGCTCGAAAGCTGAATGTGTACTGATGAACGTTCGGAAACTGAATGTTTACTGATGAATGCTCGATAGCTAAATGTATGTGATGAATGTTCGGAGAATAAATGTATACTGTTGAGTATTTGGAAGCTGAATGTATAATGATGTTACATGTTAAAAGTGTCGTAGGCATCTAAAAGCTTTTTGCCATAAAAACATAAACTCTTACCTGATGGTAGGTACGAAATGGTCTGACCAATATCTGTTTCTAAATGTAAATTAAGTAATGTAATAAAATCCTAAACATAGCTAAGGTACCGAATGGTCTTGCCCTTTCATCTGTTTCATCTGATTACAATATAACAATATAATAAAAATAAAATTCCATACAGCAAGTTTGACTTCCACTATCTCTGCTTCCAATTTTTTTTTAAATACGCATATTTTATGAGTTTATTTCGAGTTTAGTTTAAGCTATCTAACCAATTTTGCAAAAAATTGAAATTCCTACTAGCACCGTTACATACATACATACATAAAGTCACGCCTTTTTCCCATAGGGGTAGGCAGAGACCACTTCCGCTACGGTTCTTACACACATCTTTTGCTTCCTCTACTTTCATCAGTGCTCTCATACATGCTCGTCGGTTGTTGGTACTCTTGACCTGGCCTTTCTTCAAAACAATGTTGATCTGATCGAGATCGATGTTCGCCGAGGTCGATCTCTACCGTCCATTCACACTCGCCTTATAAATTTGTTTCGTCAATATTTCTTCATCCATCCTTTCTACATGTCCAAACCATCTAAGCATTCATTTATCTATCTTTTTAACCGTAACAACTCATGAAAAACCTTGACTTCCATTATCTCAGCTCCCTATGATCGAAACTTTTTTTTTAAAATACGCGTTATATGAGGAAATTTTTCAGCTCCAAATTTTGCAAAAACATGAACACAAATTTTTTTTTCAATAAAAGCTCCGAAGAGTTAAGTTAAATTTTTTTTAAACAATTATTCATATTGTTCATAAAAATATAATTCTTATTTTTCCGCCGCCATTTTGAATTTTCCAAATCTGAGAAAATGCCCTTTGGAAAATTAAGGGCCGGAAAATTTATTTTTCGAAATATTGACTTTCGCCATTTTATAGGTCATACAATTTCCTACAATTTTAATACCTACAATTTTTTTCACGGGAAAAAAATAAGTGAGATATAAGCATAAAACCGTTGAATTTTACGTGCTCAACGCTGTGCTTACATGCTGCTGTTTATTATAGTTTAAGTTGGACAATTAATAATTTCTTTATTTTTCAATAAATTCTTCCATCGATTTTTATTAGAAGGACAATTAATTGAAATTACTCGAACAATTTTACCAACGATTACGTTAATTTTCATTTTATATTCCATCATTACGCCTTATTTATATTTTAGATGAAATTAATAATCCAAAAAAACTAATTTTTAATTTTTTCTTCGAAATATCGACTTACGTTTTCTTGTAGGGCATAAAATTTCCTACAATTTTGATACTTGCAATTTTTTTCGTGGGAGCAAAACTATGTGAGATATAAGCGTAAAACCGTTGAATTTTACGTGCTCAAAGTTGTGCTTGCAAGCCGAGCTGCAAGCTGCAGTAGAATTCATTCAATAATCTAGGAAAGTGATCGGGTGCCAGTATATTTTCGATTAAAAAAATAATATTTAATGTGGGAAACACTTTTTTTCCGAGGTGGAGAAAATCCTTTATGGAGAGGTTATGAGCCTGAAAGCTCAAGGTCTACTGTGAGATTCCTCTGACTGTATCAGGTCTACTCACTAAAAACTTTACCCCTATTTGGGTCCGTCTGGCTATTGCCACCGGCGACACTTTGGCCCTTTGGCCCATTGTATCTTGCCCATGTGGTTTTGTATCATTGTACAGTGGGGACCGTCCCGCAGATCGCGCGGCAAGGACCCGGAAACAGCAATACACACCGGACCGCAAAAGACAGTCAATACCCGGGACCTAAAACCACGCTGCATCCAATCCAGTACCTTCGTACTTTGTACAAGTTTGTATAAGTTCTGTACTGGGTAGGAACAATACATCCGTCCAAAATCTCCCATCCTCCCCAGTGCCCCGCAGCAGTACATCACGCACTCCACCGCCCCCTGATCCCCGCCGCACAACCCGCAGGCCAGACCTCCATTATACAGTTCCTTAGTGGTTCATAGCTGATTACTGTTCTTCGGTAACAGTTCTGCCGTTATTTTGTGGCACGATCCTTTGATGTATTATTTCCCGTGTTTGTTTCCTGGTATGCTTTTCCAGTAGTTTTTGTGTTTTTCCGAACCTCTTCTTGCAAGTGTGTCTGCTTCCTCATTTCCTGCAACTTCCTGACGTCCTGGAACCCATATCAGTTTAACGTGATTACGTTCTACCATCGTGTGGGAAACACTTGATAATTAAATCTTTTTTGTACCTATCTTCCCCGGACTATTTCTGCAGACTATTAAATTTAATGATAAAAAGAAGGTGGCTTCATTTTTTATGTTGGGTTGATAGAGATGAGATTTCTCGTCATTTTATTTGCCCCATTCTATCCTCGAAGTGGCTTTAAATAATTTTTGATGTTTTATTTTGTTAATTAAATATTGATTTCTGTAAATTTTAAAATTTTCATCCCATGTATCTATTAGAAAAGTACATTTTAGCAAGGAAAAAATCAATTAGGGTCCAAAAATAAAATATAAACCAAAATATTTTTCGTAAGAAACAATAATATTGATTTAGTAACTTATTTATTATTAATAAATTATATTATTAAAATATCAAACGGAAAATTCTAAACAATAATGTTTGTGTTTAAAATTACATACACGTGTCGGAACATTATTTATTTTTTTGAATAACGAACTTGATCGAATTTGTTAAGCAAACAGTTTTGTATATATTTGCCATAATTGTTTATAATTTACAAAAAAAAAGTAAGGATTAAAGTTGGTGAATATTAAAAGGAATATAAATGTTATTAAACAAGCTAAAAAGAAAAACTATATGCACATAGAGACTTCGTCGTCTTCAATAATAATGATTTGTATTAACAATTAATTTTATACATTATTAAAATAACGTATCACCCTATATGCTAATCATGTATTTGAAAAAAAATTTACTACCAGATATTCTTACGAAACTCGCTTTAAAATATGAAATTTATTTAAATGTATGATGCTTCTTTTTGTCAGTAGGTTATTATTCTAGTCTCAAATTTTTTTTAAACAGTTGTGTTGTATCATTCGGAAGATTTTTGCCCGTAAATACGCATTTTGACAAAATATTTATCCCACCATCTGACGTAGTACACACACATACATCAGAGTAATACATTGTGAATTTTTTCTCAGCTCTTCCAGATTTAGACCGTGACGTTAGCCCGCGGCGTCATGTCAGTCTGTCTCGAAAGTAGCCGGCCGAGAGACGGTCTGAAGCTACCTCTCAATCGGAGTTTCAGTGAGCCAGGGCCCCAGACGCCGTCGTCCCATCTGCCTCCAAGTCCCCCGAAACGTTTCAAGCTGGAGGCCTCCAGCGTGAGTCTACCTACAAGTCCTTGTGCAGAGTCCGCGCACCTGCAACGGACGTGGGTTTTGAACAATGTCAAATACGTGGACGATGATACGCTTAAGTCCAAAATGGAAGATCGCAAACCCGGTCCCAAGTCCTACATTCTGTTAGACTGCAGACCCTTCATCAGCTACAATATGAACCATATCGCCGGAGCTATAAACGTCAATTGTTCTGATCGATTTAATAGAAGACGTTTGCAGCAAGGCAAAGCCACTCTGGCCGATTTGGCTACCACCAGGGAAGGAAAAGAAGTACTTAAGAAGAGGTCGTTTAGGGAAGTGATTATTTATGACGATTCCACCAGTGACAAGGAGAGAATCACCATTGGTCATCCGTTATTGTTAGTGTTAATTTCTCTTGTTGATGATCATAAGGAACCGGCGTTGCTTATCGGTGAGTAATAGTTTTGTTTTTTATATTGTATTTTTGCCAAAAATAATGTGGAATATAACCGTAATACATTACAAATATAATAATAATTCAATAAATTGTTTTCAACGTGACTATAATCAAAAGATACAACATTAGCAAAACAACTGATTCATTAAGTTTATAAAAAGCTTGAAAATAGAAAAATCATGTCCGAATTACATTTTTTTCTTTTACAACCAATTTACTACTTACAGATTTGTAAGTTGACTAAATGGTCATTGTGATTACTACTTTCTTAACCACATTTAGCTTTTTTTATTCTTTCATACGATTGTTTGTTTTTAAATATTTATAATTTAGTATTAACAAATACAAATATTGACGAAATTTTTGACACTTTTTTGGTAATAGCTGTTAATAAATTTTAAAAATGTACACATAGAAATAATCTATTCTGAGGTGGACATTTTCAACTAAATTGAGATTCTGCAGTTGATAAATTAAAACAAATTAACTTTGACAAAGTTTATTTAAACAGCAACGTATTTAAAATATAGAAAAACTAACCCAGCTTAGCCAAATATAAATTTAAATTAAGTTGTATTCCAAAATAGAATAAATTAATAAGTGGTGTGGCCTATTCGATTATTTATAAAAGCTCTGCACCATTACCGTGTCTCCTAGTCCTATATAAGAAGAGAGAGATTTTAAACCCATTAAATACATTTTTTTTTTCGTTATCTTTATTAGTGATTATTCCGTTATTTACGGAAAAATAAGGAAGTACTGTGGTTATGTTTATCGCTATGCGGAACAGGGCATCGTTGCCACAAGTTCCAGCTTTTCGGACATTAGATAATTTTAAAATAGGCGATGTGCGTGCTGATTAAAATATTCGACTTTAAACTATTTCAAACAATCTGTTTCCTAAACCTATGGAAAATTTCTCATGATTTTTTTGATATCGTAATATTGTTCAAGTGTGATTTTTCTTTGGAATTTCCTGATTGTAAAATTTAAATGATATATCTGACAACATGTAAAAATGATGTTTAGATTGTTGAGAAACATAACCTAACTGCAAGTTGACATTTAGGGCTAGCCTGCGAAAACTACATGCTAAAACATATTTCCAGAGTTGACTCTCTTCTATTTCACAACTTCTTCTTTACCACCACTCGAGAGGTCCGACGGCACGACAGCCGTATCTTCCAAAGAAAAAGCGGATCTGCTGGCCGAAATGTTCAGCTCTAACTCAACACTCGATACCAATGGAAAACAACCCCCAACGATACCTAGAATAAACGCATCAATGCCTGAGGTCACTATCCGCCATCGCACTATCGGGAAAATCCTACGAAATCTTGACTCTAATAAGGCAGTAGGACCAGATGGAATTCCGACAATTGTCCTGAAGACCTGTGCTCAAGAGCTCACTCCGGTTCTCTATAGACTTTTCAAGTTATCATACAGCAAAGTCCAACCGATTCCGAAAAAAGGAAAGAAGACTATTCCTGCAAATTATCGCCCTATTGCATTGCTCTCAGTCATATCCAAAGTTATGGAAAAAGCGATTAACACAGAACTTATCAAATATCTGGAGAAATTTGAGATAATCCATGACAGACAATATGGATTTCGACAACTTCGGTCTACTGGAAATTTGCTGGCTTATATCACTCAGCTCTGGACAAACACTATTGAAAAGTTTGGTGAATCCCGTGCAATAGCCTTGGATATATCTAAAGCCTTTGACCGCGTTTGGCACCAGGCATTGTTAAGTAAATTATCTGCCTACGGTCTCCCAACCAAACTGTGCCAATGGCTCTTGAGCTTCATGCAAGATCGCTCCTTACATGTGGCAGTTGACGGTATTTCTTCTGATGCGTTTAAAACTAATGCCGGGGTCCCCCAGGGTTCCATCCTCTCCCCCACCTTATTTCTTTTACACATCAACGACCTCTTGAAAACCACCACAAACCCCATTTACAGTTTCGCAGACGATAGCACACTTGTCTCAACTTTCACATCCTATCGATCACTTTCGGTGAATGATATTAATAGACTAAGGCAGGAACAGGTTGATTCCATCAATAGAGATCTTAAAGCAATCGTCGAATGGGGAACCAACAATCTTGTTCAGTTCAACGCCCAAAAAACACAAAGTGCCACGTTTTCCAAGAAAGTGAATTCCTCAAATCATCCCATCAAAATGTCCGGAAATATCCTTGAACCAAGTCCCTCCATCTCGATTTTGGGAGTCACGGTGTCCAATAATATGTCTTGGCATGACCATGTTGCTAACATCGCAAAGTCGGCAAGCCAGAGGCTAGGTTTTCTGTGGAAAGCCAGAAAGTGTTTTACTCCTGATCAACTGTTGACGACGTACAAGGCTCAAATCCGACCTCTACTGGAGTATTGCTCGCACATTTGGGGTTCAGCACCAAGGCATTCTCTTCGTCTTCTAGATTCCATTCAGAAAAGAGCCATTCGCTTGATAAACAGCTCAACTCTCACAGATACCTTTCACCCACTAGAACATAGAAGAAGAGTTGCAGACCAGTCATTGCTCTACAGATATTTCCATGGCAGATGCTCCACTGAAATGAAAATTCTTGTACCACCATTGGCCACATTCGGCCGAAGAACACGGCACGCTGATCAGTCTCACCCATTTACTCTCAAGATTGACACTACAAGGACCAATCTTCATCAAGAATCCTTCTTTTACAGGGCTGCTACGGAATGGAATAAGCTTCCAAAATCAGTTTTTCCAGAGAACTATGACCTACAACTTTTTAAAAAGCGTGTCCACAATCATTTCCTTTCTATAATCCCTTCCCCTTCTAATAGTCGCAGTGCGGGCCGTCCGCGGCCCACACGATAGGTCTACCCTTTTTGCGACTATTTTCATAAAAAAAAAAAAATTATAACATTTTCCAAAACATCCTCTGTTTTAATATTAAAACTTATATATTTTTTAGTTAAAATCAAGACCAGAGATTCTGAGGTTAGAAAAATCAAAACAAGCGTTACCTGACAATTTATTAAGTTCAAAGTGGGGGTTCAAAATGTCTTAGTCTCATCATCGTGGTTATTGTCATTGTTAGGAAAAATAATTACAACAATGCCATAATAAGATTTTTTAAATGGCTTAAAATCTCTCCTGTACATTCTACGATCGTGCTTCATTGTTCGGGTACTCTCGTCACTTATACTAGTTAGGATGTACCCCAAATCTTAACTTGTCTTGAAAACAAATAGGACTTGATTGGACGTTGTGCCAATAAATAAATATATAAATAATGTTCCTCTGCCCAAGCTAAACGTGATTGCCTCTCGTTAATGCTAACATCTCGGCGGTCTTCACTATTTTAAATATAACAATTTATGATGGTCCTTGAAGAAACTTGTGTTCATGTATTTTTTTTTTAAAAACATTATTCAAATAATGCAATCGTGGTTACAATAATAATTTTAAATAGTATTTGAAATAGCAGCACTATCCAAAAAAGGTTATCCAAAGCAGCACCAACATGCTGGTCTCGGAAAATTAGCTAAAAAACAATATAATAATACTATATACAATACAACAAGATAATACTATTGGAAATTCACTTAAGATTTACTTAAGAATCCATAATACAAATGTAAATTAAAATTCAATAGTAATTCTGATATAGAGAAATGAAAAGATTTATGCCGATCCTTCGTTGAGTATGCAAGTATAAAAACTCTTTATTCTATTCTTAAACATACTGATATTAGGGCTATCTGTTATTTCCTTAGAAAGAGTGTTATAAGTTTTAGTGCATAGTGTAATGGGATTATTTAAGCCAATATTCGTACGTATAGGTTCTAAAACGACATTGTTATGTGTACAAGTATTGTTTTCGTGGAGTTGATTAACGAATGTGAAGTTGTTATTACATTTAACCTGTTCATGTATAACCTTGCTTGCAAATTTACTTTGTTCGATTTCTAGAATATCCTGAATAGGCAGTATCTTGGTTACACTGTATAAGGTGTCAGTTAAGGTTCTGTAATCAAGCCTGAATAAAATGTTCACGACTTTGTTTTGAAGTGTTTTTATTTTTTTGAATAATGTCTGCCCAAGTACCCCATATAGGAATTAAATAGCTAAAAATTGATAAGAAATATGCGCTGTATATTTGACGGAGTGAGGAAGGGCGTAACTATATGTTCTTCAATGATACAGAGCACTAACCATTGGAATTACTTTCTACATGGGTGATATGGTTATTCCAGCATAGGTTTTCATCGACTATTAGTCCCAGATATTTAGTATTATGAACTCTCGTTATTTCTTTGCCCCCTTTCTCCACTATGATGTCCTGTAGTTTCATGTTTTTCTGGGAGAAGATTATAAAAGTAATCTTTTTCCATTAATTTGAAGTTTATTTTTTGCAAGCCATCTGTGATACCTTTCAAGGTCGGTATTTACTATTGTTTCGAGTTGTTCCCAAGTCTTTACCCTTATATATAAGAACAGTATCACCTGCGAATTTAAAGTATCTACCTATAATGTTAAAAGTTTTCAATGACAGAACATGTAATATATAGAGTAGGGGTCCCAGGACTGAGCCTTGGGGCACACCTGCTTTGGTATTTCCAGTTTGGCTGGAAAAGCCATTAATCACTGTGAATTGTTCGCGATTTAGAAGGTATGTTTTTAAAAAAGGGGCATTTCCTCTTATTCCTATTTGTAACTTAGGTTCCTTCTTGCAGGTAATTGCAAAAAAATCCCCTTTGCAAAACAATGTATATTCGTACATTTTATAGCAATTTTTTTTTAAATTAAATCTCTTTTTCTTCGGATGGAATTAACTTTTATTAATTTTTATTTGCTCATTTAAATCAATGCTCTTTATCGACTTTATTAAATGACATTTTTTACTTACCAAATAAAATATGATTATTTCATAAATACAAAGGAATAATTATGTTAAATATAAATTGGGAATACATCTAGACATCTAAAAATTATAAATATTCGCAAGTAGGTCAACTGTCTTGCAATTAGTTTTGTTTGGCAATTTTTAGCTACCTTTATAAACTATTTGTAAGCTATTTTTTTTAAGGCATGACAGGAATTATCGAAAGTGTTGACAATTTGTCAACTGCACTATGAGGTGGTCAAATGTTGCCAAAGAGCAATGATGTGTTGATGCTTGTGAAGATCTTTTCGACATTGTGTCAGTTGTGCACATTTAGCCTTACAATTAGTTTAGAAATGGTCGATTCCAAAACACTATGTATGTATAATAGCATCCTAGTGATTCATTTCGTTGGAATGACAATGCATCAGGATATAAAGTGTCAAGGTCGGCTTATTTTACGTGCATCTAAACTGCTCTAGTAAATGACTAACAGTCCTATAGCAATTTTTACCTTAAGAAGATTTCCAACGATCGGTGATTGATATGACAATTAAAATATTCCTGTTTCTTATTTGGTTACATTTATTTAGAAACATACTCAAATCTTCGGAATTAACTGCTCGTCATTTGTTTTACGAACATAAATATTTGGTAGTAATGATCTCATTTCTTAGTAAGTTTAGAAAGTGTTTTAATAACTTATTGGTCACTGAAAAAAAAAAAAACAAATTTTAATAAAAGTCATATTGTAATAAATAAAATCATATTTTCTAAGCTCATATGATTATCCGCACGTTATCAAAACATAAACACGCATTTTTTTGTCTGTCCGTTTGTTTGTCCGGGCACATCTCTGAAATTACTAAACGGATTTTAATGCGGTGTTGACGGGTAGATAGAGCTTGGCTAGGAGTGGAATATAGGTTCTATTTCATTTAAATTGAATATTATAATAAAAAGTTATTCTTATTTAAAGATCTTTCTAGCTTGAGAAGTTACACGGCAAATAATAATCGTCGAACTCCTATAGACGTCACAACACGAACAAACAACGTTCAAAAAAAAAAAATACGAAAAAAAAAACACGAAATAAATTCTGTTAAATTTTATTAAGTGTTATAGTTTAGTTCGTAAAAAAATCAATAGGCGGGGCTGTTCACTTTTATGATGCACTATAGAAATTCTTACAGTCCACATGACCGGCATCATTTTAAAATTTAGTTTCTCAAAAATTCACTAGATATCACAGTTCATTTTTAAAAGCATATGGTGGTCTATAAAGAAATTCTTTGATGTTAAATCGGTTGTCAAGAAAAAAGGGTATCCTTATTATTTTAAAGATATCGAGATAAAAGTAAATTGCACGCAGATGAAGTCGCGAGCACCAGCTGGTATGTAATGACTCTTATGCCGATCGAATTTTTAGCTGCACTCGGACTAAAAACTAAGCCATAGTTGGTGATAATTCTTGCAAAAATAAATCGAAAAAAATAAAACGTTTATGTACTTTATTTAAACGATAGTTGTCTAGAAAATCTTTTATAGGCACTCCCGGCTGTTACTCTAAAAAGAACTCGCGTTTCGGCACGAGTATAGTGTGAGACTCATTATAAATAATGCTTCCCACTAAAAACCCTTGTGAGTGATTTTGTGGGTTATTGTCCCGTGGTGGAGGACAATCTTACCCCTTGCGTGGTTTATTTTTTTTTATGACATACCTACTACTCGTGTTATTGCATTAACATCGTCCTTCTTCGCTTTAGGTAGTCAGTATATTTTAAAACATGACACATCTTTTCAAAATGTCTCTTTGTTTTTATTTATATCAAACATTACTCACTATTTTACTAAATAATAGAAGTCATTTATTTTGGTCGTGTAAATAGACGGAATTGGGATCGAAAGTGTTTAAAATTATGTTAAATTTCCACCAAAAAAGAAAGAAACAATGCAAACCCGCACAAGTTTTTCATCATATACGGGATCGGCCAAATTTTAGAAAACCCAATATTGTCAGCATCTCGTTTTTATTTACATTTCCAAGTACATCTGTATACATTTGTAATTATGTGGATCGAAGTAACATGTATAAATTGTAAATGTTTTTTGTATAATTTTTTAAATAATTTTTTAATGGAAAAGACTGCTAAGTGATGAAATCATTACAAACCTCTTTTAATTGATAAATAATGATGCTGGTTCAGTTTACAAACAATATTATGAGTCAAAATCTAAGCAAATGGTTTTTTCAGCGTTTTGAAATCAGTTTATTAATTTAAATTTAAAAACTACCAGAATCAGGTAGGCGGTGCTATGACGTAATATCTATGTCTGTCAGACACGAAACCTTAGGACCACGGATATGCATGGATTTACTATAATGAAACAAGTATCTACAATTGGTCAGCTTAAGGTCGATGGAAGTGTAGGGACTAGTACGTCACACTACATTACACCAGTAAGAGCAACGTATACAAATGGTGCATAAACGTTTATATTTGAAATGAAAAATATGTAATTCACACTACAGAACGAATAAAAAATATAAAATTACATTATATGATAGTTTTTAAGCATGAAGGTTACGATTATGCTGTTTCCAAAATTTAGTGGTCTCCCCCATTGTTTGTGTATAATTGTACGTTGATATTCGTCAAGAATAAAATGTAGTGAAAATATACGTATATAATACGTATATGTTTTAATTTATGATGCTCTTGAGTAGACGTCTCACATGCTTGCCCTTAATATAACGTCCATGAAATAATGGATAGCTTCCTAATGGATTTCTTAGGTGCCTAAAATGTGTCCATTGTGAAAAGGCAAGGGTCTTAAGTAAACAGATTAGATATATTTTTAAAAAAATAACCTTATAACCGATTAACAAAAGAAAATAAAAAACATCCTAATACCTTTAGTGTCTAGATGGATGTTAATTTGTTAATACGGGACACTTGCAGTTACGAGTTAAAAACCTGGATTAGGAGAGCTTTAGACATCATTGATATGGAAGGAGCCAAAAAAGGGGTTAAGTTGGACAGTTCATAGATATATCTGTAGAAATAGAATAGATTAGATAGAATAGATTTACAGTTTCGCAGACGACAGCACACTTGTCCCAACTTTCACATCCCGTCGATCACTTTCACATCGGTGAATGATACAAATAGACTCAGGCAGGAACAGGTTGATTCCATCAATGGAGAACTTGAAGCAATCGTTGAGTGGGGTACCAACAATCTTGTTCAGTTCAATGCCCAGAAAATACAAAGCGCCACGTTTTCTAAGAAAGTGAATTCCTCAAATCATTCCATTACAATGTCCGGAAATATCCTTAAATCAAGTCCCTTCATCTCGATTTTGGGAGTCACGGTGTCTAATAATATGTCTTGGCATGACCATGTCGCTAACATCGCAAAGTCAGCAAGCCAGAGGCTAAGTTTTCTGTGGAAAGCTAGAAAGTTTTTTACTCCTGATAACTGTTGACGACGTACAAGGCTCAAATCCGACCTCTACTGGAGTATTGCTCGCACATTTGGGGTTCAGCACCAAGGCATTCTCTTCGTCTTCTAGATTCCAATCAGAAAAGGGCCATTCGGTTAATAAACAGCTCAACTCTCACAGATACCTTTCACCCACTAGAACATAGAAGAAGAGTTGCAGACCAGGCATTACTCTACAGATATTTTTATGACAGATGCTCCAGAGAAATAAAAACTCTTGTACCACCACTGGCCACATTCGGCCGAAGATCTCGGCACGCAGATCAGTCTCACACATTTACTTTCAAGATTGAGACTACAAGGACAAATCTTCATCAAGAATCCTTCTTTTACAGGGCTGCTACAGAATGGAATAAGCTTTCAAAATCAGTTTTTCCAGAGAACTATGACCTGCAACTTTTTAAAAAGCGGGTCCCATAATCATTTCCTTTCTATAATCCCTTCCCCTTCTAATAGTCGCAGTGCGGGCCGTCCGCAGCCCACACGATAGGTCTACCCTTTTTGCGACTATTTTCAGTAAAAAAAAATCTAGTACGATGACCTAGGAGATATTTCATCGGAATTGGTCTAATTTCAACTTTGTATACCTTGTGTTAAAAATTCTAGCGACAGTTGTGGTTCATACCTAAACATTTATACGACAATAAAATTTAAAAAAAAATTATCCGTAAACAAAAACATTAAAATTTTAGTATACTTATATACATATAAAATATATTAAAATAAGTAAGTTTATGTATAGAATTTTCACATCCTGCAATCATGATGCTAATATTTTTTAAATGCGATGAAATCATCTGTTAAAATAAATTTCATGGAGTGAAAAATTTTGGGTTTGCTGTTCCGTTTTTACCGGACATCCAAGAAAGTTATTGAAATCTCAGCTGTTGTCACTCTACTAACATTGTTGAGACCAATCTTGGACTATTGTTCTCATATTCTTAGCGCTGCTAATTAATGGCTTAGCCCCAACACAGGATATGTTTTTATTGGTGGAAGAATTATATTCTGAAGAGCTGTCGTCCATAGTTTTTTCCTTGTTTGTGTCACCAAGTGGTTCTGACTATATTCACCCTTATTTCACCTGCCGCTCCAGATATCTAGGAATTTCCAGATGGAGCAGATGTTTCTAGACAAATCCTCTTGTTCTTCTTTTAACCTTTAAAGCCTTAAAATCCATATAAACTATTATTTACATCCGGGACTTTTGTATTTTGACCATCAGTAACGCAAGTAACATTAAATAAAAGTGACGCTTAAGTACATAATAGTACCATGGGAGTCTTGATAAACGTGAGTGCTAGCATGTTAGTAATGATTTTTAAATAGCTGACGGTAAATGGATATGTGAAAACTTTGTTCGGGAGTAAGTTCTATGATGTGGAAAATCTGGTCACAAATGAGTGCATTAATTAGGAAATACATTTCTGAACCAAACAACCTCGCACATTTCAAGCATTTGCAAAAATATGTAGGGATGTCGAATCAATAAGAGAGCTGCATCTTATATTTGCTCAAACTTGAAGCTGTAGTGGTGTCGTTTTTTAATTTTCTTTTTGATGGAAAACACCCTAATAAACAAGTGAAATAGAAAAAATAATTTAGACAATTATTATAAAAAATTATTATAAAAAACGATTTCAAATTGTTTATAACAAATTATAATTGTCATTAATAATATTTTGTTTATGTCAACCATTTACTTAAAAACTATTGTGTTCGACTCTGGGGACCTTGAAATGTGGAGATATGTCAAAATTCGGGATTCGCAAAATCGGACCCATTACTATAACTTCCACTGGGAAGTTAATTATTAATTTCCGTAGCTTCTTTTTATCCCTAATGCAACTGAGTATCCCTTTTGTGTTAATTTTAATAAACCTCTTGCCAACATTTTTTTACATTTTTGTCGTATTTGGCGTCCTTCAAGAAAGACAAAAAAAATCTTTATTTATATTGAGATGACGAATTCGGAGTGTTTTGGTCATTTGAGAGATCACTGTACTGAATTGGCATGGCATCTGGATGACTAACGTTCCAACAGGGCCGGCGGATGCTCATTTTGTTTCAAAATAAATTGCGAACCGAAAGACGCCCATAAAAATATCTTCGAAATTGATCATTCGATTGTTGTGTTCCGATGATTGTATTGAAAGTTCTGAAATGTTTATTGTAAAATGTACAAAGTGTGATTGAATTTTTTATGAGAGAATCGAAGTATATGCTGAGTTTTTAATGGCCAAAAACTATTTTCGTCGTAAGATGGGTGGATAAATTGGTCATAAAATCTTTCCTCTTGGCAATAGTTTACATAAATAGTAAAATATTTAAAACGTGCCTCAAATTTTATAATCTTAAATAAAATATTTTAAAGGATTTTTATTTTATTTTTTTTTTTTCGTGTGGGCCGCGCACTGCGACTATTAGAAGGGGAAGGGATTATAGAAAGGAAATGATTGTGGACACGCTTTTTAAAAAGTTGTAGGTCATAGTTCTCTGGAAAAACTGATTTTGGAAGCTTATTTCATTCCGTAGCAGCCCTGTAAAAGAAGGATTCTTGATGAAGATTGGTCCTAGTAGTGTCAATCTTGAGAGTAAATGGGTGAGACTGATCAGCGTGCCGTGTTCTTCGGCCGAATGTGGCCAATGGTGGCACAAGAGTTTTTATTTCTCTGGAGCATCTGCCATGAAAATATCTGTAGAGCAATGACTGGTCTGCAACTCTTCTTCTATGTTCTAGAGGGTGAAGGGTATCTGTGAGAGTTGAGTTGTTTATCAAGCGAATGGCTCTTTTCTGAATGGAATCTAGAAGACGAAGAGAATGCCTTGGTGCTGAACCCCAAATGTGCGAGCAATACTCCAGTAGAGGTCGGATTTGAGCCTTGTACGTCGTCAACAGTTGATCAGGATGAAAAAACTTATAAACTTATAAACTGCTTATAAAAATATCAAACTCGTAATTTTCATATTGTTATTAATTTTGGATGTTAGGAATATTGTCCAACTTTAACTTCTTTTTAATAAAACTATATTTCAACGTCACTTAATGGAGCTCTAGGATTCGTTGCATTTGACTTAAGAGATTCACTGATAATGAAAATGTCTTTTATTATATATCATATTATTCTTTGAAAAGTCAGCTTTCAAACGGACTTATCTCGTTTTGCTGTTTTAACGTTTTGGTGTCGTAATAAAAAGAAAGAGACTCCTGACCACCCCCATATTCAAGGAATGTTTGAAGACTTTCTCTAGTGTTACGAACAATGGAAGAAACGCCGCAGATAGGCATAGAGTACAGCTAGATTGTACTTATTTGAAAATACAGTAGCTGTGTCCCATCAGTCCTAGTACCAACACTCAGACTCCCGCGCCACGTGGTTGCGTCATATTGCGAAAATGTCCTAGTTTTCTTTGTACCAGCAGCTAGGATCAACCTTCGTAGGCTTAAATTATTATTAGGGATCATGTCCGGTGAAGTCAATTGAAGTAGGATGAAGCGTCAAAAACAAATGACGGTTGCCGTATAATACTGCTTGGAGGTAAACAAAGAAGTATGCGCGAAATTTTTAAGCGGTAATATGTAATCATGTAGATGGTTATAGGTGTGATTTAGTGATTTAGTTGTAGTTGAGTGCGTGGGTGTACGGGTGTTTTTGTTATTGTCATATTTTTCCATTTAAAATGGGTAGACTGAAAAATAAGAACTGCGATGCGGAAATAAAAGAGGTAATTGTTAATGTAATTAAATTTATGAAAAACGAGGCAAAACATGGCTTGTATTTCATTTACGAAAACATTTAACGTAAGGTGTTACTCCAGAAGTTTCATTTTAAAATGACAGGGACAAAGAATTAAAGAACTCTAAAAGCTTAACATGTAGGTCTTGAAGGTGGTCACTTAACTTTAAGAAAAGTACCTTTTAAATTAGGTTTTTGATGGCAAAAAAACTCCCGATAATAGAGATGTATTATGATGTAAAATAACAGCGTTTAGATTTAAAAAAAAAACAGTATCGTGAGGAAGAGACATCATTTATATCGACGAAACTTTTCTGCATAGTTCTCATTCAACGAAAAATATCTGGGTATACACTGTAAATCTGGAAAAAATTAAAAAAAACCTTAAAGTAAAGGAAAAAGATTAATTATAGTGCACGCCGGTGGAGAAATGATATTTATAGACAATGTTCTTTTAATATTTAAATCTGGCCAAAAAAGTGGTGATTATCACGATTATATGAATAAGGATAATTTCATGAGGTAGATAAGAAGAATACAGTTGGTTCCGAATATGACTAATCAGCGTGTTGTCTGAGGGTAATGTTAGTTACCACAATGCCATAGCAGAAAAGAAAAAGAAAGTATATGGTAAAAAGATTGAAGGAGAAAAAATAAATCATAATGTAAGTACAATATCTGATTTTTAAAAAACCAGCTACATTAACTGAAGGATACCTATACAATATACGGTGAGTCAACTATTTATCAGAAAACAATTACTTTCCTGGCAACGTGTTTGGCGAACATTGAATTATATCTGATAGATAATCGTGCATCATCTCTTTCGAGCACTGTGCAGATGCTTGTTAAGTAAATCATAATCCCAAAATGACAAAACCGGAACCGTACAAAATCATATTAAAACACAAACCCAGTTTTTTAGAATGTTTATTTACGTCTTTAGAAAGTTTGTTTTTGGTTATTTGTCTGTAATAAATTTTTTATTTATACCGTTCCCATGGCAAAGGATAAGCTCTTACCTCCCCGTAGTCTTCGCTGTGCAGTGACGATATAAAATGTTTAAAAAAGAGCAACCCCCAATGATCTCGAAACTACCATTTTATATATTTTATTATTTACTTTATATTTTAATACATTTTCTGCCACATAAATATTTGGTAACCGTTACAAAATACTTACGATACTCCACTGGTACCCAATTCAGTATGAATCGATTAAGATAACTCCACGACTATCCCAAAAAATAGTCACCATCACTTTCTCAAAAAACAGTTTTTGCTTTTTTGTAGCGGATTCCTCCTCAGTCCACTGTTTGACTGTATTTTTGTTTGGGGCGTAAAATGGTGTATCCAAGTTTCCTCTACAATAATTAATCAGCGCCAAAACTCCGATTTATTGTGCCAACAGAACGTTGAAAATGTTCATTCGAACACGTTTTTGGTCTAACGTGAGCGAACGCGGCACCCAACGCGCGGACAACTTTCTCATGCCTAAGAGCCTCTCCGCACACGGGTCGATTGGCACTCGAAGCGGATGCGTCTCGAAGTCGAAGCGATTCTCCCTTCACTTCACTTCGTAGGTAATGTAATGATGGTCCACTAACGGGTCGATAGGTAGTCGAAAATATTGCGACAGTCAAACCTTGCGAGCTGCTGACAACGGGACATTTCGAGTGTGACGAGCGATTCGTGTCCAATTTGGAGGTAAGTTTTTAGGATTTTTTATTTATTATTGATTATTTGATAAGAAAAAAATAAAACTTATCGATCAATATTAATGATTGAACTACTTTTTTATCACTCTCTTGTAATTCCGACAATGCGAACTGAACTGAAACTGAAATAAAAATCGTCCCGTATACATCGCGTAGTTCGGTATGTGACGTACATGCCGCTTCGACTTCGAGACGCATCCACTTCGAGTGCCAATCGACCCGTGTGTGAAGGCTCGTAGTCGGACAGGCACCGTACACGGGACTATTTTTATCTCATTTCAGTTCGCGTTGTCTATCCAAACAATTCAAATTCACCTTTTTTATAATGGGCAGTTCAAGTGATGAAGAGGACACTGTTTTTTATATGTACTCGAATCTTCTCGGAGATTATAATCGTAGAGCTCTGGATGTTTCTCCACTTCTACGAATTTTATATTGAATAACTAGAAGAAAAAGTAGTTCGATTATTTATTGGGGAGTTCCATTTTTTTTATCAAATGACCAATAATAAGATTTAAAAAAAAAATCCTAAAAAATTACCTTCATATTGAACACGAATCGCTCGTCACACTCGAAATTTTCCGTTCTCAGCAGCTCGCAAGATTCGACTGAAACGCTCGAAACGCAATCTCTTCGACTACCTATCGACTGCCAATAGATCCGTTAGTGGACCGTTCTTACATTATTTACGAAGTGGAGTAGAGGAAGAATCGAGACGCATCCGCTTCGAGTGCCAAACGACCCGTGTGCGGAGGCTCTAAATCTTGATTTAATATGTGATAGACATATTCATAGTCTCTGCTATCTCTCTCACTTTATTTCGACGGTCGTTTAGCACCATTTGGTAAACTTTAGCGATGTTATCGTCAGTGGTTACAGTTTTTGGACGTCCCGAACGTGTTTATCATCTTCCAAGCTGGTACGACCAGGCTTAAATTCAGCTTTTCAAAATTTCACGGTGGTAAATAATGGTGCAGAGTCCCCGTACACAGCATCCAACTCATCTTTGATTTGCGTAGGCGTATTGCCTTTCAAAAACAAATATGACCATTTTCCATTTTCACAAAAACACTCACAATTGACTTACTCAAACGATTGTCAAACAACAACTTCGCCAACATGGCTAAAATGTTGGTCAGTACCTGTCAAAAGATGCGCAACCACATTCCTTAGATTTTATTGACGAGTGCTGTCATCTTCACGGTAAGGTCGGAAACTTTTCAGACCACCTCGTATAAATCATCCAAATAATTTCACTTAATTATAATTATCACCAAACCAAACTGTGACTATTTAAAAATGAGTTACAATTGCTGTATCCTTGTTACGGATGAAATAAAAATTTTATTACAATTTTATTAGCTACAATCGTTTATCTCCAACTGTTTGTTTATTGGTTACAATTGGAAGGAACGCATTACAATGTCCTTATTTTTTTCGTCTTCCTTGTGCTTATAATTTTAAATTGTTTAGAGGACTTTTTTGGGTCTAGTTTGTGTTATAAATATTTAAGACTTTTAAAAAGATTCGTTTTAAAGTTTTTACATTATTTTAATAGTGCGAAAAAATCATTTAAATCAACTCATTGGCAATTTCTTAATCATATCGGGAACAAATGCTGCTTGTGGTGGACTCGCGTGATGTAACTTGCGGCAGTGTGGTTGATTTATTATCTAACATCCTTTAGACAGGATAATTTAAATAAAAAGTTTTGCAAAGATGTATTTAATTGTTTTAGATTATCGATTGGACGTGTAGTTCATATTTGAAATGTCTCTAGTATCTACAAGAATAATCCAAATTATTTGCTTGAGTAGATTGGTGAGAACTAGCCACATAAGTCACCTGGTTTTTAATTTTGTTTTATTCACACGATGATACGTCATTTACAATGTTTTCTACTTCTGTACAAAATTTTAGGAAAATGCTTGGATGATTTGTTTTTTCACCCAATGATTATTAATGACACAATTTAATTTATTTTTTATTGGTTTTGTTCGTTGCAAAGTTTGCATATAAAGAAGCCTCTTCTGCACTGTCTTAGTTTTTTAATACTTATTATTCCGGTCGCAATGTTTTAAACAGATCATCTGAGAACTGATCATTTGAGTCGTGACACCTGGCGGTAAAAAAAACTAATAATAGGTTACAACAGCCGAATTATATGTTGGAAGTATATGATATTTAATTTTATTAAATTAGTTTCAACTACTTGGGAAAGAAAATGTAATAGTCCTATACATAAAAACAAGGAGAATGGAATGAATGGAACACATTATGAGAATAGCAACAGCAGAAACCTTGAAGAGATTGACGACATGGGTTCCATTAATAACAAGAGCAAGAAAGAGGTCACGAAGTAGATGGTGGGATCAAGTAAACAAAGATACAAAAGCATTGAAAAACAAAATGTAAAGACAGAAGAAAGTGGAAAACCATAGCAAAATAGGCCAGAACAGATAAAAGATTATAAACGTACACTGATATTATAAGAGGAGTAATCCACCTCGGCAATGGTATCAGTACAGCTGCTTTTCCGTCCTAGATATTATTTCACTTAATTTTAATACCATTTTGTTTATTAACATTACCATCATAAAAGTATAACCATAATATTGCGAAACGTCTAAAGAAAAGTGAGAACCATCTAAGATAATGGCCTATAAACATGAAAGTGATTATTACGTATATTTACGGATTGTGGTCAGCGAGTACGTTCCTGGAACCATTATTTGATCCGAGGCGACGGCGAGTCGTTTATAAAAAGATGTCGTATGTTTTTTTGGTAACATCAAACGTCAGACATTAGCGGATGATTTATAGACGCAGGCGGCAATTGGAGACCTGCGATGTTATTAGAGCGTTTGTATTCGTGATAGTTTCCCGAAAGAACGATTTCTTTCGGGAACGACTGGTTGTATCTATTTAAGAACCGCTGTGTCGCGAAAAAAGAGATAATTTTTGAAAAGATTAAGTAGAAGTATAGAGACTTGTAAAGTTAATACCTAAGTGATTTTTAAATCAGGGTTTATTGTATTACATAAAATATAGGTAGTAAGATTTGAATAAATTGTTAAGTTTTTGTACTGAGTATTGTAAATTATTATATTATTATATTATCTATTGTTGTACTTAACGTTTAATTGAAAAAACGAAAGAATTTTCAAAAACTTATTTACATGTAAAGGTCGTCCGAAATCTTTTTGTGATCATACGTTATTGTCGGTTTTGTTTCCCTGTTTACAAATTCTTTTTTCTGACGTATTTGTTTTAAATAGAAATAAGCATAAAGTTGGCACTTGGAAATACTCTCTATTTAATATCTACGTAATTTTTTTTTTAAAAAACACCTAGATTGTAGATTGTAGGGTGGGTCGTGAAGGCCATGCTGCCTCTCAAGTACTTCGACCGGGATTCCGAGACTTCGAGTAAAGTTTATCAGTTTCCTGGGGGCTGAGTTTCTGATATCGAAGTGCATTAGAAAGGCCCCTTTCAGAAACTTGAGCCACTTGCAGAAAAGCGCTGGGCATTAAAAAAAACACCTAACAGCCTAATAGCTTTGTAATTGTTCTATTCTTTTTTTAAAAGACGGATCTGAAGTATACAAACAATTTTTTTTCACTGTTCTGATATGAATAAAATGGTTTAAACCACCGATGATTCGTCAGTTAAGACTTTGTTTATCGTCTTTTTTGATAATATAGTTATGTATAACAACAAACATGACGTAATAAAGCCAATAGAGAAATATAGACGTAATGAGTTACGTTAATAATCACTAAACAAATAGGTTGTGCTTGTATGTTACTCTTCTCGCTTTTAATTAAAATTGTTTTAATAGTAACACCATTTAATTGCAACAAAATAGCTATTGATTTTTTATACATCATACGCTGCCAGTTTGTGAAATTTTTCATTCTCTTAACTACAATCCGTATCAACAAACTAATACTCACATCCATTCAAATATCCACGGTCCTTTTTGTAGCCTCGGTGATTGATTGTCTTAAAAAAAAAATGGTGTGTGGTTTGGGGATGTTCACGTAAAGCAGCATTGAAAAAATATGATGCTCCATGGATGTTCAATGGTTACACAATTATATACAGATATTTGTGGAATTTAACCATAGTACTTAAAAAACCTTGAATTATTTTTTACCATATGTTTTTTCGAAAAATATCATTTTAAAAATAGATTTATTTAACATATGGGTTCTTATGGCAATAACTTTCCGATTTTGGTGTTTTTCAAACAATATTTGCATACAGAATTTAAAAATGTTATATTATAACGTTAGATTCTTTTTAGCTACAATTTGTTAAGTTTTTTAAGCATCTTATTAATAATTTTACGAAGAAAATACTTATTTTAATAACTTTGTCATAGATGTTGCAAAAGTTATTATAAAAAGTACATTTTGTAACATCGTTTATTGAAACAATTAGTTCGTGAATTATCTGTCTATTGTAAACAATGAATAGTTAAGATTTTTAAAGAAAAATGTATGATTATTTTATTTATCATTTAAAAGTTCAACCGTCCACTATGAAAATTGGCATCTATATGTATTTTTTTTGTGGAGAAGGTTTTTGTGCTATCCTCTTTGAGGATACTTCTACACCGTTCAACCAATCACCTTGAAAGTTGGCATGTATATGTATTTTTTCGTGGAGAATTCGTTTTCGTTATCCACTTTGTTGCAGCTTCCCACCAGGTGGTGCTGCAGCATACCAACTTCTTTATCGGTTAACCGATCGCTATGACAAATTTGTATCCTGCTACATTTGAACACGGAGACTGTATTTGCTGTAGTCATAGTTGTAAAGTAAAGTAATTTTTCTACAATTTTTCGCAAAATAAATCTTAAAAGTGGTGCTTTGCAGTAACTTAAAAAGTATAAAATACAAGCTGCTATAATACAGACTGGCAGGAAAACGTCTGCCGGGTTTAGACGTCAACTATAAGTAAAAAGTTTTTCCAACATTCAAATGCTTTGCTGTCGTTACATTGAAGAGTTTAAAAATATTAATATTTTATTAAAAAAATGGTTAAAAACATTCTTATTTTTTCAAAAATAAATAAAGAAATAATTTTCAATAAATTTTTTAGAGTGTTATTATTTAAAAACCTAAATACTTATTTTTTAAATTAATGTTTGTAATCCTGTTAGATGGTCTATGTTAAAAGTACCATTGAACATCCTTATTGAGAGAACCTCTGGTTTCTTGGTGCCTCATCGTATCGTTTTTCTCTGGTACTGAAAAATTTACTTTCCTGCGAATTTTTTTGTTTTGGTAATATTTTGGAGCACGATATCCTTTGTCTTTATAATTAGATTAGTCATTGATTTTTCTTAAAAAAAGTCAGATTACTTGTTAAAAGTATAAGTACTATCTACGATTATTGTTCGAACGTGTTTATCTAAAAATAATTAATAAATAAATTAAAAAAAATAGCAATTTTTTATGTAAATTTAAACACGAATGATGAGTGGATTGTTTAATTACCATAAAGAAATACTGGTTATTGTTAAATTTACTTGTAAATCGAAATTAATTAAAATAAAAAGTGGGTCAGAAAACGTCTTAAAATATTCAGTCAAAATGTTTCATCAACCAAATAATGTAGGTAGATCCAAAAGGAATAACAAAACCGTTGTCAACACAGAAAATGTCTTGTCCTGTCTTTCCAAAATATTTCAATAGTATTTAATTGACCATATCCTTATAAAAGCAGTCGATTGTTCATTGACTGGGGATCTTCAGCCAGTGGTAGTTACATTTTGTATATTGCTTTTTAAAAAAAAAATAACTTTGTATTAAAAAACCAAATAAAAACATTGTTTTAATATATTTTCACTTGCTCTCGCAGAAAGGGAATTAGGAGCTTTGCTGTGAATTTATGATAGGTCTTGGCATTGTTCCTCTCCAGTATTAAAGAGGAATAATTAACTTTGATAGGTTTGGAGGCACACTTTTTTGAGAAAATTTGCATTCTCTCTTGGAGTTTTTGCATTTTGGTCTTGGTGTAAAGCAAGTTGTTGGAAGGGTTATGCAGTGGATTATTTAGGTGTCGTATTTTGCTTATGGAGCGAAATGCAGATGTTTCTTAAACCTCTCTGCAGTTAAGGTATAGGGTTCCAAAATTGGTCTGCAGATTTCCTTATATATTTTGCATGCACTAGCAACTTTGATACCCTGGTTTTTATTTTTAAGATTCTAAAACTTTTTGCTCTTGTAATGATAATTCTTTATGCAGTATTGTGATTGAATTTAAGAATAGTATTCCAGCGTAATTATTAGTTATTATTTTTTGTTCTTATTTGTCAGTAATTGTTGCTCCAATTTTCAACTTCATTTCAGCTTTAACCCAAAACGAATAAATTTTTTTATGCGAGGTACTCACTATTTTCATGCATCTTGAAAGCCTAACTTAAATTTGTTAACAACCATTACGTTCCAAATTGGAAGTAAGCTTACGGTCGCCCTGAGAGGCCACCAAATCTCGCTCCTTCCCTAAAATCCGTTACACCCTGGTGTACGAGGCTGTCAAATTAAATCGATAGAATGCGTAGTGTTTTAATTAGTCGTTAAATCGCGTTTTATCTGTAAAAAGTAATTGTGCACGAGAAAGTAGAAGTACCTACAGAAAAAAGTAAAGTAGTATGTCTCCGGAAGTTAGTGTTTAAAACAAATTCAGTCGAATAAAACTTTTGATAATGAAATGACTCAACCTAACAATGAAGTACGCTTGCCTTAACAATATCATTATGTTTTTTCTGCTTGGATAGTGTTTAATTCATTTGGGTGCATTCATAATTATTTTTAACGTTGATGTTCATTCATTAGTGTCAGAGGCGGGTAAAGTAGAGTTTATGTAGGTAACATTATAAAATTTCAATCTGTAAAAGACGTCCGAATTATGTTGTTATTGATACGTTTTTGGGTTCTTCTTTTGTAATCGGCCACACACATATACACATGATGGCCCAAATATCTATGTGGGAATGGAAAATAGTAAAAATTGGGAATTTCATGAATTGAGAAATGGCTAGCGGCACATAGACTTCTTGACAAAATTAACGCAACAATATGAATTTGTCCAAAAAATTAATTTACCTTTTTCTTATGTCCGTTTTTAAAGTTTATCGAAGGCTGATTAAAAGGCTATGCACATTTTGTCTCGTTGTTAATGACAGCTATTAAAGCAATTCGTTTAGATTTACAGTTAAAGAATTTGTTCGAAGTACTTGCGATAGATTTTCGTTAAAAGTAAGCTTATAAATTGTTCCTTTTTTAAAAGTAATACGTTTTTTGTGATATACTATTTAATTTTTGACCCCGGAAAATTAGAAACATGAATCGAGCATGGAATTTAACTGAACAAAAGGTAGTGCGGTCTTTAGTTTTATTGGATTGAGAAGTTATGTTGCCAAATTTGTTAGGCAAAAATCGTTCCACAATAAGTAGTATGTTAAGACGCTTGAATAAGGTTAGAAATTATTTTAAAAGGCCAGGGCAATTGCGAAAACAATGCACTAACGACCGAGATAAACGTTTTATGAGACAATACGGTTTGTGAAACAAACTGTCACTAGTTCTGTGATTGGAAAAAAACTCGAAGCTGTCTACAATGTCACAATTTCTTCTAAAACAGTTGGAAAGCGGTTTAATACAGCTGGATTAAACAGTAGGAGACCAGCCACTGCACCCTTCCTTACTAGAGAGAACAGAATTACCAGTTACGTTTTGCTCGAAATCATCAAAACTGGTTTGTGGATATTTGCAAAAAAGTTTTATTCACAGATGAAACTAGGGTTAGCCTAAAACATCTAGATGGTCGTAAACGACCATCTGGCGAAGACCAGAAGAGAGGTTTGCTCCTTGCAATATCTCTGCAAGGATTCTATTCAACGGTGGCTTTGTTATGGTTTGTGCTGGTATATGCTTTAACGCTCGCACAGAATTAGTTCCTGTTCGTACGAGATTTATTAATGATAATTACTTTTTTGACAATATTGTTATACGAGGGTAGTTCACGAATTGTTGTCCCACATAGTTGGCGTTGAATGACAAATGCAAATTAAATGTCAGGCAAAAGTTTATTGTATGACATTAGTGTGTTCCAATTAGCATCAGAGCATCAATTTGTTCGTGTAAAATATTAATTTTTTTTTATTGAGGTGTGCGTGATTTGATAAAAAAATTGAGAAAAGAGGTGCCATAAAGTACTTCTGAAAAAGGGGTTATCACCGCAAGAAATGTTAAAAGTTAAAAGTATTGGGTGCCTTTGTCCCTTCGTACCAGGTAATAAAAAACTGGTCACAAGATTTCAAACGGGAAGAGAGTCCTGTCAACATGCACCAGGTTGCAGGAGCCCCCAAAACTGTGATGACCAAAGAAAATGTTAATTTAGCCATGAAATGGTATTAAATGACAGAATAATTACATTCAAAGCTATAACAAAGACATGTAGGTTTTCTGTTGGAAGCGTTGAAAAAATTTTACATCAGGAATTGGGTCTCAAAAAACTCTGCACGTTGGGTTCCACGAATGCTAACGGCAGGCCAGAAGCGTGTTTGCCAGGTTGCAGCGGAGACAAATTTGGAGATCGTTAACAGGAATCCTGATGAATTTAAGCAAAAATTTCTTACGGTCGACGAAACATGGGTTTATCACTTTGATCCAAAATCCAAAAAACAAAGCATGGAATGGCGGCATAGGGGTACCTCTCTCCTTCGAATATTGCGTGTTGTCACATCAACTGGTAAGATCATGGCTACAGTTTCTTGGGATTTCGCAGGTGTTATTTTCGCGGATTATTTACCGCTGGGGCGCACCATAACAGGTGAATATTATTCGAATTTAATACCAAAAGTATGCGAAGCAATCAGAGAAAAGAGAAGAGGAAAATTAAGTCAAGGTGTGCTTTTCCACCAGGACAACGCTTCGGCCCACAAAAGTTTTATTGCAATGGCTGCCATTTACGGGATTTGAAGTTTTTGAACAACCTCCTTATTCTCTAGATTTAGCTCCCAGCGATTACCATCTATTCCCAAAATTAAAAGAACATCTTTGTGAAATCCGCTTGCTGCTGATAACGAAGTGATGTCGGTGGTAGATGAATGGCTAAAGACTCAAAGCTCTGAATTTTTTTTAAAAGGGTTTGAAACACTTCAACGCCGATATACCATATGTATAAACGTTGCAGGTGACTATGTTGAAAAATAAATTAGTTTCATTTTTTTCATAGGTTTCCTTCTATGTTAGGGACAACACTTCGGGAACTATCCTCGTAGAACATTGCCACGTCTTTTAGTTCTCTAAAGAGTACTCTGCCAGTGGTCTCTCTACTGGCAAATTATGCCCGAGCTCAGCCGTAGAGGGTAGAAGAAAAAAATATAAAATAAAAGTGAGCTGCGCCACCGACTTAGACGGTTCAAGCCGGAAACCCCTAGGTCTTATAGGCACTAGCAGAGCCACACGATATACAACTAAGATTATGGTGAACTAGATAAATAAAACTATATTTACAATTCCTGCAATATATTAATTAAGTAAAAATGATGTTCTGATTTTTTACAACAAATTCTGTATTTTTGTAAAGTGGATTAAACGAATTTAATACACTTTTCTTAAAATAATATTTAAATTAATTATAACAATCTTTCAGACAATAATAAAAACCTAATGATGTACAAAAGAGAATTAAAAACAAAAAAAAAAGGTTCACAATATTTAAAATTTCAAAAATAATTGGTTTTATATAGAATTCCTGATAGCAAAAGATTAACACAAAAAAAATACAAAATAAATGGACTTTCAACAAAAATAATAATTTGAAACCCTCACAATAACTACATAAAGTATATTCAGTAATGTATAAATTCAGATTCAACTTGGAGCAGGTACAAATTTAATGAAAAATAATTTGTTACTTTTAAACTATTGAAAACACTTAGATCAAGCACATAATAACTGATAAGTTGATAAAATTAAACTCAATACTATGTAACCAATTGAAAACTTCATTGAGACGCCACTGTTACCTCGATGATCCAAGAAACAGAAACACCAAGTAGTATTTTTAAAGATTCACACTGTTAAAACAATCGAGCTTATTTTAAAAATAATTCTTTTTACGATGGCTGTCCTTCAAAATAGCAATATTGTAGGATATTTACAAATAAGTATGAATAAACGTTTTTACTTGGATACAAAGAACTATTGAGAATATTACTTTAATCAAAGTTCAGACTCGGCATATTATCCAATGCGATAAATAGTTTTCAACAGTGTACCATATTAATAAATTAAAACCAAACTTAATCGCGGTATCAAAAATAAGTCACGTCGTTTAAATATACTAAAATAAATCACTTGTAACCTTTGGATATACGAATTCACTAATCCTGTGGCCTACTCCTGGCCGGTTTGAATTATGGAACAGTACCTGCTACTTAACAATGGCTTCACTCCATCAAATCCCGCACGCGGTTATTTTAACTCGACCCCAATAACCAAAATATCCACCACAAAGGCACGACAGAATGGTCAAGTTAAAAATTAAATAGTTTTTCTTCAAAATCCAATTAAGATGGCCCAAATACAGCCAGATATGAAAGAAAAAACCGTAGAAGTTCTGCTCACGTGTTAATATCAAATCGTTCCAAAAACTCTCACCCGACCTCCACGACTGACACCAAGCGACTCTCGTCCACTCCTCACTCCCAGGCCGGATATCAGAAAAATGACACGGGACCCGCGTCAGCCAACCTTTGCAAATCTATGTTCCCAACTCATAATCGCGCTCGTCCGTGTTGATAGCCAGCCCATCCACACAGAGAAGCAAACCAAACGATAATATAGCTGACAACACACGACAATCGAGGCCAAAAATCAAGGCGAAATCTAATACAAAGACTCCCACTCCAATTAACAAAAACGTCACAGCCATTAATAATTAAATCCTATCCCTACTACGTATGCAACACTATTTACAACGAACAAAATACGGTATGCAAAACCATTTACGAGCACCAGACTATCAGAGACACAATTAATAATGAAACGGTAGATGGGAAAAAAATAGGCACGTGACTCAAGAAAAATTTTAAACGTCAAATATCTGCACCTAGAAATCTTAGTAAACTTAAAATGCAGTTATCACATTATGGGACCAAATATCTCAAGATTTTATCCAAAATTTAATTAGTAGTACATCCGAAGTAGAGGAGACAAAACACGCTACTAGTGTCGCACTTACACCATTAATTTCGCTACTAGTGTCCTATTTACACCATAATTTATTGTTTTCAACATTACAAATTTATTATTAAGTCTTAAGAATAATTTTAATTTCAATTCTTTAGGAAAATATTGAAGCTAATTCACTTTTAAAGTATCCGAATACGTTTTTTTCTTTATTTTTATTAAAATAAATTCATTATAGCAATTTGTATGATTTATTATGTTGTTGCATTAATTTTGTCTAGGAGTTTACTTTTGTGTACTTAGTTATCACCTTTGTAGATGTTGTCCAAAACAAATGTATTAAAAATAACCGTTGTTAAAAAATATTTATAGAAAAGTTAATATTGAAAGATACGCCAATGGATAATAGGTTTCATTAGCTCAACTGATAGGCAGACTTGTCAAACTGATAAGTAGTTACGTCTCACTTCCAACAAGAGTCGAATGTTAGTGGGTAAACAAATTTGATTTATGAATGACTAGTTAAGGATGCTATTTAGACAGTACGGTTGTATAGTTTTAAATTACGCATTTTTATCCGATAATGAAAAATTACCATTGTTTTCAATGAACTTGTTTCTCTATACCACCTGGGTAATATTGCACGTTTTTTTAATGGAATTTACGCCTGCGGCTATTTAAAATATGCCGAGTGTAAGAAACCTCAGCTTTCCGCGTAAATTTTCATTACTGCTATCACAAAATATGAAAAATATTTATATCGTCATTAAAGATTTTAATTCAGAAAGTGGTTTCGTTTTTATCAATGACTGTATTTTTTACGGCAGCGGCAGCGGCAGGTATCTAACGTTGCTGCTTGTTTCGTAAAAATGGTAACAATTCTAGGAATTAACTTTCATTCATCCAAAAATTCCCACGGGCATTACCGAATTAACTAGCATAGAAAGGATTCATTAACACATTATATTAGTTAATAAAAACAATTCATTGACTCATGACTCACACGTTTTATTACGAGCTACATTTTTTCTTTTCCCTTCCTATTTTAGTACCGATTTATTTGGTGGCTAAACGATCCGAAAATGATTATCTACTTGCTAAATAAAATGGAAATCAATAATTTTTAAACCTCGTGTTGGAAGTCATGCTTGTAAGAACTTTTTGTATTAGGTAAGCATTCCACGAAGACGAATCTTGATACCCGATAATATAGTGGGTGTTTAAATGAATTTGAGTGTTAGTTGGTATATACGGGTCTTGAATAGTTAAAATATTGCTTTCTTCTGCTCATTCCTCGTCTACCATCTATCGTGCCTTCCATGATAATTCTAAGGAGGGAGTATTTTGTCGCCATGTATGACGTGCCCCAGAAAAGCCATCTTCCTATGCTTAACAGACACGATAAGCACGATCTGTCTGTGCGCTTCTCAGAACCATATCATTAGTCATTTTGCGTACAGACATACTCGCATAGGTAGGCAGAGACTACTTTTTTCCACTTGCTACGGCTCTTACACACATATTTTGCTTCTTCTGCCTCCATGAGTGCTCTCAACCATGCTCGTCAGTTGTTGTTACTCTTGACCTGACCTTTTTTCAATACAATGTCGATCTGATCGAGGTATGTTCGCCTAGGTCGACCTCTACCGACTTCCATCCATTCACACTTGCCTTACAAATTTGTTTCGTCAATTTTCCTTCATCCATTCTTTCTACGTGTCCAAACCATCTAAGCATTCCTTTATCTATCTTTGTAACCACATCTTTATTTACACCATAACGTTACCTTATCTCACTATTCCTCACTTTATTTATTTGAGTCACTCCAGCTATACTTCTTAGATCACTCATCTCCACAGTATTACTTTCCGTTTCTCGTAAACTTTAAATTCAAGTAAATAAACTCATTAACTTGTTCGACTCTTTCTCCTTCTATCAGCATTTCGTAGTTTGTCATGTTTTTATTTCCTTCACCATTACTTTCGTCATGCTTACATTTACTTATATTCCACTGATTTTTAGTGCATCATATTATCCATCGCCTGCAACTCCTCCTCAAATGATGCTAATATTACCTGATCATCGGCGTATAGGATCAAATTATTCATTCTCAATACATACGCACTCTTTTTTAAATCTTTTTAACAACTGTGTATGAATAAGTCCATGGTAAATGTTCCATGGCGAAGCCACACATCCCTGTCTAATATCTTTTTCGATGTTAAACCAGTCCGTGTAAGCTCCGTTTATCCTAACACAAGCAGTGGAATCCTCGTAAAGTGATTTCAGAGCTCGTACCAAGCTACCACAATCCAGGGAATTTTCAGGATCCGTCGCAGTGTCCACACCTTAAACCACACCTCAAATGCTTTCATGCGGTTTAATGTAATGGTCTTTAGTGTCCAGTACTTAAGTATGCTAGAAACAATTCTTATTTGTGAACCATATTTTCAAAATGTAGATTTTTTTTACTTTTTTTAATCTCGCATACTTTTTGAGATACATTCTAGCTAACTAAAATACTTTTGTATTGTATTTGTATACTTTTGTTGAATGTCATCTGTAAAAAGACATTTAAATTGTTGAAGCATTGCTGCATCGGCGAAATATGATGGATTTAAAAAAAATGTTTTCATTTTCTGTACAAAATTATTAATAATTAACATCGCATAATGACTTGACATGAATTTTGGCCATTATGAGGAATATCAACAATTTACATATCAGATGGATTAGTTGATGGATATGACTTAAACATAATGAATATTTGTTGCTTAACAGGTGTTTAAACTTGACTCACGAGTTTGTTCATTATTGCACCCATTTTCTTAAGATGATCAAATGATTCACGGTCTGAGATAATGTAACGTCAAGAAAGACAATTTTCTACATGTGAGCGATTGTAAACAAACAACGATTAAACTTGTTTAATATGTAATTAAATCCAGCGATTGGTGGTGATTCGATGAATTTTTTGACAAATTAAACAACTTTTCCGTGAATTTAATCTCAAGAAGTTATACAGACGACTCCAAATAGTAGGTATCAAGAAATATGCTGATTTCATTCAATAAATATTTGTATTATACCTGATTCATTTATTGAAAATATGATAAATAATTGTTATCACCAGGATTGGTGACTCTTTCTTTAATAACTCATTCGACATACCCCTATTTCTTGCTTCTATTTTCATTCGAATGATTCCAGCTCTCGAGATGTTTTGAGACATTTCGATTATCGAATTATCGATTTTTTTCATGCGGCTCGTTTTTTTTATTTTTAAATTATATTATTAATAAATAAAATTTTGTAATTTGTAAATTAAAATCATTGGATAATAAATAACCTAATAAAAGTTACTGTCTGCTCGAGGCCACTTTTTGACAGATAGATAGAAGAAGAAGTAGCTACGACGTAACCGTTACTTCTGAACCCTTTGAACGTGGAAAGCTCATTGTTCAGTGCATTGTTTAAATTGTGTTTTAGTTTAATTATTATTTTAATTGTTTAATTGTAGTACAATAGTGATTACTAAATATGATAATATTTTTTATAGAAAGATTAATAACAAAAACAAAGCATTTATTTTTTTATATTATTTTGACCACTGCTGACAGCCGCTGTCACCTTTTACATCGAAAACACCGATCTGTCGCTGTCACTGACGCTGACATCACCGAGGTGACGCGTAACGTATAAGTTTTCCCACTACCAGAAATTGCTCAACGCGCCTAAATATTTATTCACCTTAAAAAAAATGTTGCGTAAAAACAATACGTGATATATATTTTTTTAACGTAAAATTATAATTTTGTTCATTTCAAAGCAGCCAATCTGATCTTAATATAGGTTGTGACCTATTCTGAGCCGCTTTATTTTTAGTCAAACCGACTTCCCTCGCAACCTTTAACCTTCAATACTAGAACAACGGTTATCTAAGTTCTAAAATATCGAAAATCGATCAGAGTCTCTGAACACTGAGTCATGCACTTCTGTCACACGGAAGTAACCAAACAATTTAAACTTACATCAATACATTTTTATGGCTTGCAAAATAGTAATTTTTTTTGTCGAAAATAATTCGCATTTGTTCTACATTACCTTGTAAGGTAAAGTGGATGTTTTAGTCCGCAGATTAAAAATGCGAGGGTCGAAGCTGTGTTCTGAAGAATCACACGAATCCCAAGGTGCTGCTAATCAAGTGAAGTGATTATTTATCCCTAGGGATTTTTTCCAGCCCTTATGTGAACTTTGAATCATCTTAGTTTAAAATTTCTTATGTTTCTTCAGGTGAATTGTCCCCATTTCTAAGATTAATCCACGTAGATAAATTTAAAAAAATAACAAGCATGTATACGGATAGTTCGTTTTTACTAAATGTATAATTTGTTTATAGAACTATTCATTGGATTAGAAATTAGTTACAAACAGAAACGTACCGTTGATAATCCCCTTACTTCTTTATTTTGCAGCAATATCCTTTCATTATATTTTCTCAAAACATCAACTAGATGACGTGACCCGCTTGATGTGATGATTCATAAAGGCTGCTTCTCATTGGGGCGAAGTCATTATTTCCCTCTAGCCTCTTACGTACACGGGATTAATGAATAAAATAGAATAAAATATAAAGGAGTGCTTTTTTTTATTACAAAAACGGTGACGTCATAGTATTGTGCGGTCCTTGTCAATTTTTCAAGTACAATTGAGAAAGGGAAATGCTTGTGATTAAATTGATGGCAAAGAATTCAAGCCGTTTTCCAAAGAAAGGCCGCGCAGTATGACTACTCTGAAATATAAATACATTAAAATGCTACGCCCGTATTTCAAAGGTTAAATAGTTCGGTTTCGTGAAGCAGTTAATAAGGGCACTCGATTCAATGAATTATTTCAGACTATTTTTATAAAATTTCATCACCAATAAAAGCTGCCCACGTGTAGGGAATTTGCTTAATCACTCCATGATCATATACGTTTGTCATGGATTTTTTTCAGCAAAACACAAAACAATTTTTTTGAAGTAAAACTTCTTTAGGCGCGGCTGAGCAAAATTTAGTAGGGGACAAATATGGTTTCGCGTCACCTGACGTCAGCGTCAGCGTCAGCGTCAGCAACAGATGGGGTCATAACTTACGAACCACCCAGTATATTTTTATGATGTTTAGTACACACTTTTTCCTACTTTTATACAAGCGACTTGCCTACTAGTCAGGTGAAAAATCCAGGTCCGGATTAAAAATAATTGAACTAATTTTTGGGTCCCCAAAAAAAAACACCCTGTATTTTCGAATTTCCGAAATCCGCTTACATATTTAAGAAGAGAATAAAAAGCTGAATCGAACTGGGTACTTTTTATTTTCCCGCATGCTCTTTCTGAATTTGCATTGAAAGTTTGGTGAATTATGTATAAGTAAGACTGCCTGTGTACTGAAATGATCATTACAGTTGTGTGTAGTCGTCGAAAAAATATAATATGGCACAATTAAGAAAAGTAAAGAAACACTGGCTTTTCGTCAGGCTTACGAATGCAGACAATGAGTGTTCAATGAGATATCAAAGAACATTGCATAATTTCTGTAATTCCTTGTAGAAAATTGGAAACATTCCATTTTTTAATATCCAAATGCATAAAACTTTAAATTCAAATTCAGACAGAGTAGACCAAGAAGATGCGGGAAAATGAAAAGTACATAGTTTGTTTCAGTTTTTTGTGCTTTTTTCAAATATTTAAGTAGATTTTGAAAATTCGAAAATACGGGGTGTTTTTTTGAGGACCCAAAAATATGTTCAATTTTTGTTAATCCAGACCTGGATTTTCCAACTGACTGATAGGCAAGTCACTTGGGTAGAAGTAGGAGAACGTGTACACCCAATATCAAAAAAATATAAAGTGTAATTCGTTACCCCACTAAGGAATGAGCAAAATTAATAAAACACTCTATATCTCGATTATAAAACCTGTAAGACCCAATAAAAGTTGGTATATTCAGAACTATTATGGTGCCCTCTATTCACAGTTGACGTTTTTTCGTTTCCCAATGGAACACCCGGTATAATTTTAAATAATAATAAATTTATTGCACGTAATAACATTGGAAAATTTAAGAGCTAGTCAAAAAAGAAAATAGCACACAAAAGAATAAATGGATTGCTTAAGATTATTTTACTGAGGTATTCCTCAGCACTATATGGTTCTATTTCAATTAGTATCTTTAATAGAGGTTTTTTCACTGCTTGAAAGTTTTTGTTTGATTTGATAGCTGTAGGTAAGTGATTATATAACTTGATAGATGAACATAGGGTACCTCTTTCAAGTAGTGACAGATGATGAGATGGTATATTGAGAGTACTGGTATGCCTGGTGTGGTATGAGTGTGATATTTTATAAATATTGAAGTAATGTCTGTTGTGAAAAATAAATTTACAGCATTCATATATGTATAAAGCAGGTATGGTGAGGAATTCATGTGATTGAAAATGGCTTTTACAGGATTATTTGAAAAGCAAATTATTTAGTATCCTTATAGCTCTTTTTTGATTTGTAAAAATATTATTAGCGCTGCTTGTGCCACCCCATAAAATAATACCATATCTTGCTCTCGAGTAGAAGTTTGCATAGTAAAAAGTTCTAGCAATTTGCGTTCTTGTTAAGAATGCTTAGCCCATAACATGTCTGGCTTAGTTTTTTGGCTAGATATACAATGTGGTACGAAAATTTCAATGCATCATCGATCAAAATTTCTAGACATTTGATGTGGCCTGAATAGCATATTTCTTCTTGATTCATTCTAATCGAGTTAGAAGTGGTCGAGGATTGATTTGTTTGAAGTATTGGTTTTGTTCGTGTTTAAGATGAGTCTCAGCTTTATCCATTATTTGACATTCAATTTTTGTTATATCTGGAAAAGTTGCTGCAGTGAGCAGTATTGTACTATCATCAGCATAATTTACTATAGTTGCATTGTGGTTAGCAAGCATAGTAAAATCATTGAAATAGACAATGAAAAGGAGTTGACCCGAAACACTCCCTTGTGGTATACCGAGACTATCATCCAAAGTTTTCGATTGCACCTTCTATCCTGTTTTCTGGTTTCTGATCTGAAGTGCTTGCGTTCGCCCATTGATATAAGATTCAAACCAGTTTAGTTCAATCCCTCAGATAAAACAATTATGCAGTAAAAAATTGCTCAAGTGAACGTAAAAGTAAAAAGGAAATAAAAAAATGCACAAAATCCTTATGCCTCACCGTTTTTTATGTCATAGGCCTTTTCCAAGTTTACGAAAGCGTAGTAGACCTTCTGACTTCTATCCAAGAATTTTTCGACTATGCTTCGCAAGGAAAAGACCTGATCTATACATCTTCTTTTTAATTTTTTTAATCAATACCTTTGAAGACGGTTTGCCGACGATGCTGAGTGTTTATCAAAATCGTAGTGTGCGCTTGTGACTAATTGCTGAATCTCTCCCACTCTCGGCGGCTAAAAGTATTTAGTTAAACATTTTAATCTCGCTTGCGCTAGAAGGCTCGTGAATATTCCTTTCTTAGTCTCGAAAGCGGAAATCTTCTCGAATGGTATAGTCAGCTAATTAATTGACGTAGAACCATTTTGATGATGTATGGTCCAAAAAGTATGAAAATCATGTTTGTCCCTTCAATATTAGAACGTACCTACACATTTCAATAAAGAGTTCTCAAACAGTTTCCGTAATCTTATCGCATAGTAACTATATATTTTAGAAAACTCGTATTCCATCGTGCGTATATCGTTGATTGGATAAATTAAAAACCATAAACAATGTAGTTGAGAAGATTAAACACTTAACATATAGAGCTAGTTCTGAACTGAGATCCATAATGAAATCTTTATTGATCTGAATCAGAAATTATAACCTTGCATTTAACAAGATTTAATTGTTTGATGCAATTAAGTTTTCTTTTGAACAAAACACTTCACTCGTACGATGTCTGATTGCGAGTTAAAAAATTTGATTCGCATTTATATCGATTACGACTACCAGGGCCGTTCATAGAGCACGTTATCCCATTGACAATATTGGTGAAATTTTGCTATTGAGTTAGTTTGGTTTTTATTTTTAAAAGCACTGGCTTAAATCGTGGAATCAACAGTTTTGTCACCACAAAGCAGGATCTACGTCAATTTTAATATAGATTTCAAGGGGGTTTACCAAAAGATTAAAAACATCGTCAGACATTGATTTCATAATTATTAATAAAATTAGGTTTATAAATAAAATGGTTAATTAAAAGGATAGAGATAGAAAAAAATCAAATATAATCTTTATCTGACGAACAATTAAACATTGAACAGTTACAAGTACTTAATGTTTTATGGTAAATATCCGTTAAAAATTTGTCTTGTTAGAAATTGAAATGTTCTCTAAACTCGGTTTATGGATAAGCAATGGTGAATATTAATTTTGATTGAGGTATCGGAGAAAGTTAGGTTGTCAAGCCTCATTAAAAAAAAGTGTAAACAATAATCTAAAAGATATCATTTTTTAAGAATTCGTATATTTTCACCAAACCCAGACCAATTCTTGCTTATGGCTGGGACATAACATCATGCACCTTTTCGATCCGATGTTGCCATATGAATCGGATCGGTGCAGGATTGGAAAGGGGTGAGCACACATGGCATACACGCTTCCGGCTTCTTTCCGATTTCCGACTTCAGCTCGATACACTCGCCAGTCTCTATTCAAACATTCTCGCGGAAGGTCCTGTTTGCAAAATGTCAAAAAAATTTAGCAACTGCAATTTAGCCATGGTGGCACTTTGTTTAGAAGAAGAAGATGAAGGAAATCGGAGATCATTCATGGAGGACAGAGAAAAACGCAGATTTTGGGTAAATTCTGCTTGGAGAAAAATATCTGCAAGGAGAGTTCTCCACACTTTTACCTCATTTAAATTATTTATTACCAAAAATAATGTGTGATCAGTTTTTAAAAGTATTAAAATTTTGTACTCAATATGTAACCAGAAATGTTTATTAAAAATTTAAAAAATATCCACAATTTAATTGTATTAAAAAGGTAGATTTAAATGAATAATAAAAATAAATAATTTAAAATTAATATTAAAACAAATACAAGAGAAACGTATTATTTGTACACACATAGTCGTTATCCCTTCGAACGGGGTTGGTATCCCAAAAACTAAGTAAAGTCTGGTATTTAAAATTCTATTTATCAATATTTATTATTGAATTTTGTTAACAGTATTTGTTATAAAAAGAGAATTATTTATTAAGGTCATACAGTATCCGATACTTTCTTCTTCAATGAGCTCCTCCGGTATTATACACGCCATTTTTTCCAATTTTAATAAAAAATAATAACACCGCACAAAATTCAAGCACAAAAAAAAGTACAAAGCGACACGCGTCCCACAGTTGGAAAACGAATAGATTGCACAATCGGGATCAGACACTTGTCGAAAAGGTGTGAACTATGGCGTTTAGAGTCCAGTACTATTTCCCGGGATTCATACTTTGTTAGAATTAATCAATACCATATATCGAACAGGAAATAAAAATGAAATGAATGGTTGCTATCAAATTTTATAACCCTTCCAAAAAAGAAAAATGCCAAGTATTGCTCTGACTATCGTACAATAAGCCTGATGGTTCACACATTGAAAGTCCTGTTGAAGGTGGCCCACAATAGAATATTCAGGAAACTGGATGTAGACATCAGTAATACACAATTTGGATTCCGTAAAGGCCTAGGAACAAGGGAAGCACTGTTTGCACTCAATGTCCTATCACATGATGCCTCGACGTAAATCAAGATATATACGCGTACTTCATAGACTACAATAAAGCATTTGATAAAGTTAGACATGACCTACTCATCAAAACACTAGTAAAGAGATGGATAGACACAAGAATAATTTCAAAACTATACTATGACCAAAAAGCAGCATTACGAATAGAAGACATGACATCAGAAGAAATAGAAATACAGAGAGGTGTTCGTCAAGGGTGTAAACTCTCACCAATGCTCTTCAATCTGTACTCGGAGGACATAGTAAAAAGGGCACTGGATGATAAGGACATAGGTATTAAAATTAACGGCATGACAATAAATAATCTGAGGTACGCTGACGATACAGTTATTTTAGCTGGAAGACCTACAGACGCTAACTAATAGAATGATCATGGCATTTGAGATGTGGATATATCGGAGAATATTGAAGATTTCATGGGTAGAGAGAATAACCAACGTGGAAGTAACGACACGTATGCACAAGGAAAGAGAAGTAATCCCAACCATTAAAAAAAGTAAACTGCTGTATATGGATTATGTCATGAGGGGAGAAAATATCAAATGCTAGAAATTATTATGCAGGGAAAAATCCAAGGAAATAGACCTGTAGGGAGGAGTCGAAATTCATGGCTGAAAAACCTTAGAGAGTGGTTTGGATGCAATAACAACGAACTATTTAGAGCTGTGGTCTCAAAAATAAGAATCGCCCTGATGATTGCCTACTTACGAAGCGGAGACGGCTCCTAGAGAAGAGAAGACTATTTCCCTTTCAGACACTCGTCCGATTTTATGGTCGGATCGGATCATCGGATCGGAAGAGTGTATGATACGTGTGTTTCAGCCATTTTTCGATCAATTCAGATGCCGTAAGTATTCTCTTAAAATTAAATAATCACTACAATGATACAGTAGAATCGTTTTAATATAAAATTTAGTCTTTCGAATGAAATTAACTCTTTGGTAGGTTTATTTCCATGAAAATATTTTAAAGGGGCATGTTTTCAAAACTATTAAAGTAACTTTGTTTTAACATTTGTATTTTATCGTCTGTTCCGGAATGGTGAATTTAATTTTTGAATTCACTAAACCCAAACCAGTGCTTGCTTATTCGATCATATTAGGATGTTTAGAGCGTTCCCATCATCTTTTATCTATGAAAGGTTCGCGTAGTCGATTCATGCATTACGCATTGTGGAATAATTTTTAACAAATAATATGTATCGAAAACGTGGAACATGACTAATAATACAAACGCCACCTTACACAATAAACATTTGCATTCCTGTGATGATGTGATATTACTATCACGAAATTTCAGGAAGACATTAATTTAGTCAAAATATAGATAACAAATACCGGTAGAATGCGATCGATGTTTTTAATTATGGTATAATAAATGCGCTAATATATTATTTAAAATCTTAAACGGCATAACAAAAATAAATATACGTCATAATTAAAAACAAAGTAAAAATGTGTGTATTGACTCATGATCGTTAATTTGTCACTAGTATATCATTAAAAAGAAATGATTAGACGCTGAAAATTGATGAACTCAACTTGTAGCATAAACAAAGCTTGTGGTTCTTTTCCTTTACTGAATTTGTACCACTTTAAAACGGGACTAGTTAAATGCGCACAGCGGTCAGAAGTTTTGGGAAATTTTTAGAGGTAGCGCTAGTTGAAGGATTTAAGTTGAAAGATGTAAGTTATATCTTTTAATATTCCAATAATGCCGAAAAGTATCGGTATGGTACTAGTTTGTACCTTTGTACCTTTTATGGGATTAGGACCGGTAGGATTTAGGTTAGGTTTTATACCAGTGGAGTGAATATGGATAATAATTAGTATTGTTTCATTTAGGGGATTTGTATTTTGGGTTTATTCACTATCCTGTGTTCAACTAACTTATAAAAAAGACTGCTTTTTTGTTGACCTAATCACAGTGCACAACTTACTATTGTCCCCTCTAAAAGTCTAATGTCCTTTATAAAGAAAAGGATTCTTAACAAATTGGGTCCCTTCTAAAATGATTTTATTATTATACCCTCGTGGGTACATATTTGGTGGACAAAATGAGATCCAACAAAAAGACAGCATGATTAAGATTAATCAGGTAAAAAGAATTGCCTGTCTAGCTATAGCAGGGTGCATAAAAAGCGTAGAACTCTCCAAGGGTACTTAGTAATCATTGAAAGAGTAAGCAATAAGTACATACGATATCTTTTTATCAGATTATTTGATTTACAAAGAGCTCTTAGGATATGTCCATAGTACCTTGCACCGCACTTAGCATTGTACCATAGTATGGACCCTGCCTCGCACAAAGCATTGAAGTCGAGCAACAAAGACAAAGACACTGGTAATATTTTTTCTTTATCCATCATGTACAACGCGTCATGTACGAGTGTCGAAAAATACTAAGTTCGAATTTGAAGTACGATGTTCTGATACCAAGCTAGGCGCGAGACGATGGCTAGTGCGCCGCTGTGGCCTCTATAATAACATTTACTTCGCACATGGATGCTATGGCACAATACTAAGTGCGGTGCACCGTAATGGCCACCAACTTAGTAATTGACCAAAGTACTGATCGGAACTGAAACCCAACGAGAGGATAGTGAGTCGAGTATCGAAAACTAGTAAAGCGGAAAATTTTAAGAGAACCTTCTAACTACGAGATATTTAATATTATGCCAGTATTAACAATTTAAAATTCCTTGTAAATGGGATAATCAACTACTAGTAAGGTAACCTATAAATGTTTTATCAACCCTGACACTTCATTTGTTCATCTTAATATGACGTTGAAGTACTAAATCATCTGTATGTATAACTATTATAAACTTATCGATTGTTGTGATTGTTTTTTGCATTAGATTGTCCTACTATCCTAATTTTTAAACAGTTTTAAATTTCGGAAATTGCTCTGTAATAGTAAAGAAAGTATAGTCTTCTACTAACGTATAATGGCAGTTATACGTGTATGTTCGTTAAAGAATATTTCTGATAGTATACCATATTATTATTAAAATAGATTTGAAGGTTTTAAAAATTACCACAGTGCGATCACTTCCTTTGATAAAAATGTTGATTGTAGACAACTGTATCCACATAATAAATATAAAAGCATTCATTCATGTTTTAACTGATGAAATAGTAAGCATTTAAATGTGCTTATATTTGCAACACGAGAGGGACGTTTGTGAATCAGCGTGTCACAATTCTAATTTTAATTCGTATAAAGGTCCCCCATATTTAAACATTTAATTAGCATGAAAAACATAGTTTTATCTGTTGTCTCCTTAATACAGGCATCATCACGAATAAATACATTCTTTTGGTATTTTTTTTTATTAAAATGCAAAAAAAGAGCTTAAATTTTATTAAAAAAGATATGAGATAATATACCAAAGAAAAAGTGCAATAAAACCGGAATAAGTCCTATTGTATTTATTATTAAATTGGTGTAGACAGAAAACCTGAATCAATGTACAATTTTTTTGTTTTAAAACTGATTATATTGTATCAAAAAAAGGAAGTAAAGTATAAAGTTAGAATTTTGTATTTTATTCCAATTATTTACGTGGGGACTAAAATTTTCGACAATTTTGGTCCCTCCTTGCATCAAACGTTAACAAGACGATTTATTTAATAAAAAAAGTGCCCTTCTAATTCAAGGTGGCGAATCTGGATTTATTTTACCGAAAATTCCACACCAGTAATTTTTTTGATATATCACCATAGCAACGTATGTATTTTAGTGGAAGTTTCGAACCGCAGGGTACCCTGAGCGTGATTACAGCGATAATTTTTCTGTCGAATGCACATCCATTTAAATAATCATTGTTACCTTTATCTGTCTATATTTACAAAGAAAAAATGCTATTAATACATTTTTTCTGTCTTTCTTCACTTAGTATGATGGAAAATTATAGAAAAGACAATATTTTTCCGATAGTAATTCAAGCACTAGGGAGATTACTAGGGATAAGCTCCCCCAAAGAATATAAATAAAAATTTGGGAATTTTTACAACATTTTGCTTCTCTATTTTTATATGTTAAGAAAAAAGCTCGGACAGGTCGATTTTTATAAAAATCATAGCATGCTACGATATACCAGTTTCGAACCGCTCTTGATCCCTCAACATGGGACAATCGTCCGTTCAATTTAAAAAAAAAAGGAAGTACATCATGCGACACCGCGTTTGAAAGCTCTTGAAACACTGATCTCAAAAATGTATAACAATTTTGTTCCATAATTTAAGTTATGCATAAAAGAGTTTGAAAATTTACTTCGTAACAATTCAATGGATTTTGTTAGCTTGACTGAAGTTTTTTTGATGGTTGACGATCTTTTGTTTTTATTTTATTAAATTGTAAACTAAACAACTAAAATTAATGAGTTAAGAGAATAATAAATTACAGGTAACAGCTAATGGTGTACTAAAAACTAAATAAATTGCAAAATCTAATACTAACTTATAGCTAAACATTTTGTTAATGTAAAATGGGTTCAAAATGTTCGCCATTCAATTCTTGGCAGTAATACAACCTATTTTTTGTTTTCTTTCTAACCCTTTGCAACATCTTTGGATGAATATTACGGCATTCTGCGATAATTCTTTCGCAAAGTTGGTTAATTGTATCTGTTTTGGTTTGATATACTTTGGATTATAAATAACCCCATAGAAAAAAAATTAATGGGGTTTAAGTCTTAATATATAAAAATGGAGAAGTTAAGAAGCGCACCGTATAGTTTTAACTTGCGATCTAAAGATAAGAGAAAGTAACAACAATGTAAGCCAGTGCTCTCGCCAATAGTATTTTTGTTCATTATTTCTAATTAAGCAGCAAGCGATCTTAAACAAAGAGTGATTTAGATGTTTATCTTGCAAAGAATTGTGTCAAGCGTTTATATATACTATACCCAGTAATTCATTATTTTTTTATTTAATATACTATTCCGCAATTCAGACACTTCTTTTTCCTAATGGTTATCAGTAACAGATACTTTAGTCATGCAATAAACTAAAAATCAGTGCGCAAATAAGATAATACTTCGTTAGATAAGACTTTAAAAAAACAGATAATCAAAATTTTATAGCATCTTTTAGCCTAACTAAATTTGGACCTAAAAATTATTGTTTTATGAAACACATCCCTACATAAAAAATGTTATTTTGATAACCCGTCTGGTTGGTGTGTGTGGTTTATTTAATCAACAATCAAACACTGATAATAGCATTTTATAAAAAAATATTAACGCAATGTATCGCATTCATAAACAAGCAATTTGGATGTTTCTTAATTATTTTGGAAATTTTATAATACAGTTGATTTCATTCTGTATTTGCTGTCGAAAAATTCCAATATCCCAAAATCCAAAACCATCATACTGGTATGTTTGCATTCATCCACTAGGTTATGATTTAAAATATTAGTCATTATTTTTAACGCAAAATAATTATTTTACTCGCAAGTAAACTTACAATAAACTGATAAAATAACTACTAATCGAAAGTATCTGAACTCTGGGCAGGAGGTTTATTTACGGTTCTTGTTGAACTGCAGATTCCGATTATCAGTTACAGCTGTGCATCTAATTTTTCACAACGTGATGTCATAAAAACTTATCAGATTTTTGCTAAAATTACTTTATTCCTAATATGTTAATAATATTTTAAAATTAGATAGATTATTTTAATAATAAATTTAAAACCTTTTTTTTTTAAAAAATCATTATTAAAGTTAGTTGTTCTTTTAGTAATTTATTTGAACAGAAAATAAATAAAAAATTAATTCCATAATAAATTTTGCATGCATGTACAGGGTTTGCATTTGAAGGGGGTTTGGAGTGCAAACCGTTCCCCCGAAACAAAGCGCGACTGCCTTATCCCTAACAAAGAAAAACACGTTTTTTTACCCTCGTAGGAAACAAAATAATGATACAACAGTAGCCTTGAATATCTCCGAAGGAAAATCATAGACATATTAAGGTAAATGTGTTTACGTTAAGCCCGTTTTATTTTTTATTGAAAAATATTTTAATTTCATTTTTTGGACCCATAACAAACATCAGTAGCTGCTCTAACGCCTCCCCCCTAAAAAATTTTGTCCTGTCCGTGTAAGTTGTAGAAAAATGAGGAATTTTGGAACGAAAACAAATGAGTAATTCACTGGTCAACTGTTATTCACCAGTTCGTATCGTTCTGGAAGAACTAGGGAATTACGATCTTCGTCCTTCAGACAAAATGTGACGCACAGCACATAAACATACCGGTCTGTGTATGAATCATTTTCCCCTACCATGCCGTTCGAATAGGTCGAGCGAATTCACAATCTCAAACTCTAACCAGTGTATACAATAATTTGGATATGGTGAAGTTTTGAAAATTGTGCGGCGATATATACATATATTTCCATTATTATTTAGTGTTGAGTATTTTTTATATACGTAAACATTAAAGAACATTATGAGGTTAAAAAGACCTACTAGTTCTTGTCTTGTTCTAAGGATAGTTCCAGTCACAACACCTGCCAGTAAGTCTCGTTTTCTTTTTTAGTTTGTATATTTGAGGTTAGAAGCTTTTTATTATTTATATTTAAAAAAAATTTCTTGAAGTGGCTTAATAGATACTCGCTACATTAGAAACGTTGTTGTCTGTTTGTTTCAATATTTTCCAATGAAACACTGAACGATTTAGGTTTCAATATTTGTTGTGTCCCAACCGACCGAATGCATATTTTAGTAATCCAGTTAAAGATTTTAATTATTAACAAATATTCCTTGGCGTACACATAAAACTGTTTATATTTTTACTCTTGATTATAACACCTGTTGAATGTAGAATGCACAGAGCTACATGTACTTTAACACTCCATTTAATGAGAACTATTATCGAGCTTTTCTACATTTTTAGTAAGTTTTTTTCTTTTTTTTTAATGATACGAGAAATTCAAGTCAATTTTTATAAGCTTCTATGTAACGAACATAAGTCCAAACTACAAAAACGACATTTTACATTATTGGCAGTAATATTATTCCTATTTTTGCACTATTGTCGAAAACGACTATGACATTAGTTGATTAGTTTATATTTGAAGTAGTTCGTTCTTCCAAAATTTTTAATTTGAGGAAGAATGTAAAAATTAGGTTAAAAGCAAGGTATCTAAGTTTCGTCGTATTTTTGGTAGATTTTTGTTTTGAACCTTATATATCACGGTTAAATTATTACCAGAAGTAATTAGCTTTTACATTAACAAAAATATTATATATATCCTTAGATAAAAGTAACTCGGTAGGTTTGGTTTTAGTAACCCACTCGAATCATGTTTAAATGAACTAAACATTAAACGAATGTAACTGTTTATGTATATAAAAAATCTAAAAGTGTTAATATTAAAAAATAGTGCTATACAACTTTTAATATAAATTAATACGTACAAAAACTAATGTACAAAATTTTAAATACTTCCAAGAAAAAAAATGCTTAAAATTTTCAAACAATCAATATTCCTAGAAATATATTTATATAAAAACCTTGAAAGGCAGTTCTTAAAAAACATTTTTAAGTTCTATACGTAATTCTTTTTTGTAGGTAGTCCTTGTTTATAGAGTTTATCTAACAAAATAATCACAGATTTTATCTCGTACAGTCCTTTTAATATATTTCATGTTGTAAAATACTAAAATATATTCCAAAATAAAACTGCGTATGAAAGAGCATTATACTGTTCTGAATAATCAAGGACTAATAACTCACGCGCTTGTGATCCCAATTTACTTAAATGTTCCTTCCAAAGATGACAAATTTCTGATAATTCTTTCATCTCCTGGATAATCATTTAACACCGACTATGAGCTTTAAGCTCCGAAGACATCTTCTATATATCACTTGATTACACCCAGAGTATGCCAACAGATAGTGTTTTTTGTTGGGGTTAGACGGTGTTTTGTGGCATATAATCGGAGCTTTGTAAAGAGCTAATATATTTGTAGAATTATTGACTTCAAACAAGAAATCCCAACATTTGAGTGATTATATTACCATCTAATAATTTTTATCCAACTCCTCGAACCTACGACTCTGTATGAACAAACTCGTATTTAATCGAACCGGCTGTCATTTGTGTCATCTGTCATTTTCCCATAACCATTGCCTTCTATGACTCACGCCCTTGTGAACCCAACTTAACTTAAATATCCCTTTCAAAGCTGACTGTGTTATGATAACTATCTTTTAGCTCCTAGATAATCATTTAACACCGACTATCAGCGTCAAGAACCCAAGACATCTTCTATATAATACGTGGTAACACTCAGAGTGTTCAGATAATAGTTTTTGTTGGGGTTGGACGGTGTTTGGTTGCATACAATCAGAGCTTTGTAAAGAGCTAGTATATTTGTAGAATTATCGATTTCAAACAAGATTGGTTATATTACATCCTAACAATTTTTAATCCAACTCCTCGAACCTGCGACTCTGTTTTCTCGACAAAACCGGCTGTCATTTGTCATCTGTCATTTTCATAAATTTCCCCAACACCATTGTTTTTTATCGTATTTGGAAGTTAAATTATTCCATTTACAATTGAAATATCTTTTTCGTTTGGATAAAATTCTGATTGTATTCAAACGTTTTAAATGAATAAAATATTTATGAAAATTATCACGTGAACTTATCGTGAAGAAAAAAATTGACTAAAATACTGATTTTATAGTTGAAATCGTTGGTATATAAAACTAGCTTAGCCATATTATAAGACCATCTTCTGATTGGTATCATAATTTGGTGCTATTTTGGGTCACTGTTAGAAAATTTAAAGCTATTTTGACTCACTGTTAGAAAATTTGATGCTATTTTAAGTCACTGTCAAAAAATTTGATGCTATTTTAAGTCACTGTCAAAAAATTTGATGCTCTGTTGAGTCACAGTCAGAAAATTTAATGCTATTTTAAGTCACTGTCAGAAAATTAGATGCTATTTTGACTCACTGTTGGAAAATTTGATGCATTAGCCATTTTCGAGATGTCAATTTGCTTTCTTATATGAATTTCTGACGTGGCTAAGCTCTAGCTTGACATTTAAGTTGGCATATCCAAAGTATATCGAAATCGACAAAAGCATCAAATTTGTCCGATGTCTTTATTGCTCCTACAATTCCATCAAATCTTTGAAATTAAAATTAATTGCATTTCAGTTGAATTATTTTATTGAAAAAATACGTATTTAAACATAAGCTTTGAAAAAACGTGGGATAAAAAATTTAAATATGAAAAGTCATTAAAGATTTGATGTCAACATTCTACATTATTATATCTTATTGTTCACTATTATTAAGTAATAAAATACAATTGTAATAATGATTGTTTATCGGTTGTAACAAACTACCGACATCTTTATTGATAGACAACATTGAGTCATGTGATAAACAAGATAATTGTTCATTACCATAAAGGGATTACTGATTACTGGATCGGCTCTTATCGTCGGTTGTCAATTGATTTGGGTCCGCGTACTGTAATGACAAATAATGTAAACACCGTAATTTGAATAGCTCGTGATTCATCGTGCAACCCTAATTGTTCGGGGGATAAAATTGAAAGGCAATGCGTTTAATAACTCTGAGTCACTGCGGTGATGAGGATGAGGGCAAACTTTTTAAAAAAAAACCGCTTTCGGATGGTGTTACAGAATAGAGACGAAATGGGGTGGTGACTAATGCCAGAGAGGATTACTCACAGGATGTTGGTGCATCCTCATAGTAAAGATGTATGAAGTTAATTATTCTCCCTTTGGTATGATGATTAAAACGCTTGAGAAAACTATTGCCACACTATTAGATATTTATCTTAAATTAAAATATGTTAAGAGCGATCAATTCGAAACACATTCATGTTATCTAAGGAGAAACGTGTTTTTTACAGTTTTCAAAAAAACAAACTGTCTGCACATATTTTAAACCGAGATTCAAGGTGCATCCTCAACTTGAAGGACAGCTGTAAAAAGTAGTTAAATCTTAAAACGTACTTAAACTGAAAACGTTGGGCAAAATATAAAAGTTCTGCAGAAATGTTTAAATCTGCAGCATTAATTATAATTTATCTGCTGCATACATACATACTTCTACGTAATGGGTAGGTAAAGACCACTTGCTACGGTTCTTAAACACATCTCTCGCTTCTTCTACTTTCATCAGTGCTCTTATACATGCTCGTCGGTTGTTGATACTCTTGACCTGTCCTTGCTTCAAAACAATGTCGATCTGATCGAGATACATTCGCCCAAGTCGACCTTTACCGACCTTTACCCCATTCAAACTCGCCTTATAAATATGTTTCTTCAATCTTCTTTCATCCATTCTCTACGTGTCCAAATCATCTAAGCATTCCTTTATCTATCTTTGTAACCACATCTTTTTGCTTCTTTTGCCAACAAGACTACCATTCATAAGTCCTCTATCCTTTATGCACAGCCAGTCGTGCCTTTTTGAAACGTTCTGGCTGCTCATAAAGTTATGCAGGGTACCATTCATTTGTTTCCCTGCCAACCACCCTTCGCTTAATACCACAGTTAAACTTTTCGTTTCTAGTAAACTTTGAACCCAAGTATACGAACTCATTCACTTGTTTCACTCTTTATTCTTTAATCAGCACCTCGCAGTTTGTCATACTAATGCTAATATAGCCTGATCATCGGCGTAAAAAGCTATTCATTATCAATCCATATGCACTCTATTTTAATTTGTTTAAACAATCGTTTATGTATAAGTTAAACATCCCTGTCTAACACCTTTTTCGATGTTAACCATTGTGTAAAAATTAAGTATAGTATTATCGTAATCTTGATTAGTTGATTCTCATTAGCATTAATAAGTAAACATAAAAGTATCTATCTTGCATACCCAAAAGTGCTTTTTTTTGGTCTTAAAATAATAATTGACTTCGACTTTTTGTTTTTTTGTTTTTGTTACATTAAAAAAAGTGATAAAAATAAGTTGTTTTATTGGAACTGTGAAACCAAAATATAAAATAATAAAAAGTGCAACAAATAAAAAGACTCTACACAGTGAACCAGCTAAACCTATGGAGATATGAAAACGCCTAAGGTTGAGCGAAGATAGCAAAACCCCTCTCCCTATCACCCGTAGCTTCTCTTACATTTCTGCTTAACTGTACAATTATCAACCCTTTATATCACCTAAAAGACAGTTCTGATACGCAGGTGATACCGCTATAGCAGCTCAAGCTAATAGTTATGATGCAGTCGAAGGATTACTGAGTAGGTCTAGAGTACGTCTATAGAAACATCATACTTTAAAGAAAACTTCCTTTGACCATATCCTTAAAAAGGCAGTTATCAGCTTTCCACCTAAAAAATAGAAATGCAAACAGAAAATTAGTTATTAGCTGGCAAGGCCAACCACTAGAACATTTTTTCGAACCAAAATACCTTGGTGTCAAAATAGAGCGTACCTTATCATATTATAATAAACACTGCAAGGATACAAAACAAAAGGTAATGATAAGAAACAATATTATAAGAAATCTTACTGGAAGAAAATGGGGTGCCAATCCAAATGTGTTCAGAACCTCAGCACTTGCTCTTTGTTTTTCTGCCGTAGAATACGCCGCTCCAGCATGAAAGAGCTCGTCACATTCCAAACTTGCTGACATTGCACTAAATGAAGATGGAAGAATTGTCACTGGCTCACTAAAACCCACCCCAATACACAAGATCTTAAATATAACCGGAATAGCCCCACCTAAAGTACGCAGACAAGTTGCCGCTGAAATATAAAGAGACAAACAACACAGAAAACTAGAGTCCAGGAAGAATTTCATGACAACAACTCAGCCCATACAATCAACACCTGAATTACGAAAAATTGAGCTATGGAAACACTTTGTACCTGCCCCACAACTCGAGATACAAGCACAAATTTTTAAGGGTGGCAACCTATCATTTTCAACTTGGAAAATCTTGAACAGACCCAGGACAGGCGTAGGGAGATGAGAGACTAATATTGTCAAATAGGGTCTATCCGATGACGACAACTGTGAATGCGGGGCCATACAGAACATGTCACATCTTCTTGTTTGTCAAAATTTAACATCACTATGCTCTGAGCAAAATCTACATGACGCAAATAATTTGGCGATATGAGTCGCCCAACATTGGGAAGATACAATCTAGCACAGATGTGGATTGTAGGGTGGGTCGTGAAGGCCATGCTGCCTCTCAACACTTCGACCTATCAGATCTTTTGTGCATAACAATCTAGCACAAAGGCAATTTGATGTTCCTGACCCGGAAAGAAAGTATTCATCGCTGTAGAAGAAATAAATAACGAAACTTCCCTAGTGGAGTTGTCGAATAAATTTACACTTTAATCAATCATAGTCTTCCGAATATCCAAATCAAAACTTCTGACAAATTATAAATAAAAAGGAATCTATACGTCGAGCAACTTCGGGAGAACGAACAACAAAAAGAGCACGGTGACTCTTCTGAAGAATACCATTGCTGTTAAGACGAAACTTTAAACGAGGATTTGTTTAGGATACACTTTAAGGTCTTTTTTAACATTTTCGTTCGACTTGACCTCGATTGAATAAAGGTTGCACATACATTTAGTTATCGTAACCGTCCATTTAAATCTGATTTAAATTAAATTAAAACGATTAACATTTATATGGGGTATAGAAATTTGAAAGGAACTTGATATGCATTATTTATAAACTGACTCATCCAAACTATGATATAATTACATACCTACGCGACTAGAATACCACTCGAAACTTCCAATACATTATCAGTGTCGGTATGAAAGTAAAAATCTTTAATCACTTACTTTGAAGTTGTAACCTATCTTGGGTTTGGAAATGTAAAAAATCTACAGGGTTATTTTATTAAAAGAAATATATTTTCTTTGTTTTCCAAATAATTTGCACGCTACTTTAATTTTGGTAGTAGCATTTCAACAAAATTAAGTCCTAAAAATGAATTACTATTGAAAGGGAACTCGCGTGGCTAAATTCGAGGTTATCGGAATGAATGAATGATTCTCTTGTCAAAGAGTAATTTTAATTTATATTAAAGTACAATCTTTTAAAATACCGCTTTTCGCCCGTTTCGTTTTCAGAATTTATTTTAATTCAGTATTGCAGTATTATTTTTTTGGTCCAGTTTTACAGAATTTCACTATTCCACATTATAGAATGTTTTTTAAATTTATGTGATATTTTCGATATTAGGGGCCATCCATAAATTCTGTCACCCATTTTTTTTGGTTTTTTGACCCTTTCCCCCATGTCCTTGACACACTTGTGAAACCCCTTTCCCCCTTGTGTGACGTCACATATTTTTAAATTTCATATTTAGAAGTAATTAAATTAAAACAGCAGTTTTTCCAATGATAACCTACATATTATAAGCCTAATAAATATAGATCGAGTTAGTAATATTTTTAAGTTTTTGTTTTACATATAAATTTCGCGTTTTAGTATTTTAGATTTTAACATGACCCCCTGGTCCCTTGTTGATGATATGGGTTATTTAAAAATAATTCTTAATAATTGTAAAAATATACCATCTTTCTCAAAAACGGCTTAAGCATCAAATTATGCTACAAAAAAGTTAAAATATTTATTTCCCATTAATAGAAATTGCAGTGGCTACTACGCTGGCATTATATAGCAAAAATCGATTTTTCAAGGTTAGGTTAGGTTAGGTGTCATGTGAGTGGGGCGTAGTATTGTCGCCCTTCCACTGCGACCCTTAATAGGTCTATTGTGGCTCACACCTGGAGGTTACAGTTTACCGCACAATCCAGCTCCAAATATGTTGAACCTTATTCTTCCCAAGCCGGGGCATGAACATAGTATGTGTTCAGCAAATTCGTCTTCAACGCAGCAAAACCAACAGACCATTTGTAAAAAAAATTTTTACATTCTCAAAAACAGCTGAGACATTAAATTATCTACAAGTGGCTCAAAATAACACTAAATCAACATCAAATTATGGGACAAAAATAGTTAAAATATTTATTTCCTACTAATAGAAATTGTAGTAGCTGCTACGCTGACATTATATAGCAAACATAGATTTTTCAAGGTACATTATCCCTTGTTTCTTAAAAACAGCTAAAACATTAAATTGGTGGCTCAAAATAGCACAAAATTGACATCAAATTGTGCAACAAATAAAAAGTTGAAATATTTATTTCATGCTAATAGAAATTAGAGTGGCTTTATATAGCAAAAATCGATTTTTCAAGGTACATTATCCTTTGTTTCTCAAAAACAGCTGAAACATTAAATTATCTACAAGTGGCTCAAAATTGAAAAAAATCAGCTTTATAATGCAACAAAAAAAGTTAACTGTCCACTAACAGAAACCTGAGACTATCGTGATTTCTCCGATGCTGGCAATGATTTAGAGAATTTTTTATTTTACCATTTTAATAGCACCAAATTATTGGATAAAAAATAATTTCTAAATTTGCTTTTTTTTATGTATTTTATTTAGCATATCCAAAGAATCTCAAAAACGACAAAATTATGATACCATTCAGGTCCTATGAAATGGCTACGCTAACTTTTGTATACCTACGTTAATGAACCGAATTTTTTGTTCGTCTTTCAGGAGGTCACAGGGAATTTCATAGAAAACACAAGGAACTCTGCGAAGACACGCTGATGTCCGGTCTATCCAACAGGGTGCCTTCGTCACCGGCGTCGCTGGCGGACGTTGACTCGTATCCCGCATCCAAAGTCTTACCCTTCCTGTACCTGGGCAACCTTAAGGATGCAGCCGATCTGTCCTGCCTCCGAGGATTGGGAACGACCTGCGTACTAAACGTTACGTCACAATTACCAGGATACCACGAAGAATGTGGGATTACGTACAAACAAATACCCGCCACAGATTCCGAACATCAAAACCTGAAACAGTATTTTGAAGAGGCGTTCGAATTTATCGGTGAGTTTTTATTTTATAATATTTTTTTATTAATTGCATTTTAAATAAAAAAAATTCTTCGTTAAGTTGTCTGAATTAAAACTAAACTCGTTGTTAGAGTATTTCGCGTTATGTGCCTTACTCTTAATAATAATAAAGTTTTGTTTTACTATATTTGTTATTTACTTTCGAGACTCATGGTATAATATTGTTTCAACTTTCTGATTAAAGATAATACAGTATTTTGAATAACACTATTTGTTGATATAAAAGTCGTAAATTATCTATTTATTTCTGGTCGATTTGATTTAAATATCGCTGAGTTTTATAACCGATCTCATCGACGTCATAGAGAAGCCGCTTAGTTTGCATGATCAGACGAACATTTCTTAACTTAAACAGTTTGAAAAAAGATCATGTTACTTCCGAACTGATAAGAATGAATTATGTCATAATATTCCTTTCAATAATTAATTTCGATTTCTATTTGTAAAAAGTAACTCCAGACTTCTCGAAGTACAGAGGACCGAGGAAAATAGTTGATTAATTTTGTATTATATTTAAATTTAAATTCTTGTGATTAAACAAGTTTAGTATTTAAATGGTACTTTTCCTTGTGATCCATTACACTCAAAACGGAAGTAGATCGAGCAGACCTGGATGCTCGAACTGGCCTTTTTACTTTTTCACCATGGTCGTCCCGAGAGGGTTTATTTCTATGGAATATTTTAAAATCTTCGTACGGATCTCGTTAAATCTGCTAAAGTTTTATTAAAGAAAACGAAACTGTAATAATTTTATAATCTATTAAATTTTCTGCAACGCATTGTGTGATTGAGATAACGTTTTTAAAAAAATCACTTTTGACGCATTTAATGATATCTGCGAATTGTCGTTTATGTTTATTCACTTGTTATGAAGATCGTTTATAGAAAATAAAACGGTATAACAAAAAAGGTAAATATTTTCATGTTGGATATGAATCATGTATTATTTCATTTCTGAGGAAAACTCAAACGCGCAGAATGAAAACCTTGAGAGCATAACTTGTTTGCAGTGATTAATTACAATCATTTTAAAACATTGTTCAGGACCGTATTTACTTTACTGCATGTATAGTTGTTTGTACGGGACATTTCGAAAAATCTTAGTCTGGAAAATTACTGTTTGATTACACTGGAAGATCATATCCATATGACCCGAATAGCTTCTGCTACATTTGCGGCAGTTTCATTGTAAAACGTGAAAATATTACACAGTTTGTCCACCGAGCATACTCTGCATATTTCGACGTGAGACTGAGCGGTTAAGACACCATGGGCACCGCATTTTGTCTGTCATTCATGTACGGCCGCTTTAAAAAAGTGGATGAAAAATAAGCAAAAATTAGCTTTTGGTGTACCTATGATATGGATCAAAGTAGCAATCACGTTTATGACTGCTACTTTTGCTTGTGTAAAAATATAGGATTCAATAAAAAAATAAAAAATAAATTGTGTATCCGGACAATCCATCAGAGAGAAGACCAACACCACATGGAGATGAAATTCAAATTCCGCCATTCTCCAAAATGTTTCCACGTCAGCATCCGAATCTGATACAGATACAGATGTTTCATTTGAAATAGAGCCTAATAAACCGAAAGTATTTACCAAGAAGAATTGAATGACTTTGTGAGGGATCTAGGACCAATATTTGTGTACAAATTTGAATTTTTATCAGATGCCAAAATAAAAGAAGGAATATTTGTTGGACCATAAATAAGGGAGTTGATTCACGACGAGAATTTTGATGGGACTATGGATTCCAATGAACGAGACGCTTGGATTTCTTTTAAAAAAATGTTTTCCACAATTTTTTGGGAAACAAAAAATCTGACGACTATAAGACTCTAATTGGAGAAATGCTTGCAAACTTTTAAAAAGTTGGGCACTAAAATTGCACATTCTGCATGTGGTGAAGTTAGCGAAGGACAGGGAGTGATATTAAATAAATGGAACATTAATATCTGGGGCGATGGTACATAAGTATGATGGCGGATAGCGAATGTCCAGCGCTTTTCTTCAAGATGCTCAAGTTTCTGGAAGGGGCCTTCTTAAAGTCCTCCGATGTCAGGAACTTAGCTCCTTGGAAACTGATAAACTTTGTACGAAGTCTCGGAATCCTGAACCTCGAATAGATTAAGGGTTATGCACAAAAGATGTGATAGGTCGAGGTGATTGAGGGGCTGCATAGCCTTCACGACCGACCCCCCTATAATCTACAATGATGGCGGATTACTGTTGGTCGCTTAAAAGAGATAGCTCTTTGGACACTGTTCATAAAAAGAAGTCAAGCAGACCAGTAGTTGTTAAAAAAAAAAGCAAAGGCATAAATAAATAAGTAAGACAAGATACTACTTTCATAAAATCTGAATATTTTTTATTTATTTATTGACATCAACAAAAGTAATGAAAGGAACAACCATCACAAACTTATGTAAAAAACTGTTTACGAAAGAGCTTTGTAATAATCTCTATTAGGTATCGTTTTATACTGTCTACATTTTTTAAATACAACGTATGAAGTTATTTTTCAAAAAATTTAAAAGCGCCGCCAAAATATTTTTTTCGTAGACCAGTGTTATCGTTTAATTGTGTAAAGGTTGCAGAGTTTGTTGAAACTACATGAGTTTTTTCAAGGTTTTCTTATGATTTATTACATGTTACTGTTTTGATGTATGTAGTGATGTAATATATATCTTCTGTCAGTTTTTGATTATATAATTAGTGACATATTGTTTTTCAACACTACAATCATTAACTTAAAATATTAGTTTTTTATATCATCAAATTTAACCATTGCTATTATACAGAGTAGGAAACAATTTGGTTATCCTATCTCTTGCCCCTTGACTCTACAATGAGTACTCACAGCGAGGTACGCTTGGCAGTGTGAATTAAATATTGTACTAATATTGTGAGGAGGTAAACGTCTCAAAAAACAAAAATTTACAATTGTTTACGACATTGCCTGTCATAATCCTGGCTAATAATGATTATAAGTCTAAAATTAATATTTTAATTATTTTTTCACATTTGGTTTTAAAAAATAAAAGATGTATTCACAAAAATATAAAAGCAAAAATGAAATTCTAAAAATTAAATGTGTCGTAGATATTTCTCCACGTATATTTAAATTGATCATACTTAATGTTTGCACAAAAGTAAATTATTGTCTTAACACATGCAACACAAAATTTCATCGTTACTCCTCGTTCATTGGTACAAACGTGGAAACTGCTGTTGCTGTGAAATTATATCGTGCTCTGCTATACCCATGTAGAGTTTCCATTTTTTACCTAAAGAGAAAGCAAAAAATGTCTAATGACATTAATCTGTAATAAAAATATTTTAAATTATCATTGTTTTTTTCGAAATTATTGTACAGTGGGATTATCTTTGAAATTCCGAATCCGATACTGGTTTCTGATACTGAAGAGTGGCCTGCAAAATTTGTAATATTTTTTCTTGGCACAACTTTGCGGTGGCTGGTGATTGTTTTCGGAATTTCTAATTTTGTGATGCATATTGTAGTGATAATTCTAGGAAGTTGATCGTAAATTATAAAATACCCATTGTATCATAAAAGATCGAATTGTTTTTTAATATTTATTAGCGCGAAATTTATCGATAATAAGCGGAGATTTTTAAAAAATATTTACCATTACATAATTGGACGTCAAAATATATTGACAATCTAAATTTGTGTTGTCGCCGTTGCCAATTTTAATTGTTTTCCAAAATGGTGGTAAACAACGAAATATATAAATACATAAAGAAATCTAAATAGAATTACTATAAGAGAGTTACTAATAATTGATATGTTAATCTCGTGGTTGGTACATTTATCCCGTAGTTGATAAATTAATCCCATAACGTATCAATTTTCGAAAATTAAATCCACAAGTTAACCCAATCTGTTGCGATTGCGGGGAGACATTATTTATAGTGATATAACGGTTCGCTAAACGCCAACAGCATTACACCACTCGATCAGTCTATTTTCATCGGATAAATCATCCAAATCCCCCGATGCGTCGACATTTCGATGCAGGGTGGAGTTCAAAGGGTGAATATCAATGCACCGGGTGTAATTCGTTAGTGGAACAAAACGCTAATTGCTCTCGTATGCAATGCAAAAATTATTCTTTATTATACGATTGTTGTTTATTTCAATTGATTTCAACATATTTATTGACCATATCAGATTACCCCCCTCCCAAACGTTTCACTAAAGCCCCCTTGTGCCTAATGCAGTGTACATAAGACAAACGCATTTAGTTTGTTTATCGCAGACGTTCGAAACGTTCAGTGCACATTGAATCATCGATAAACACTGTAATACTATGATTGACATTATTTTAATAGATAAAATACTATCGATTACTACTGGGTGACTCACGAAGGGCGCTCAAGGATCGATTGTTATTAGTAATACTAATAATCGTGTAGTCAATCTTTGTTTTACAATGTCTATCGGAAGGCAATCAGTGAAATAAATAAGTTTGTACTATTTTGACGCATTTAATGGAGGTCTTTTAAAATTTCTTTTGATTCGTCGGAGAAAATTAATAAATGTTTTAATGTTAATAACTTTAATACATTCCTTTGTTTATCAAACTTATTCTACGACAGTAAATACTTAGTATTCACATTAATGATACTGGGCTATTATCTTTATTGGCCCTGTCTTCTATGTGATATATCTGTACAGGAGCATGTTGGGTTTTTCCTTTCGGTTTACAGGTTTTTATTCTTGGTGAAGCATTATTTAATACGCACTATTACCTTTCAGGTAATTTCAGGAATACTTGATATTCACATTTGTGATACTGGATTATTTTCATTGGCCCTTGGTTTTTTAGCTAATACGTGCTGTTATTTTCTGGACAAGGGCATGATTGGGTTTTTCCTTTCGGTTTTTATTCCTTGTGTAGCATTGGCTAAAATATTTTAGTTCCTTTCAGGTAATTTCGCATATACTGAATATTTAAATTAATGATACTGGCACTTGTTTTTTAACTAATACGTGCTATCATTTTCTATACAAGAGCATGCTCGGTTTTTTCTTTCGGTTTTTATTCCGTGTTTTGCATTGGTTGAAATATGTTAGTTTATTTCAGGTAATTTTGGATATACTAAATATTCACATAAAAGATACTGGCACTTGTTTTTTTTTTAACTAATACGTGCTATCATTTTCTATACAAGGGCACGCTCGGTTTTTTCTTTATGTTTTTATTTCGTGTGTTGCATTGGCTGAAATATGTTAGTTCCATTCAGGTAATTTTGTATATATATACTGAATATTCACAGATATATACTGGCCCTTGTTTTTTTTTAACTAATACGTGCTCTCTTTTTCTGGACAAAATTATGCTGCGTTTTTCTTTTCTATTTGCAGGTTTTTATTCCGTGTGTTGCATTGGTTGAAATATTTTAGTTCCTTTCGGGTAATTTCGGATATGCTGAATATTCACATAAATGATACTGGCTCTTGGTTTTTTTATCTAATACGTGCTATCATTTTCTTTACAAGAGCATGCTCGGTTTTTTCTTTAGGTTTTTATTCCGTTTGTTGCATTGGCTGAAGTATGTTAGTTCCTTTCAGGTAATTTTGGATATACTGAATATTCACATTATTAATACTGGCCCTTGTTTATTTTTAACTAATACGTGCTATCACTTTCTGGACAAGAGCATGCTGGGTTTTTCCTTTAGGTTTCCATTTGCACGAGTTTATTCCTTGTGAAGCATCGGTCCAAATTTTCGATCTAAATTTTCTGCAAGTACTCAATTAGTTTGCATTTTGGGACAACGAGCTTCTTCGTTACCTGTTTGAACACGGTAACTCTTAAATATGTCATCGTATTTAATCAGTACTCCTAATGGGGTCAAGATCTGGAAAAACCTCTATAGCGAAATTTTTGACTGCAAGTAGACTTTGACGAGAAAATATATTCTCAGTACTGAAACGAGTCGCGCACTTATTTGCTAATTGTAAGTGCAAATTAATACCAAATTTATCGTCAATGCTTTTCAAATAATGGTGCTTATTTACAATTAAAAACAAGTTTTATTCTTGGCCTAACTAACAACCCTGTATACGCCGAGGCAGTAACTCGTAACACGGGATATTAAAAACTGGTTTTTGTGTGCGTCGAGTTTGTCATTTTTTCTCTCTTAAATACGTCGCGTATATTTTTGTGACGACCTCGGCCAAGTCGAGAGAGTCAAATTGGCATCGACTGCAACAGGAAGGAGACTCGAAATATAATTTAGGTATTTTTAAATGAACAGGAAGAGTAAAACTCATTTGATTTTCACTTCCTTCTTCCGATAATTATCTTGCTGGTATAAAATTTAACCTTTCCTATTTTAAAGGTGTGTCGAAGTTTTCACAATAATTATAGGAAATAACAATTTGTTGTAGTATTACGTGAGGTAAATTATTGTGGTTTTGTAATCGACTGTAGTAGAGAAATCGTTAAGCTAGTTTCACACTATTTGTGATACCTATGACCAGTGAGAAACTACTTTTACTAATTACCAATTAAGATTTTTGTTAAATTAAAAGCTAAAGATTTTTTATTTTAGGGACTCCGTTGTTAACTATTTACCTAAAAAAAATTTGTGTATAATGTCTAATCGTTTGTCAAGGTAATTAAATATCTAGTAGTATCTATTAATTGGTTAGTAGATATACGTTTAATAATATTGAAAGTAGTCAGGTACATTCAATTCACAGTTTTATGTTAATGTGCGATTTATCAATATCGCAGAATATTTATTGTTACTGATTCTAGAGAAAGTACTAATTTAGTACGGTCGATTAATCTCAAAATATGTATCCGTCACAATTAATATCAATATCATTTATTAAAAGATATATTTAAACAATGTTATGTAAATATTAAAAAAAATTGAGGTCTAAATATAGGGACACAATTAACACGTCCACATGTTAAAAATTAAGTAAAATAAATTGGGGTAAAATGAAATTTATCTAAACACGACATACACAATTTTTTTTGTTCACCTATTGTCTGTAATTGTAAAAAGTAAATATTAAATGCGCTTTAAAAAATATTAAAATATTTTTTGTTCAATGCCACTTTGTTTATTTAATGGAAATAAATTATATTTTTGCGATATAGGAAGTAAAATGTTGCAGTTAATCGTCCGTTCTAAGTCGATCCTGTACGTTATTCTTATGAATGGCTGTGTTGTGGTTTATGTAACGGCCTTGTCAGGTTTTGAGTCAGCAGCAGCCACCATTAATCATAGTAGTCATTGTTCAAGGGCCGCCGAGCGTTGCCTCTTGCTTGTATGGTGTTTGTGTGCGTAATGTGACTGGCTGTGACTCACTTAACGTCACATGGTCGGATCCCGTTTTCGGTGCACTATACTGCAACCCCACGAGCAGTGTTGCGCGTGTAAAGAGGGCCACTAAGGGCAGATTGTAACAATAGTTTAACCTCTCGTTTTCTTTGATGGTTGGGTCGTTTTATGACCAAATTATTGAAGTTTACCGAATGGTGAACTGTCAATCTTCTTACCATCCCATTTGTCGACGGTTTAACTATCAGAGTTTAGACCATAAAACTATAAAAAATTCTTGTTCTATGATTTAATGCGCGACATTTGGCAATTTGGGTACATTACATGCGCTAACTTAAAAATATGCAAACATTGTAAAGGAGTTGAAAAAAATTAATATCCAAATATCTTGCATTAATTAAATGTAACAGACGACGAAGACTTTTTAGAACTTGTTGAATTGTTTCCAAGTTCTCCACAATTTTTTTAAATGAGAGGACTAGGAATTCAGAGCTAGGTTTAAAATTTGTTGAAAAATTAGTATCTCACAGTAGTTTTTTAGAATTTAGGCTTTTTACAGTAACAAATAAAAAAAAGTCGATTTGAATAAATTGTATGATACCTGACGCACACTATTCTGATCCTGAGATATATCCAGTATTACCCTATGCCATTAGACTATAATAATTTTGACAATGAAACATCGTTATATTATTGGAATCACTCAAAATTTAAATAAAATAAAATAAAAATAAAATAAAAATAAAAGTTCCGCGTGATTAAATTTTGTTTTCATTTAAAATTCTGTAGCACATAAACTAATTAATTGAAACCACATTTTTATACACTTTTAATATTAATTAAACGAGAATGGGGAAAGCCATTTAATAATGTTGAAGGGATGGTAGCAGGGGTGAGAGAGGTGACTTTTCCTGCAAGTCTAAATATGGCACACTATCTCCCTCTTCACATATTAATTGACGTGTTTTTTTTTCGTTAAAATCAGTTCTTCAAAAGTTACTAAAGGTGGATACTGTTATCAGAAGAGCAGTGTGTAACAGATTGGTACAATTCGAGAATCAAAGTGATTAGTTTATATCTTTAATAAAGATTTGATAGTAAAAAAAATGCAAATTAATAGTTAGGCATTTGCTAATTGTTTAATAAACGATCCGAGTTTGATAAAACAGTCAACAAATAAATTAAAGAATAATAATTGTACGAAAAGTTCAATAGTCAAACTAAAACATACTAATTGTAAGTAATAAAATGATTTTTAAATCCTACTCAACGGATTCATATTCAAATTTAAATGTATACATTTTCATTTATTAGCAGCTTCATTGAATACATTAATTCGCCATATTTTGACAAACAATCGGTGTTCGTGTTCCTTCGAAAATATTCCTCCCGATTTTAATTTCTGATACAACCCTTGAATGAAGGGATGTCGATGACGTAAACCTGCCACTCGATGTGATGAATCAGAAAAAGCTGGTACCCATTAGGATGACGTCATGATATCCTTCTTAAACATGCGGGATGTGTAGATGATGTAAAATACAATAAAAATAAAATAAGGGGTCCTGGCCTCGTTTTTTCCCACATAGGGTGACGTCACGAGGACTTTAGTCTTTTATTATTTGTTTAAACGAAGAATCGCATTAGGGAACTTGTGTGACTCATGGAAACTTTTAAATTTATGTCAACATTTTTTAATTGTTCATTTATAAACACTTGGGCAACATTAACGTAACCACATATTAAATCATATAAATTGCTATAATGAATTAATTTTAAATAATTTTTATGGACATTGGTTGCATTAAAAGTTAGAAAAAACTTATTCGGATATTTTGAAAGTGTATTAGCTTCAATATATCTCTATACTAGTAGCGTGTGTTACCTACCCTACTTCGGATCACAGCATTTATGCGTCTAGGTATGCTTCTAATTAAAATTTTCGATGGAATCTTAAAGCAATTATTCCTATGCTGTGATAACTAGCATTGATGGATCTTGTCGACAGGGCAAGAAAACGGTGAGGAGTAGTGGTGGAGGCTTACGGACCTGGTGCCGTCCGCCTCTCTGGAGATCTCGCCGTGCGCTTTGATAGAGATGGTGAAATACTTCGATAGCTGATAAGTCGCTAATTCAATTGTTTCTACCTACTATAAGCCGTTTTGGGTCATCGCTGTGGTAATCTTGATTTATTAAACGTGTATTCGTATTTATTGAAATAAAACACTATATAATTGCCATTTATAGTATATTGAACATGATACATGGAGACGCCATTTTATCCCCCACCGAAACATGATTAATTGTACAATTTTGGTCTCATAATCGTTAGAATCTTTTCACTGGTTGTCGTCTTGAAATGAATATAATCCATAATCGGATTTACATGTTACTGTTTAACTGCAGTTATGAAAATTTGAAATAAACTAAAAAATGTACTACATTTCGACACATGGGTTTCCAACGCAGTGCTCTTGGCGCGGTGGTCGTAAAGCAAGAGATGTTTATCGCTCGGGGTTCGAGGTAAGAGAGAGAATTTTGAAACCGGTCAAGCGTGAGCCGTTTCTCTGACCCTGAAGTCAGCGTTTTTATTGGTCCACGGCGCAACGGTTGTTTTGCACACGGCATATAGCTGATTGCTATATAGTTGTTTGCTAATAGCACGTGTTTTGCGGCTGGTGGCTTGTCGGCGTATGGGCCGTACTAAGGGGGTTTAAATCAAGGAATTAATTGAAGAGAAATTCTACTATTGAAATCACAAATTTTCAACGGATCTCGTACGGGCAGAACTCCCACCCCAGAACATAACCGCCACCGCCGAATGGAATCCTTGCAGAGATATTGCAAGGAGCAAACTTCTCTACTGGTCTTTGCCAGATTCCATCACGACAATCTGAATGTTTTAGGATAACCCTAGTTTCATCTGTGAATAAATCTTTTTTTTTCAATTATCCGCAGACCAATTTTGATGATTTCGAGCAAAACGTCACCTATAAACTCTGTTCTCTAGTAAGCAAGGGTGCAGTAGCTGGTCTCCCACTGTTTAATCCAGCTTTATTTAACCGTCTTTTGAAATGATTGAGACATTGCGTGCAGCTTCGAGTTCGTTTCTGTTATCAGAACTAGTGACAGTCCTATTTCTTAAAGCGTATTGTCGTTAGTGCATCGTTTTCCCCCTTGCCCTGGACTTATAGAATAATTTTGTATCTCATTCAAGCGTCTTACCATACGACTTATTGTGGAACGATTTTTGCCCAACAAATTGGTAACATAACTTTGACAATATTCCTCATCCAATAAAAATGAGGCCCACACAACCTCTAGTTCAGTTAAATTTCCTGCACGATTTATTTTTCCAATTTTTCGGGGTCAAAAATAAAACAGTCTACCACAAAAAACGTATTACTTTCAAAAAAGGAAAAATGTATATAAGCTTACTTTTAACGAAAATCTATCGCAAGTACCTCACAAAATTGTTTGTCTTCTAACAAATTCTTTAAAACTGTAAATCTGAACAAATTGTTTTGATAGCTGTCATTAACAACGAGACAAAATATGCATAGCCTTCTTTATTAATTAATACTCGATAAACTTTAAAAATGGATAAAAGAAAAAGATAAATTTATCCTTTGCATATTGTTACGTTAATTTTGTCCAGTAGATTACAATAATAAATTTTCTAAAATGTTAAAAAATCAACTTATTTGTTATTGATAAAAATAAATTGCCTTCCAATTCTCGTGCAAGTTAATTAATAAATTATAAAACACCCGATCTCAGTAATAACATTGTTATTTAGGTGCAAAATAAACAAGGTTATTATTAGTCATCACATGCCGCGAGTTTCTTATGGTTGAGTAACCTGCACGCATAACCTTTAAGGCTAAGAATTGACCGATTCGATTAATTCATTAAAATGTTGACCTAACTACGGACTGTTGACCCTATCAGATGTTAAATTACTCCAATAATTATATCGAAATAATTTATTGGTCGGAAGTTTGGAAATAAGTGGTTTGTTCAAAATGGTTCGCGGGTGGTGGCAAAAGGAATAACATTTAGGTATGTTCCATCAGGCAGCTTTTGTACGGTATTCGGGATCTGTTTTTTTAAACCGGCTTTGTCACCGTTTTATGTAACCGACCAAAAACTCAACTACTCAATGGCCAATAAAAAAAGTTGAAATACTTAATGCGCATGTCAGTCCAAACAGTTTCTACATTCGACTACGCACCGAAATTACCGTTCAGAAACTGGTTCACGAACGATCCCAAGTTTGGTAGAAATGGAAAAACGTCAATTCACGGTTAGCTACATGGTTGCCGGGTCGACTAACCAAAAATCCCCCAATTGACATGAAAAAACCCCCAAATTTGTACTTTTTTCTAAATCTTATTATTGACCACATCAAACCTTTGAGGTTTTAATGTTATTTTTATAAGTAATTTGGACTTAACAAAGTCTACAATCTTCCAAAATTAACTTTTTTAATAAATTACCCTATAAGTATAGAAAATATGTTAAATGTTCCCCAAATAAATATATATATTAACAAAATTAAACATAAAAAATAAACTGTAAATTGACAAACACACTCTTCTTCAATGCAAACGAAAAAACTAATAAAAATAGAGAAACTTCTATACTATTAGTAAATACATACATATAGTCACGCCTTTTTCCCGTAGGGGTAGGCAGAGATCACTTTCTTTCACTTGCTACGGTTCTTACACACATCTTTTGCTTTTTCTACTTTCATCAGGGCTCTCATGCATGCTCGTCGGTTGTTGGTACTCTTGACCTGGCCTTTCTTCAAAACAATGTTGATCTGACCGAGATATGTTCGTCGAGGTCGACCTCTACCGACTTGTCCATTCACACTCTCATTATAAATTTGTTTCGTCAATCTTCCTTCATCCATCCTTTCTACGTGTCCAAACCATCTAAGCATTCCTTTATCTATCTTTGTAATCGCATCTTCTTTTACACCACAGCGTTCTCTTATCTCACTATTTTTTTCTTTATCCAACCGAGTCACTCCAGCTATACTTTTCAAACTATCCACCTCTGCAACATTAATCCTATTTTCATGCTACTTCTGCCAAACAAAACATTTACTACCATACATAAGTGTAGGAACCAATATACCTCTATGCACAGCCAGACGTGCCTTTTTTGACACGTTCTGGCTGCTCATAAAGTTATTCAGTGTCCCATTTATTTGTTTCCCTACCAACACCCTACGCTCAATGTCACTGTCATACTTTTCATCTCTCGTAAACTTTGAACCCAAGTACACAAATTCATTTACTTGTTCCACTCTTTCTCCCTCGATCGAAACTTCACAGTTTGTCATGCTTTCTTCTCTTTTAATATACATTACTTTCGTTTTGCTTGCATTTATTTTCATCACTTTGATTTTTAGGGCATCATGCATAACATTAACCATAGCCTGCAACTCCTCTTCAGATGACGCTAATATGACTTGATCATCGGCGTAAAGAAGGCATTTGACAATCAAATCATTCATTTTTAATCCATACGCACTCTCTTTTAAATCTTTTAAATAATCGCCTATGTATAAGTGAAACAGCCATGGCGAAGCCACACATCCCTGTGTCACACCTTTTTCGATGTTAAACCAGTCCGTGCAAGCACCGTTTATCCTGACGCAAGCAGAGGAATCCTCATGAAGGGATTTCAGTGCTCGTATTAAACTACCGCTCACCCCATACATAGACAATGTCGACCACAATTCACTCCTCACCACTCTGTCATAGGCCTTTTCCAAGTCTATAAAAGCCCAATAGACCTTCTGACTTCTAGTCAAGAATTTTTCAACTATACCTCGTAATGAAAAGACCTGATCCATACATCTCCTTTCTCTTCTAAATCCTGCTTGCACATCCCATATCATCTCAGTTTCATTCGTTACTCTTTTAATCAATATCTTTGCATACAGTTTGCTGACTATGATGTAGTAAACTAATACCTCGGTAGTTCTTACAGTCCTGCTGCGAACCTTTTCCCTTGTAAAGCGGCACGATAACGGCCTTGCACCAGTCATCTGGTACGCTACCACTTCCCCAACAAAGGTTAAAAAGGCTGTACAGTAGGCTAGCTACCACGTTTTGTCCAGCCTTCAGCATTTCAACTTTAATCCTGTCATACCCAGCAGCTTTACTATAGTATGAGAATATTTTACTATTCTATATAAATATAAGAAGTTATTAAAGAAATAAACTTAAACTCTAAATGAACAAATAAAGTTGTAACTCGAAGGCAAATACTAATAATTAGAGGAACTTCTGATTATAAAATATTCCGACATTAAATTGTTTCTCCAACAAATACCCCAGATAAAAGTACCCTTATTTGCTTTAATATTCCCCAAAATGGCAACCCTGGGTTAGAACTCGTTTTATATAGGTATTGCGCAAGACCGTGTGTTTTTGTGGAAAAATTGAAGAATTAATATTTTAATCCATCACTTAGTTTTTCCTTCTAAATGATTACTCACTTTTGGGTAGCAAGTTTTTGTATTTGACAATAAAATGTTGTACACACCTGATGCATCTTAACTTCCTGGTAGTTTTCCAACATATGATAGAATTTCTGGTAGGTATTTTTCAGTGGCGTCTCCCATACGAATACAGGGGGCATACCACAAAATACTTGTTAAAAGTTAAACCTTCGTATCGGTCAATAAATTTTAAATGTATTGCGAGAATAAAATTAAAATATTGCCCTGAAAAATATATGATCCAGTATTGAGGTATCTCTTGCCAGAAACTGAAATAGAATTCTATAAATATAATACCGAAGCACTGTTTCCTTTGCTCCAGTGAACAGTCCGCCAATGGTATTTATAAAAAGAAATCGTAATCCCGCTTGTGGCATATGGCAAGTTGTCTGCTGATATTAAATGTAGCACCGAAATAAACATCAGGATACAGTACGGATTTAGTTTAAGTATGAGTCACAGATTCCCTCTCCGTTTTCCTGTTGCTTCATCCATCTGTCTTGCCCGTTATTAGTTCAGTAGCTGACCAAACATATAAAAACGGAAATATTTAATAAGTCCCCCGTAGCCCATATAATAGGCACGTGCTAAATTTCACTCGTGAAATTATAAACTCATGTGTACAAAATTAACATATTAAATCATACAAATTGCTATAACGAATTAATTTTAGTAATTTTTTATGGACATTGGTTACATAAAAAGTAAGAAAAAACGTATTCGAATGTTTTAAAAGTGAATTAGCTTCAATATTCTCTAAAAGATTGGATTTAAAATTATTTTTAAGACAAAATTTTTAATGAAATCTTGAGAAATGTGTTCGTTCCTATGCTGTGATAATTGTACTTTTTAGATATTTTTCGATTTTTGTTATTATCTGTTTCTATCCTAATTAGCCGTCAGGAGGTTGTAAAATGTGGAACCGAGACCTCAAAAACGTCCATAAAAATTTAGAAAGTTGCCACGGCACTAGAAAACTTAAATATTCGTCATCCAGGTCATCTTGTCCACAACCCCATCGAAAATTATATTTAGACTTATAGCCCAGTGAAATCCGACCACTGCTAGACTATAAACAAAACAGTTAAATTAAGAAGGCATGAGTCATCGTATGGATTTAAAATACTTCCAAGAAGGCGAAAATACTACTAGAAATTTAAGTTAGGAAATATTTTGAAAAGCAAATCGGTGAAATATGGCCTGGCATATTGAGCTAGGTCATTAACCGTTTAAGTATTTTTGTAAACGCTATCGCCATGGTTTATCTTAAATTGTAGTAATGGTGAAATAATATTACATAACCTTGTTCTGACAACCGTTTCAATGAAATGCTGATATACTAAATAGGACAGCAAAACACTTCGTCGCTACGAGTTTTTTCTGTAGTTCGACAAAAAGTTAAATTGGTACTGACTCGGACCAACTTTAACGTCCTTTTTCGTACACTTTTGCCCTTTAAGTTAGGTTTTTATGGACTATCTTGTCAAAAGATATATTTATCAATTGACAAAAGGTTTAGTACTTTTGTCCTGTACAACAAATTTAATTGTACAAAGAAAAATATGCAAAAAAGAAAAAAAAATTATAAAAATCACAGTAATGTTAAAATAATAAAATAATTATTAAAAAAAATAATTCTCTCTTAAAAAAATTATGTAAAAAAAATAATTCTCTCTTTAAAAGATATGGAACCAATAGTATAATATAAATATCAGTAATGATAATAATAATTATGAAATGATGGTGCTCAAAGAATGTAGTAATGGTGTTTAAATAATGACATGCTGGTAAATAATGCAATCACCCAATAATTGATGTAATAGATATAGGGCGTTTCGATATTCGACCGACAACGCTTTACAACATTTTTTGTTGTCAATTACATAAAAGTGTTTTAAATTAAAAAAATTAATCGTCAAAGAAACTTAAAACTAAAGGAGGAGCTTCAACTTTGCTGGATGAAGGTATCCAATACGTCATGCTGACAATAGGATCGAAAGAAATATATCCAGCATAATTCGCACTATTAGACGATTTAACGATCTACTAATTCAAGAGATGAGCGTTTTCTTAAGCAGTCAGCGCTAATAAACAAAAGAACCATTATTAGCAATGTGCTAAAAAATGAGCTTGCATCTGCTCGCAATCTTAAAATATTGTCTCAAACGATTAGAAGACGTCTAAACGAAGCTGGATTAAGCAGTAGAATACCGGCAAAAAAATTATTGCTCACCACAGAGAACAAAATTGCTTTTGGCTAGAAATCATCAGCATTAGACTATTAATAATTGGAAGGTTTTATTAACAAATGAAACAAAGTTTAGTCTCAAATCTCCTAATGGACGTTGGTGTGTGTGTGTGGTGAAGAGCATGAGAAATATTTGCAAGTTGCAATATCTTACTAATAATCTCTTTTGGTGGTGGCTCTGTGATGTTTTAGGGAGGAATTTGTTTCATCGGACGCACAGAAATGATTCCCTTTCGAGCAAGGATAAGTTTTGATGCAGTTTTAATTATAATAGTATTATTAATATTATAATTAGGTAAATTCATTAAAGTGGTGCATCAATTTTGTCCACAAGTGTATATTTGTATACCAAAGTCCGTAGCTGTTGAATTGGAATTATTTTTCACCACGTAGTCGAGGGGCTTAAATACCAAATTGTATCTATTCTAGATCCTAAACTAATGACTTCGAACTCGTACCGAATGTCACCTTATACCGTTTGTCTCTACCAATATAAAGTAATACCCTGTGTAAAATCTTGTTTTTTTTTGCAGAAGCAGCTAGGAAAAGCGGTTCGAGGGTGTTAGTCCATTGCCAAGCTGGAATCTCCCGTAGCGCAACTATAGCAATAGCTTACATAATGAAATATAAGCAAATGTCGATGGTAGAAGCGTACAAAAAAGTGAAAGAGGCCCGCCCTATTATATCACCTAACCTTAACTTCATGGGTCAACTATTAGAACTAGAACAAAGTTTACGAAATGATAGTAGTAACTCGAGTCACCAGTGTCGCTGGACACAACAACCAACGGACGAAGTGACACCAGGATGTAGTGTGTAATTAAACGTTTTTGTCGGAAAAAAAAGACATTGGAAGGTTTTTCTTTGGTTCTGTATCGAAATATCACTCACTTTTTAAACTGAATGGGCCTATGCAATCCCGTTTTTTCCATAAGGGCACATGGGGGCCTCTAAAAAAATTTAAGTTTACAATTCTTAAAGTAGTAATCACTTCACTTAAATTTGATTGGTATAAAGCTAACCGTATTAAGTCACTAAATTAAAATGTAAACCGTTTTCATTCAAATTTTTTTGACTTTCTAAAATGGATTATGATTAGGTGATCAATTATCTCAAGTTAATAATTCTTAGTCTTTATTTAGATTGGGAAATATTAATTTTTTTGGATTTATATGGAATATACCAATTCTTTTTTAAAATGGCCCCGAACTCGGTGTGCACAAGGGTTGGGTCTGCATGGCCTAAGACGGCTCCGGACCTATGCAAATTTAAAATAAACAATCGATTTTTATCTTAATATGAATTAACTGCGATTGGTCTAATAACGAAGCTAAAATTTTTGGTTCGATATAATTTTACAAAGAAAAATAAATTACACTTTCTGAGTAGATTTTCATTTTTCTTCGAGCAATTTTTCGATGCAGAATCTTGTACTTTTTCATAAATGACCCGAAATAGTCAACAACTCGCCATAGAGTTACATTCTAGTCTTATCTGTTTTTTTGGTTAAAATGGCTGTGTACCATTAAAGATATTTCAAATACATATTTGCAGTGAATCATTGTTTTTTGGGGAATTTCTAGAACACCTTATTTATTAAATAAAACTTTTATTAAAATAATTTTGTAAATAAATATCGAAACGGATGGTATAACTATTTTTCAAACTTTTTTAATTGATAAAATTAAATAATTTGCAATGTTTATGTAGTGTACATAAAAAAAACACTTTTGGTTGTAGAAATATTATATCATTATACCTATAACATTTTAAGTATGTGCTCGATAACGACTCCTTTTGTCAAATTTCAATATTATCAAGAATAGAGATAAAAAATTATTACTTAAAAAAATTGTAACTATCCACTTAAAATAAACAAATGTACTCATGCGCGATTACATCTACTTGGTGCTAACCCTCTTTGATGATTACATAGTAACATTGAGTATGGCATAAAATGTTAAAAAAAATGTTTTTTATGATCTAAAAAAAGACCATGATTTTTTTCGATATTTTTTATCGCATCGTTTTTTGAGAAAATATTTTTCAAATATAGCTAAAATTAACATGGGTTCTTATGGAGATGCGTAGAATTCAGTTCTTCTAACTCAATTTCTAACTACTCCTAACATTGAGGATTAAAAAAATAAAATATCTCATGAAAGCTGAAAATTTGTACTTTTCTTAAGTATACTAAATCGCACATAATTAGGAGAAATAATCAATTTTAATGAAAAATTTAATACCGTTTCACTTACCCTGACGAGCAGAATGAATAACGCTGCAGCGCTAGTTTGTTTACTTTTATCTCTGTATAGCGTAGCACTAAAGGTTATGATTTTCTCCTAGCCACGCGAACGTAATGATGTTGCTTATTCTTTGGAAGTAAATTATAACAATATAGTTCTCTAGTACTTTCAAACATTAAATATAAACTTAAAAGAAAAGTTGTGCAATAAATTAAATGTAGTAATCAGAAAGCAGACACTAATGTGGCAACAATGCATTGTTGCCACATATTACTAATTCAAAAATAGTCGGGAAATCATAAAATTAAGTTTTCATCAAAAACGCTTAATTTATTTTTACAGAGCTTGATATAATTTGCATTCATTTTATCTTGGTGCTCTAACACTTTCCATATACTTTGGTGTGGGCCTCCCCCTTGCCCACCCTCTGGCATCATCGAACTTCTTTAATTAAGTTAACAACTGCAAAATAAATATCCTAAAAATGTATTCAAATGAAAAACTGAAAATAACTCAATTAAAACATTTTATTTTTAATTGCCAGTTAAATTATTTTACATGTCTTCAATGTTGGGCTTTTAAAATTTGGATTTGTGCATTTAGTGTTACAAACACAACGGCACTGCTCACTGCATTTTATATATTTCATTAAAACGACTATAAAAACCATGGGAACAAAAAACAAAGCGAGTATTTTTAAAATAGACATTTTATTTTTATCTCTATTTTATCGAGAGCTGAAATTAAGTTTTGTATTTTTTTTTAATTAAATAAAATCATGACAATCAAACCGTAAGGTGTGTGTGTATCAGTAACTGATAAAAATAAACAATCTCGCCTGTCAAAAAATAATGACAAATAGTATAATGACTTGTATTAGTAAAACTGTTACTAAATACGAACGTATTTATAAAATTTTATTAAATGTGCAACAAAAACGAAAGAAATCAGACTTATTTGTGTTCTAGAAATTGGTCCACTTTTTATTGTAAGGTATTTTTTAAGCAGCTGAAAAATGATTTAATCTGCATAGTATGATGTGCTTGAAAAACGAGAATTTAAAACATTCTTAAGGCTGCGAAAATATAACTATATCTGCAGCAGTTTGTATATTATATGATTATTTTATTTATTTACTTATATTTAGTTATTTTACAATAAAGATTCAAGTTTTAATTGTTTTCTTCGGGTATAATCCGATTATATTACTTTAACTAAGTTTTCTTCAATTTTAGACGGTGTTTATTGAGAAATAAATTGTAAGATCACCAACACATCATTCTAGAGAAAAGAACCTAAACAACAGGTATTATTTGAATCTAAATTTTTGGGGAAAACTTTATTTCGATCGGTAATTTGAAGATTAGGGGAAATAAAATATATAGTTATGTGGTATACAAACTATATATGTAAGCTGATAACTTAAATATTAAATGATACTTTCCGATTGGTTATTATATATTCATTATATAATACAAAGGAAAAGTGATGGTGTGTTTATAATTATCAATTAACTTGATGGGTTGATGCTGTTAATTGTAAATTAGCAATTTTTATCTCTGATTTCTGTAATTCCGTAACTATATTTATCGACGATTTCTTTATGCATTGTTAATAAGAAGCATAAGAATTTCTTATGCTTTTAGGTGTGACGATCAATATTGCGTTCAAATGGCATATGTTTTCTTTTCCGTTTCACTTGGTTGAACTGTATTATTAAAATTATTTTCTGTTCACAACGTCATGTTCATGTGGAAAATGTGTATAATAACTAAACTATTTATTACCTTTGCCATTGACTGAAAAACTACCACTGACAGCTTGGACGATTTCATTAGTGTGATACTTCACTTGTTGAACTTACCATGTTACCAAACTTATTTTTTTAGGTATTGTTTATTACTTGAGCGGTAAAGATTAGCGATCTAGCTTTAAACACATATACCACCACATTTACTTTAGTAATTTGATAGAATTAATTTTTTTATTTTAAGTTTGCTGTATGAGTACGTTAAAGAACTTGTTGTGGTTGCTATCTTTAATAAATGTTTTAGTTCATTATGTTCGGTAATTCATAACGGTATTTCTTATTTTGTTTATCTATATGATTACATTAAATTAAGATGTTAAAACCAATTAAAATATGAATAAAATATAAGTATGTGGTAAAGGTTTTTGTTAATGCATTTAAGTTAATTAAATAAAAACTTCAAATATAAATTTGAATTGCATGAGTATCTTAAATGCATTTTTCGAAACGTTTTGAAAAATATTGTTGATTTACAATGTCACTTCTGCGTATTTTGTACATTTGTGCTGTTTTCTAGTTTAAAAATATAAATATCTGTTTGTCCACTAATAAGAGTTACTTTTTATTTATTTATTAATAAAGAATTTTTATTTAATTTAATATAACCTCTTGTTTAGTTCAGATACGATGTGTCGTGTAGCTTACTTTTGTCTCTCAATAAAAGACTCTTGCGTTGGTATTTTTTGTTACGTTATGCGTCGTAGCTCTATTACAAGAAAAATACTACCATTGGATCTTTTTACGTGAAGGTTTTTTTTTATGAATGAGTTTTAAGAATGTGTTCTAGTTGAACGGCGAATAGGAAAATGACATGTATAACCAGGGTTCTGATAATTATTATTGTGATTTTTGATAGATACTAAGTTAGTTTTATTACACAACAGGTACAAAAAGGTGCGTTTTTAGTGAAACGATTCTTTTTTATTTCATCAAGAACGAAAGTGAATTATTAACATCAATAATTTACTGTATTGCCATTATGCGTACCAAAATTGTTTATAATGAGGCGTTTAATATAACAACATATTTCACGTCCAATTTGATATTTAAATGTATCTATTGCCGTTTACTCCTTCGATTTTGATTCGGTTGAACTTGAACCAAAAACCGTTTAATTATGGTAACATTCAACACACTTTGTAATTCAGTAAAGATGTTTTATTTTAAGTGCGTGCATCAACTGAAATTTATCACTTACAACTATTTTTAAATGAAGTATTATTCAACGCATAATTCTTTTTGAAATAAAACCGCTCTTTGGTGTAGCTAGTACCGATAATAACAGGCCTATACGTACAGGACCATTTCGGGATACTGTGAAAAGGTCTACCACGATTAAATATGTGCCTTTTACATTTATACTTTAAAATGTGTATAGGCTACAGACTGTATAAAATCAAGCCTTTGACTTTGTAAATACAATAAAATGTTATAAATGGATGTTTTGGTTTTATTTGAAAATATTTGTGTCTACAACACATAGTTTAGAGTAATATTCGACTATGTAATTTAATTATAAAAGACAGAATATAAATCTAATAATCTTAAATATTGGGGTTTATGAATATTCTTAAACCTGAATTATCAAAATGTAAGATTATGGAAAAGTGAACCAAGAGATAATCTTGACTGCATATTGATGATACTATGTATCAGTTATGTAGATACTAAAGCTATTTTTAATAATTGAATAAACTAGAATAACAATGTCCTATGTTGTTTGTTACTACATATACACTAATACTCACGCCTTTTTCTCGTAGGGCTAGGTAGAGACCACTTCTTTCCACTTGCTACGGTTCTTACACACGTCTTTTGCTTTTTCTACTTTCATCAGCGCTTTCATACATGCTCGTCGGTTGTTGGCCCTCTTGACCTGGCCTTTTTCCAAAACAATTTCGATCTGATCGAGATACATTCGCATAGGTCGACCTTTATTCCATTCACACGCCTTATAAATCTGTTTCGTCAATATTCTTTCAATCATCCTCACTATTTTTAGGGCATTATGCATAATTTTAACCTTCGTCTGCAACTCCTCCGCAGATGATGCTAAAATGACTCGATCATTTTCGTTAAGGAAGCATTTGAAAATCAAATCATTCATTTTCAATACATATGCATGCACTCTTTTTTAAATCTTAAACAATCGTCTATGTATAAGTTAAACAGCCATGGCGACGCCACACATCCCTGTCTTTTCGATGTTTAACCAATCCGTGTAAGCTTAAAGTACCCCATATACATAGACAATGTTGACCACAATTCATAACTAACCAGTCTGTCGTAGTACTTTTCCAAGCCTACGAAAGCGCAGTAGACCTTTTGACTTCTAGCCAAGAATTTTTCGGCTATGCCTCGTAATGAAGAGACCTGATCCATACATCTTCCTCTTCTAAATCCTGCTTGCACATCCCATATCTTCACATATCAGTTTCATTTTTCACTCTTTTAATCAATACCTTTGCATATAGTTTCCCGACGATGCTGTGTAAACTAATACCTCGGTAGTGTTTGCAGTCCTGCTGTGAACCTTTTCCTTTTTAAAGTGGAACGATATAAGTTACTAGTACTTAATAAATAACTTTATAAAAACTTATTTAAAGAGGATGGGCATGGAGATGGGTTTTTATAAATATTGTTTGATACAACATGTTAGTAGAAATTTTATCTTAATTTCAATCGGGGAAAAAATTAGTAAATTAAATAAATACATTCGAATACCATTTTAGTTAACAAAAATTAATGTTAAGTTTTTTAAAAAGAATATATTAGATATTATATTCCTAAATTTTCTTGTATGAAAAACGAAAAATTTGTTTTAAACTAACGGAGAACAAATAAATCAAGTTGTAACAGTCTAACAGTGATGAGTTTAAAATATGTATTCTGTATGGGGAAAGTAGAAGTGCCAAGAAGTATTAAGATTCATTGTTTCTTTCCAAAATTTTAAATTTGATTTCCAAATATCACATAGAAAAAGTAGAAAGATTTTAACAAAATTAAATAAAGTTGTTTTTTATTATTCATTTTCCCAAATTTTCAGCAAAGAAAAACTAACATATATATGTATAAATAAAATAAATTTCAAATGTTTTATCAGCAGAGAAAGTAAGCGGAAAATTAAAAGTAAAATACAAATATTTAATTAAAGGTACATTTAAGTATGTTAAGAAAGATTGATGATAAATGACGTATTTATCTTAAATGAATCATATATTTGACAAATTTCTCAAATAAAAGCAGTATTTTCTATTTATGTAGATAAAGAAAAATTACAATTAATCATGTAAAAGTAAAAAGTGTATTTATTTATTAAATATTTTCTGCTGGCTTAAATGTTGTTTTATTCAACACCGACAAAATAAAGAAAACGAAGAAATTGACATAGAACTTAAATTAGTACTTTGACACACACAGTGACATATAATAAATATTTGTGTTCCGTTCTCTGTTGTAGACATTCTTTGTGCTAGTTTATTTTATTGCTCCAGGAGGTATCGGGGTTGACCAAATTTTTGTACTTATTTGGTAACTGTTCAAGGAAAACAAAATTTAAATGTTAAGAAATGGCTTTTAATCGACTTTTTAAGGGAAAACCACTAACATTGTGTAATATAATTGTGTCACAACTTTTAAGTGATTGTAAAATTAGTTATGTACAGTTCTTGATATAGGGTAATAGATGGAGGATAAGGGGATGAAACCACGACCTCGATCAAATTCAGCAAGAGTATTGGTTTTTAACGAACCAAAGCCTGGGTTTCGACTAGAGCAAAGGCAAAATTCTTGTACTGAATCATGGATTTCACGAAAACAACAATCAGGTATGTTTTAGTTCCAATTTAATTTGTTTCCATGAGTAATCAAATGTCTTGCTGTCATTTACCTATAGTTTAATTTTGTATTGAGATTCGTTAAAAAGTTATTAAAAAGTAGTTTTATTTTTTTTAATTAAAACAGTCGTTAATCTATATTATATTTACAGAAAACATAGCTAAATTTTGTTTGTTTTACACAAATGCATGATGTAAATGTTTCATGTGCGATATATGGTTATCTTAAATATATCTTCGTATGTTTACCTAATGATTTGAAATAATTTTTGAATTTATAAAATGTAGACTAAAATATTTTAATTTTAAGTAAACGTAAATAATCAAATTACCCCATAGAGTTTATTTATCAATGTGGCTTTTTATGTAAATTACTCTTCAAACTTTGAACAGTGTTAAATTATTACTAACTGTTTGATTAGAGTCAAAATATTTTATTAAATTTAAACACAATAATTTAAATGTTAGTAGGTAAGTTAAAGTTTTGAAATATTGCATGTACCTATATTGTCTGATTAAAACTAAATCAAATTTTAATGTAGAAGTTGGCTAAAGATATTTATTTTATGTCTATTTAATAAGTACTATATAAATTGTCATTAAACTATTCTAATGGTCCTTGCAACGATTTTACTTTAATATTGTTTTTGAACAATTTAAAGTTAAGGTAGGCGATAAAAATCAATAATTTATATGGAGGTTTTAGAATAAATAGCTATTCAAAGTGAGAAGTTCTGGGTATCTAAGGTGAAGGATTACTTAAAAAGTCTTATGACCATAATTGACTAAATCTGAAAAGGGGCTATGAATAATAAATTATCTGACTAAATGAAAATAAGCCAAGCTACAAATTCAGTAAACATTTCTCATATATATAGAATCCAAAAGCTTGAATTACTTAAAATTATATCAACAAACTTTAATTTAAATTGTATCTCTAGTCCTCTTGGTGATTTATCTACAATATTTACAGTTTATTTATTAAACATGTTATTGAACTGTTGCATAATTTTAATACTTGTAGTTTATTCTTAATGTAATATTTACTATTTATTATCTATACATATGTTAAAATAATGAAAAGTGCTGATATGAGTAAATATTAGAAAATGTAAAATTCTTTTCTAATAATATTTAAAGCATAAATGTCTTTAGTAGCCTAGATGTACTGTTTTAAATTAATATTCTTAACCAAATATGCAGTACATTGAACCTTGATTTAAACATTCTTTAAGACTGTAATCCATTTATTTTGTTTGAATGAATAAAGAAAATTTGTTTTTAATGAGACTTTTTTAAATTTTAATGAAATACTCATCAAATGAGTTTATATTCAGAATTGACTAAATAATATTTCCATATATTTTATAACCTTTTTAAATTTTTTAATAATATAAAAATTAACTATAGAATAAAATCATTTGTTTATGCAAGTAGTCATGAAATATATGTATCAAAAATACAATTCACTTCTCTGTTCACATGAAATTAACAACCAATTCTAAGCAATAATTAACTTTTTTATTTTATTTTTTGCTAATTAATGTACATTATCTTTTTTAAAAGAATAATATCAACATTTTTCCGAATAAAATTTTCTTTGAGTTCTGTTTTTAAAATGGTATTAAAATACACCAAAAAGGTAATATACCAACTTCCAATTGACTTTTGGTCCACTAACATTTTGCTCTATTTCTACATTTTTAATTAAAGCTAGCAGATGAGAATGATTTAAAATAATATCCCCACTTCACTTGGAGCTCTGATGTTTTTCCAAAGTATTAATTGGTTTGACTACTCTTTTGAACATTTAATTGTTTCAAGTTTACATAATTAACATTAATCATCTGAATTGCCACATGACTTAACACATATTGTATCTAATGGTATTTATTTTTTGTTTTGTTTAAAAATTTTAATTGCGTGTAAACAACAAAGAGGTATTTTAACACTGTTAACAATATCAGAATTTAAATAGTACAATAACAAAAGGTTCGTTTTTGGCTGTGCAAAGTGTCATTAACTTAACTTAAACGTAAATAGTAGTGGTATGTTTGATGAACAAAACTATTTTTATATTTGACTAAAGTCTAAAATACCTTCTTCAAATATACTGGACTCAAACAAAAACAATTTTTTTTAAAACCACTCCAAATAAATAGAGTTTGGCAAAATGATAAAATATTAAATTAAAAAAGAAATTAAATTTTTCATTAAACAACAAACCTAATTAGTTTATGGTGAAGTATTAGTTTTACCAATTCAGAATACCCAACACTGATTTTTTAAGAAACCATGTTATTGACTTTTTCTTATTGTGAATTGGTTAAAAATATTTAGATTCTTCAACAATTAATTGCCCCTGTAGTTCAGGCTTTAACTTTGATTGTAAAAGCATTGGATCAAACCTTAAAGATATAATAATTTCTCTCTGATAGGTCTTAAGTTAAAAAAGGTAGTTTGAACTTTTAGCTATTACATTTTAGCTTTATTTATTTTGCCGTTTTATAATATAAAATTTGTTTTGACGATTATCTATTTTATGTTTATTACTAGAAAATTATCTAAATTTTAAAAATGATAAATATAATTTTAAACCCATTAATATTAAAATATCTACTAAATAAAACTTAAAAGAAAATGAGATTCCTCAATAGATACAATAAACACCTTAGATCAGTTCCCAATTAATAATCCATTCTAAAAGTAAGAGTAAATTCTCATTATATGTAAGCATTTCTTACTGATTAACAAATGAAAAACAATATTTTATTTTAGTTGTGTTTTGTAAATATCATTAATACTTTTATATTAATGAGTAGATAGTTATTTTACTGACAAACACAATTTTTTATATCAAAGGTATATAGCCGCTATTCATGTTTTTTTAGTAACATTTTAGATATCAGTTTTTAAGAATGGATAAATAAATATAATTTTTTTTATTGTAATCTGTCTAGTTATACATAATAAAAGTTAGTAGAATTATATGCATAATCATAATCAGTTATTTTAGTGCATCATTAAAATGATGCAACACAGAGGTTAAAAAAAGTAAAAAGTAAGGGTTATCTAATTTTTATTGAATAAAAAGGTAACTGTTTATTAGAAATTATTTAACAATTTTAAATAAATTTTATAAAATATCCATTATTTCTTTTTCAAAATGAATTGTTCCAAATGAATAAAAAATGCTGTCAAAGTTTGATCTATATGGCGTAAAAAAAATTGTTTTTATGCTACTAAAACTTGTCAGAACTTGGTGTTTTTAAACTTAAAAATTGTGTAACTCGTCAACGGATTGGTGTAAGAGTCCGATCGGGATTAAGACCATATGTAAAGAGGGGGATATGATATGTGTGGACAAATGGACATGATTAGCTGTTGCAACTTGACGCCAGTATCATAGCTTGACGTCGGGTTCCAGAAGAAGTGTTCATTTAGAGGGGGAAAGCTAAAGAAACGGTCTTAATCCTCTCCACTCTACTGATAAAACCAAACTATATTTTTGTAAGGAATTGTATGTTCTTCAAAAAAGGTTTCTTATTATTTCATGATAAAATTCTTTAAAAATTTATTTGAGGTCATTGTTGAATTTACAGTAAAGTTTATAAATTTCTATTTTTTTAGCAAAATTTTTAGACTAATCGTAAAATTTTATAGGATTTATTTTGTAGAACATTTTACTTTTCTTAAATTATTTTATATTTGGCTATTTTTAAGTTTTTTTATATTTGTTATAAATTTAAAAAAAATTTTACCTGTTTTGTTAACTGCAAAACCTCAATTTAGTTGAAAATTTCCACCTCAGAATAAAATAACCTTAAATTATTTCCATCTGTGTATATTGCTTCAAAAAAATACTGTAACCATATATAATTTTCCTAACAATTTCTATATACAATTGTTTTTGGGATAACATAATGTTCAGAGCAGTTAAGTGTAAAATCCCTTTCTACCATTCGTAATTTTGTTTGTAAGAATTAGGTACCGCTACAACATTTTGTAAGATGTTTATAAAATCATCGTGTATGATTTCGTTCGCATTGTCATATCATTCCAGAAAATATATCGATTTAATGTTTTAATACACTTTCATGTAAATAATTAATATTAGGTAGTATAGCTGGTTTAATTTTAAACAAGTTTTTCAATAATTTGTATTTCATTTTCAGATTCAGAAAATGGTTCTTCTAACTTAGTTCGAATAAGAAAATCGGCATTAGGAAAGTCAGCTCCATCTTTGTCTTTAAGTATGGTAAGTTTACTTTAAAACCCTTTTAGATACCACCACATTGTTAGTTCCTGTTGAATTTTAGACTCGTCGGTAATTTATGTGGTAGAGTATTTCCTTCAGCTGGTAATATACTTCATTTATGCAAAGCATACAAGAACAATTATTAAACTAATGGTAATAACTGAAGATTCCACAACAAATTAAATGCAATTACGTCAAAGATAAATTTGTAATGCTCAACTTTCTGGCATTCCTATACTGCCGGTCCATTAGAAACTTACTGTAATCTGAAATGCTCTAACTATTGAGTTTGCCTCATTGAAACATACTTCCATTAAGTTTTGAATGATAACAAAAGCTTTTAAACAAATTAACGTTGAGTAATATCAATTTAATTACCTTCCATGAAAATAATTATGTAGTAAGGATTTAGCTTTTTTATATTTCTGTTATGATTTTAGTTGTTTTTTATTCCTATAATTTAAACATGCTTTTGTTTCCAAATCGAGGACAGTTTATTTTTTAGATTAAAAGTAATTATTTGTAAATGACTCATCAGTCATCCTTTAAGGATTGTTCCCACAGCAGTAAAAAACAGTCAGTGCTATGGGAACAAGCCTTTAATCTTTAAATCCAGTCTTAGTATTTACATTTTGTTACAGAAGGATGCTTGTCCCGTGAATAGAAGGAATAGTCGGTCAGCTGCAATTCATAGATTAAGTTTCATCACAAATACAAGTCCGGTACTACCAAGATCTCATTCGCCTGTTTGTGGTAGTCCATTAGATAGCCCTAGAACACACAATAGCATTAATAATTTCTCTTTCGCACCCATCAAACGGTATGTAAAAACAACTAAAAGGTGATAACCCACCTGTGATTAACTTGTTTTAATTTTAGAAATATACCCTACTTATTTTGCAAATACCAGCTGCGGGAAAAGTGCTATCAAATTTATTAGTATTCAAATCAATTAACAGACTTTTGCCGCATCCGGTAAATATTTGAAACAAATATAATTAAAACAAGTTTTCATTTAGAAATTTATAATAAATATCTTGAAAGTACAAGAGACTGTATTTTTTAAAATTACAATAGGCAAGAGTGAAGGTATTGGGTGGTAACATTTAAAAAAAATGTTAAAGGATAAACCAACTTAAAATTGACAAAAAAAGTTTTTCTTAAAAACTTTGACATCATATGGTGGTACAATGTTGGTATCATTACCCTTATGAATATTATTTTGTTTTTTGGAAGTCCTGAAAGCATATTTTGTCTATTCCCGAACATAGATTGACTTTGCAATCTGAGCAGCTCCAGTTGGTACGGATTTGTTTTTTTTTAAGTACTGCATGCTGCTCAACGGCGTCGCAAATCTCGTTGGGGTTGATAAGTACTTTCTGTTTGTCTAATTTCCGGAGGTAAAAATTGTATGAAACTAGTGCTTGTAATACACTTCTAAAGTCTTCCCATAGACATTTTAGGCAGATGAAGTTCCTTATATAGCACAAAAGCATTTACAACCGCCGCGTCTAGAAAGTAAAATTATATCCTATGTCACCATTTGTGTGATTTTCTGCTTACCTTAAAATTCTGATCGAATTTATTAAAAAAATTCATATTCATAAGCTCTTTATATCATATTTTTCAATTTAAATGGTAAAAAAACCTTATTTTTGAGTACCTAAAACAAAAACAAAATAAAGTAACGAACAGGTAACGGTACATTTTATGAACCACAACAAATCAACATCAAAATTATAAAATAATTTTTTAGTTATATAACATCAATATCATATAGTTAATAAATTTGTTAGATTTTTAAAATATATCTTTTAAATTAATATAATTTGATTTACTTTTACTAATAATCTGTACAAGCAAGAGAAGCACAATTCGAATGGTGGTTGAAGAATCTTACCTTTGCCCCGTTCGCTAAAATTCTTAAAATAGCACAGGTTTTGTACCACTGCCCCCAAAAATATATTTCTTTCTGGGTACAGTTTATGTATCTGTGCCCCTCAGAGTTAAATAACCTAAAACAGAACGCTTATTTGTAAAAAGACCTGAAGAGAATAATTAAGTATCTATCTCTATCTATTGGATTGTTCACCATCCTTTGAAAGAATGTGAAGCACTCTTACAAAAGAGGGTAAAATCGCCTGGTAAGGCAATCCTTACAATAAATCATAATTTAAGGTATGACACACTAAAGATCTTAAGGTCGAGATAATCAAGTGCTTTCGCCAGACTCTACCCTATTGTTAAATAGTAAATAAATAATAATTACACCATGATGCGGTAATCGAGTGGAATTTGGAGGAAATTTTTCGTATCAAAGTATGATTTGAAAGTTTTGAAAATAGCAGTTGAAGCTTTAAAAAATGAATCCAGCATTTAACTCCATTAGTTTCAAGTTCTATTTCTGAATTATTATTCTTTTTTTAACTGGTAAGTTTGTATATTTTTTTAATTATTTTAGGGACAATGTAAACTTTTTAAAGTTACACATAAATGTTACTATTTACACGAGTTATTTGAATTAAGAACCTAATTTCACAAATTTTAATTTTGGAAGAAAATAATTTTTTTAAACTTACCTCACAATTCCCTCACTCTACCCTATTGTTTTTATTGAGTAGGCAATAAATGTTAAAATTATAGAATTGTTGCTGGATATCGCGGAGATGGAAGAAGATGGTCCGTGGCTTCTCTGCCCTCATCTGGATATGGAACTACACCAGGCAGTTCAAATATGTCGGTAGGAAAATATATCCTTATTATATTTAATTATTGCATTTCTTTTTACTGCTTGACATCAAGCAATTGTCTTATATTTTGTCAATTATTCTTTACTTTATTTAAATTATTTACTTATTTCTATTTCTAATAATTTTACCATTTAATTTAATATGCTATTTTTATAAAATTATATTTTCTTACACATCTACGTCTGTTATAGGTAAAATTTTCTAAAATAAAAAAAAATTAAATTTTAAAAGAATCTCATCATCACTGCTTAGATTAATTTTATAACACCCTCTTTTTGTAGTTTATTTTTTTATAAAAATACTTTTTTTAAACCTACTTTTAAAATATTTTCATTATGGTACATTATTTTATAGTTCACTCACATTCATATATTTGTGCCAAAAAATATTTCATTTTTCCTTAATTTTAATTTCCTGTTTTTTATCTGCCCAATTTAAAGTTATTTTAATACAGTACATAAATAAGTTAAATATTAGTTACTCATTATAAAATATTAAGTACTATAATTTTTACTTAAATGTTAAATATTGTAATATTTGCAGTTTTTGGTTTTTATTATGCATGCCGAGAATAATTAAAAGCTTTGATAAAAATAAGTAAATAATTTGATTTTAGTCAAAATGCTCTAGTCATGAACGGTTACATCAGTTACCACACATTCCTACTTCTGAAGATATTCGAATATTGACCCACCATTTTTCGAGTAACGAAAGTAATGCGTCTTTGCCGAGTGGGGAAGAGGTTTCATCCACCAGTCATCGGTCTCCTATTCACAGACCAAGATCTCGGAGCCTATGGTAAGATTTCGTGTCTACCGTTTTAACAGAGTAAGGTTAACAAACTCTTAATAAAAAAATAATATCTTTAACAAAATAATTTTTCCACATTTTTTTACTTTTTTAAATAATGTTTGTCTTATATTTATCTAAAGGTAAGCATTTTTTTTTTTGCAGTAGTCCTAGTAGATCTCCAGTTATAGACAACGAAATATGTATGATGAACGTATTATATAAGGAACGTTTTCCGAAAGCTACACAACAAATGGAAGAAAGATTAACAAATTTTATTGAAGAAAACAAAACCTTAGATTTTGGAAAAGATTGCTATTACTTACCTATCGTTCGTTTCGTCCATCATCAAGTTTTAGAGATAGCTAGAGACTGTTTACACAAATCACATAGCAAACTTATTACCAGTCAGTATTTTCACGAGATGTCTGAAAATTTGGAAAGGTTGTTAACAGAGGTAAATTTACCGTTAAAATTAAAGTTAAAAATCAATAAATCTAGTCATTAAAAGATATACAGGGTATTTGGTAGGTCGATGGAAATTTTTTAAGGGATATTAAGGGACGCCATTTGCATTTATGTGGCTAATAGAATTACCTATCAATCTATCAGGGGGCTATCAAAAACTTCACTTGAAAAACACTGCTATACCAAGTAAAAACTTACCTGTGTGGAGATAGAAGAGGAAAAGAAAAGATATGAAAAACTCATTGCAAGAAGACAGGCAAGTTCTCTTGTTGGTTATTTTTATTGAAGTCAAAATTAAATAAATACTTATAATTATCATTGAATTCATGTCATCCATTGATTTCATAAGGATCACTTTTAATATCACTGGTCTGCAAACAATAAGAACTGATTATCAACTTCGTACCCTTTTTTTCTTAGACACCACAAACAATAATGTGGTTTTCTGCAAGAACAGTTTCACCCTCCACAATGCATCCACTACTTGGAGTAGCAGCCAGATAAACAAAAATTGAGGACAATGGTAGAAACATATCTGAATTCCTTCCAATATAAAATATTGAATTTAATAACGTTCAAATATCGAAATGTTTACTAAATTGTATACTTCTCTTAGTAAACACATAGGTTATAACAAATGCAATCACACTTGGCGTTAAAAACATGTTTTTCGACGGAATGATAGCGCGGGAAAATGAAGGTTAAAATGTTAATAGACGAGCAGACTTATTTTCGAATATTGACAAATTTCAGTTTATTTCGAACACCTTAACATTTTGAGCGATACATGATTAGCTAAAAATGTTGCAAATGGCGTCCCCTATTATCCCTTTGATAAAAATTCCATCGACCCATTAAACACCCTGTATAATCTAACTTAACATAGGTTCAACTCTTGATCACCATGTGTTGTCAATTAGTTTACCATGACACCAAACATTTGAAAACAAAATAAAATTTAATCTTTACATTAAATACACTGGTTGACATAAACTTGTAACAGTTTTAAACCAAATATTACCGTTTAAATAGAAAATAGAAAATTTATCAAGTTGATTGTTAGGAGAGTAAGGACGACGCAACAAGGAAACAAACATGTTATTATTATAACAGTTATGAATCTAAATTGTAATATGATATTGTTGATTGCAGTGGTATTGTAAATAGATTTTTTCTTGATAAGTGTATAAATAAAATGTTTTATGTTTAAAAACGGTGGAATACATATAAAATAAAATAAACTAACATAGACTAATTAAATATATTTTAGACTAAAGAAAAATCAGAAGATGCAGCTAACTCAATGACAAGCTTTATTAAAAAACTACTCCTAATAATATCTCGACCAGCTCGTCTTCTAGAATGCCTTGAATTCGACCCCGAAGAATTCTATCATTTTCTGGAGGCAGCAGAGGGTCAGGTGAAAGGAATTCAAGGCATTAAAGCAGATATTCCTCAATATATTATTCAGAAACTAGGCCTAAACAGAGATCCAATAGCTGAACTCCAACAAGAACTGCGCGATTGTAATTGGTCGAACGAAAACAAATCTTTAGTCTTGAATGGAACTCCTACTATGAGAAAAACCTTGTCTAATCCTAACGAACACGATTTTGAGGTGGTTAAGTTAATTTCGAACGGAGCTTACGGAGCAGTGTATTTGGTAAAACACAAGCAAACGCGGTTACGATTTGCTATGAAAAAAATAAACAAAAACAACTTGATGTTACGTAACCAAGTCGAGCAAGTTTTCGCCGAAAGGGATATATTAAGTTTTGCTGATAATCCCTTTGTAGTTAGTATGTACTGTAGTTTTGAAACAAAGAAACATCTGTGTTTGGTTATGGAGTACGTGGAAGGGGGAGATTGTGCAAGTTTGCTAAAGAATATCGGACCGCTTCCGGCCGATATGGCGAGATTTTATTTTGCTGAGACTGTATTAGCCGTTGAGTACTTACATTCGTATGGTATCGTGCATAGAGATTTAAAGCCAGATAAGTAAGTTTGTGTTTAAAGTTAAATAATATTTTTTTTTAAACCTGTGCGATTAAATAATCTTTATTCATTAGTTTATATAACAATATAAACTAATAATTAACTTGTGAGCGTAATTTTTTCGTTGTCTGTAAGTAAAACGTCACAACAGTGACAAATTAATATTACTTATGGGTATCAATTGCATAATTTATTTGAGTTAGTTCTGTTATGAACACTGTCATGTTTTAAGCTGAAGTTTATTAGTCATCACAAGAATAATATTACATCAGTATAACAATACATATATTTACTCCTGCATTTTAATAATTTTTAGTATATAAAAGCTATTTGCGCTATATGTATAGTATGATACAATGCGAATATTGTACAGAGTTTTATCTCTACTATCATTTAATAATTATTATTGTAATATATTGCGTTTTTTAAAATTGATGTAAATAAAATAAAAATGAGTTAAGTTTGGTATTCATATTTTTTTTATTTACTTCGCTATATTGGCTGACAGTAATAGTAATAACATTCCTTTGATTTGCAAGTTTTTGCAAAAGCAGCACTTTCTACCATAATACTGACAAAATCCAAGCAAAAGTGCTATTTGGAATATTCAAGATTAAAAAAATAGTGCGAAGGATGAAAAAGGTAGGAGATGCTGTCAGCGAAAATATTTGACATTATTAAATGATAGTAGATTAAATATTATATCTTTAACTGTTCTTTTCTGTATTTAAAATTTTTGTTGTTTTTAGTCTATTAATCACTGCACTTGGTCACATTAAACTGACAGATTTTGGATTAAGTAAAGTGGGACTTATGTCATGTAAGTATATTTGTATCGTTCTCATTCTCATATTATTATTTAAGTTGGGCTATAGCATACAAAACTTCTGATTCATATAGTTTTATTAAAATTTAAAATAAGAATAGTAATGAATGCCAGGTAATTATTATGAACATCAACAGCTTTATTGGGTTGTAACTAAACTCCTGGACAAAATTAATGCAACAATATGAAATTATCTAAAAAATGTATATCTTTTTCTTAGGCCCGTTTTTGAAGTTTATTGAGTAATTGAATAGTATTCTATGCATATTTTGTTTTGTTGTTAATTTATTTATTTATTTATCGTATGGAAATACATCACATTAGTACATAGAATATGTTCAATAAACACTAATCAATTATAAAATTATAAAACAAACAAATACAAAGAGAGATTACAAACAAACATCTAAATTTCGAATGTATTCAACCGTATTGTGTGTTGCATCCAGGAAATCATCGAAGGAGCCAGTACCAACCATCGTTTTGTAAATTCTCCGCTGTTCAGGAGAAACTCTGAGTGGATTTTGTCAAATCCTAGGGCCTTACCGGGTTTAGTTTCTCAATGCAGACAATATTTCTTCTTCAAAGGTGAAAGGTTAAGAGAATGGTGTCTCATCAGCACAAGATGTTTTGAATAGCATTAATTCTGCCAAAGTGGTATACCGGGTATGACCAGGAGATCTAAGTAGCTTGGATTGTTTGGTCGCCAGCTATGCTAGTTCATTTAGTTCACGTCTATAGTAAGTTGACGCTATCCAGGGTGTCCTAGAGAAATTAAAGTTGCCAGGTTAGTTAAGTTTTGTTTAAAATAATCAAAATTGGTCTGTGGATAATTGGAAATAAAGTCTTTCACAAATGAAACTAGGGTTAGCCTAAAACATTCAGATGGTCCCAAACGAGTATGGTGAAGACTAGGAGAGAGGTTTGCTCCTTGCAATATGTCTGCAAGGATTCCATATGGCGGTGGCTCTGTTATGTTCTGGGTGGTATATGCTTTAACGCTCGCACAGAATTAGTTCCTGCCCGTACTAGATCCATGAATGCTAATTACTATTGTAATAGAACATGTGATGCCTTTCGGTCCTTTTTCGTTTATGCAAGACAACGCTCGATCTCGCATAGCTTGGGAGGTTCTCGATTACCTTAATCAAGTTAGTATTGGGCCAAACACAACTTTATGCCACCCTAGCGGCCTGAAACGCGTATCGTTTTTTTTTGTTTTGTTTTGTCCTTGTGTGTTTGTATTGGTTAGGTTACCGTTTTGATGCAGCGAATGCAGCACCACTATCGGTAAATATTTGGACCAATACCAGTTATGCAATGGCCACCAAAAAGCCCGAATCTGAATCAAATTAAGTATTTATGGGATCACCTCAAGCAAAATGGTAAACGTCAATTACCTGCACCTAAAAACCTAAGGGAACTTAAAAATGCAGTTATCACAGCACGGAAACAAATTTCTCAAGATTTCATTGAAAATGTAATTAGAAGCATGCCTAGACGCATAAATCCGCTGTGATCCGAAGTAGAGGAGGTAACACAAGCACTTACACCATTAATTTCGCTACTTATATTCTATTTACACCATAATTTAATGTTTTCAACATTACAATTTTGTTATTAAGTCTTTGGAATAATTTTAATTCCAATTTATTGACAAGTATTGAAGCTTATTCATTTTTAAAGTATCCAAGTATGTTTTTTATAACTTTTAATGTAACCAATATCCATATAAAATTATTATAATTAATTCATTATAGCAATTTGTATGATTTAATATGTTGTTGCGGTAATTTTGTCCAGGAGTTTATTAATCTTTGGTAACTGTGTTAAATAATAATTGTTAAAAATTACTGTGCGTGTAAGATTTAACACAATTATAGTTGTCTTGCTAAAAACGTAGGTTATCCTATATTTTTTATTTTAGTGGCAACAAATTTGTATGAAGGTTATATGGATTCAGAGTCAAGAAAATTCTCTGATAAGCAAGTTTTTGGAACACCTGAGTACATAGCACCTGAAGTAATATTGAGACAAGGTTATGGAAAACCCGTTGATTGGTGGTCAATGGGGATTATTCTCTACGAGTTTCTTATTGGTTGTGTTCCTTTTTTCGGTGATACCCCAGAAGAATTATTCTCGCATACAGTTCAAGGTAATCTTTAACATTTATCACTAAATATAAATATCTATGGTCACATAGTTTTTATAAAAATATTAGTTTTTCCTTAATAATTCAATAGTTACACAGACAAACAGCCTCGCAGTCTCAGATTATGTGCATTGCAGTTTTATTCTCGTTATCACAAAGCCGGCCCAATAAAGTTTTGTATGCTTTTCTGCTGGTCGGCCATTTAGTGAGTTCTTCATCTATGAAGGTTTTAGCCTGACTGCAGCTTTCCTGCTCCATCCATGCTTTCCTGTTGTAATCTACCTCCCATTGTCTAAAATATCTTACACTGCACCTACTCGAGATCTGTACATGACCGTCCCGCATCCAATTTATCCAGATCATGTGACACCAAGAGCAATTTGACGCCCTGCCCCGTGCAATACTGTTCAATGCATTGTAGCAGAATCGGTTTAGATCATGTGGTGCATGTCTATAAAGTTGCACATCTGTCCAAGAAATATGTTAATTTTTCATAAAAAATGTACATATTTAAGTCATTAATATTGTTACGATATGCTGAGTCCTTTCCTGTCGATTGTTGCCTCAAGGCAGCGGGTCTATCAAAATGGAAAAAAAATGTTTTGTTTTGTAACAACAAACGCCCGATATTTTAGGAAAGAATCTTCTTGTTGGTTCCTTGTTCATTTTCTTATTAGGTGAAATGTACACAACAACCATAGTTAGTTCTTTTCCAAAATTTTCTTCATACTTTTCTTTGATATATTAAATGTGAGTGCTAGCTAAAGTATTGTAAATTTGTAACTAATAATTTTAAACGAAAACAATAACCTTTAAAAAACTGTCATTTGTCATCAGTAATTTTCTTCACTTTTCGTTGATCTCTTCTGAGATACTACAGCTAAGGTTTGCCAAGGTATTTTGGGTCGGACGGAAGACTGACGGTCGCCACGCCTGCAGCCGCTTTAACTCTCACCCGCGGCATTAGATGTTTCACATAAAAAATGTCACAAATGTTTGGTTAGAATTTAGTAGGGGTCAATTTACATACTTAAGCTAGAAACATGTTTTAATTTAGGCTAAATTAAAAATGGGAAATTAATTAAGGTTTTTATTAATTTTTTTTTAGATGAAATAGAATGGCCTGAAAATGAGGATTGGCCGGTACAAGAAGAAGCTAAAGATCTGATTATTTCTCTTTTGCAACATTCTCCCAGAGATAGACTAGGTACAGGAGGCGCACACGAAATTAAAGAACACATTTATTTTCATGGAATAGACTGGAACTCTTTACTTAGAAAAAAGGCTGAATTTATACCTCAACTCGAACACGATGAAGATACTAGTTATTTTGATAGTAAGTGTTTTATTATAAGGCACGCGTCACACCATGTATATGTAAGGTGGTTTTCAATTTCTTGAACAAAATTGATTTAATTTCGCTATTTTCGCATCTCCTTGCACCTGGTTGCCTCGTCGAACATGCGGTAAATACATACTGAAGACATGAATGGAATGCCTCATGCTGTATTTCCTGCGCATCAGAAAATATTTCATGAGATATTTACGTGTTCACGTCTCCTAGCGGTATTTACTTCATATCTCATATGTGACCCTATTAAGTATTTAACTTCGTAACTAATTTAGAACTCATTCGTCTTCATTTTTTATTTAGGTTTACTACCCATTACAAAATATTCCTTTTTTATATTGTTTTTTTTTTTGTTAGATTTAAAGTTTATTTATCCATTTGTTTTAAATTTTACAATAAATTCATGTGCATAAATATGCGATATAAACATATTTCTCGTTAAAAAAAATTAAAATTTAAACTTTATGGTAACATTTTTAGGTAGAATAGATCGTTATAGTCACGAATTAGAGGATGATACTGATGACACCGACGATTCTCCAGTATTTGGTTTATTTTCATCTTGTTCGCCTCAATACAAAAAGGTGTCTGAATTAAGTTCTTTAAGTAAAGACACTGACCTTGAAAACAGCAATTTATCATTAAAATTAAGTGCTTCTGATAATTCTATACCGGGAACTCCTGATGTTATCGAATTAAAATCAAAATCAAGGTTGTCTGATCATTTAATAATACCACCTCGCGCATTGGAGAAGAAAAAACCCGCAAACAAAATGGTAAGTTGATAACTCGTATTTCATTAAAAGTATTTTTGGCTAAAAATTTACTGCTGTAAACTCTCTTATCTTCTTTTTATTATTTTTTATAATTTGCTACTTCTATTATTATCAAATTCAAACAAAATAATATTCAATTATAAAACTCGCGATTTTGGTAGATGTGTTAGGTCCTCGAATGTAATTTACTTGCTAATCTACTAATTTTTGTTTTAGATCTCATTGGACTTATCTTGTACGATAAGTACCCCCGAATCATCACAAACCGACAGCGACGATGTATCACCGCAAATAAACAGAAGAAAAAAAACTTCTCATACTAGGGAATTTTTGCCTAAGTTTTCTATATCTGTAGAAGATGAACACTGCATTGGAGCTGTTTTAGGAGAAAATCGGGATTTCCCGTCGTTTAGTCAAATTAAAGCTGGATTAATTGGACATTCATCAAGATCTGTTGTTAGAAGTACAAGTACTTCTGGACTGTCACTCATGATACCAACTGGTATATATATTTATATACTCTTTACATAACACATTGGAAATTTACTATTAAAAATTTATTGATAATATATTGTAAACTAGGAATACATAAAAGGAAATAATTTAAAAAAAATATTTATTAACTTTCGGTTTTTTGTTTAATAGATTATGTAAAAATAGTATTTATATGGCATACTTTTGTTAAATATTTATTTCAGATGAACTAGCATCAACAGCGCATCTAATTCATTCACCAGGTGCAGGAGGTTCAAGCACTGCGAGTTCTCGAGATACTTCTCCATGTCGCGAATTATCTCCGTTAGGAACTACTCTAAAACCGCCTATAATAATACGAAGAGGTCCTAAAGGTTTCGGATTTACTGTACATACTATTCGGGTTTATTATGGAGATACTGATGTATATACAATGCATCATCTTGTTATGGTAAGCTTTTATTTTCTGATTTAAATCCAGTTGTATGCAAGGGCGTCGCTAGGTTTTTTTTTGGGAGGGGTTATTGAAAATTATTAAAATTAAAATAAAATATTTCATATAGAATATTATTATATAATGACTGAGGGGATGAATAAAAACTGACTTAAAAACATATTCTGAAACAAAGTATGAAAATCATAAATAAAATTGAATTGATTACTCGTCTATATGAATTAAGCTCATAAAATAAGTTCTAATTTCCTATTTTTCTGGGAAGCAAATCTATTCAGCACTGCGTCGTAATCTATTTCACATTCACGATAAAAATGTAAAAGTGCTAAGCATACCAGCCTCTCTTGATTCAAGGTCGATCTTAAATAGATTTTTAGCGTTTCAATAAAGAAAATGACATTAACTGCACTTTCTTAAATTGGCCCTTCGGTTTTTCTTAGATTTTCTACCCACAGCTCAATTTCTAGCTGCAATTTATTGAAAATATATTCTTTACTTTTTAAGAAAGGCTGTAAATAATGACTCAAATTTTAAGCCATTTTTTCATTGTCTCAATGTCCAATAGAGATCTTTTACTTCTTTGAAAATTGAATGGAAGCAAGTATCGATATCATCTCTTTTATTTTTTAATACCGAAATTATACTTTCAACTAATTTTTGTGCAACACTTTTTTCAACCGTTTTTTTATGTAGAATTCTGCTTAAGTTTTCTGTTAAGCTCAGAAAATGAGCCAAACAAAACAAAGATGTTATGAATTTTGTAGTTAGCAATGAATTCATCAATAATTGTGGTTTCGAAGAGGGGTCTGTATCTTTCCACTGAGATACTGAGATATCAGCTGCAAAGGCTCTCATAATATTCTGGAACGAAAGCTTGAATACTAATACCGCTTCATGCCTTTCTGACCATCTCTTTTCACATAATTTCACGAGTTGAAAATCATTGCCATATTTAAGGACATGATTTCTTTTTGGTGAACTTTTGAAAAAGTTGATAGTTTCCTTGATGATCCCTACCGCATTCCTTATATTTTGCACATTACTACATTTCGAAATAGATAAATTCAGTGTGTGGTTATAACATGGACATTTGATCGAATTCCTGCATGTTTTCTAAAATGTTGATAATTTGTTTTTCTTGATTTTCATGAGTCTACAGTTACAGCCTCTTTGTGGTAAATCGTATTTTCATGGCTTTTAAGGTCCCCATCTTTCCCTAGAAATTTGTAAAATTTTGTTAGTGGCATGACAACTAATTTAGTTGGTGATGTTGCTTTGTTCAATCCACCACTTTTTGCAAATAAAAAGCAATATTTACAGAATACAAATTTTGAAAATATCAACCAACAGAAGTTTTGAAAATGTTTTTCTGACAAATAACATTTCACCTCTTTATTATTTTTTAGGTGAACAGAATGTGGTAATAAAAATCTTCTGGTTCAGAACGAATGCTTTTCTTAAAATATTGTACTTCTCTATAGCTGTTAGCATGTGCCCCATGAAATATCCGACATCTATTTCTCCTTCGAATTTAGCTGCATTATGATGCTGAATTAAAGTTTCATCTTCACTATCAAAAGGTTCATTTCTTACATCTTCATTACTTGTACTTGGGGTTGTAATATCATTTTCTTGTTGCTCTAACGAATCAACAGATGTGTTTTCGTTCTCTTGCTCTGATGACTTCGATTTTTTCAATATAAAGAAGTCTAACGTTTTTTGAGATCTCTTATTTATTTTCTATAAATTAACACAAATTGTTGAAAAATAGTGTCTATTATGAAACATACCTTTTCTAATAACAATTCATAATATTCATATAAACTCAAAATGTCAATATTAACTTGCTCTCTCCTATTGAAGAACGTGCGACAGGCTTGAACTTGAATAAATTAAAAACTGCATACTGCGTTCTAAATTCCCCCTTCCCGTGATCAAACAGATCGCACAATTAGGAATTGTTTTGAAAGAGCGCCGTAGTCCGTGGTCAAAGCTCGTGACTTGTGGCGTCGATTTGTCAAGACACAAATTTTGTAACTATAAGCAAGTGGGCCAGGGCAATTCTGACAATAATTAACAGTTACAGAAGTGGTTGGAAGTTATTGATAGATGTAAAAATAAATAAAATATCGAAAAGAAAAAAATTTGGAAGAAATATATATTTATATTCCAATTTCTGTGGGTCACTATTTGGGGGGGGGGTAAAGGGGGTAATAACCCCCCCCGTAGCAACGCCATTGGTTGTATGTTAAACTAAATTTTATAGTTTGTGACTTAAAATTTTGTTTGGCATGGAAAATCTAAAGGTAATAATCAACTTTTATGCTTTTTGAATTACTGGATCGTAGAAGACAATAAACCCATTTTTTTCAGGCTGTCGATGAAGGGAGTCCTGCTTTTGAAGCCGGCCTTCGTCCAGCGGATCTAATTACTCATATCAACGGAGAAACTGTTCAAGGCTTGTATCATACTCAAGTTTTACAACTGTTACTTGGTTAGTGTCAAAACATTTTTTAAAATTCTGCAATTTTAAATAAACATTTTTTTTTAAGAAGCCATGTTTTTCAGGTGGTGCGGAACATGTAAGTTTGAGATCTACACCTCTTGAGCAAACTTCCATTAAGACTGGAGGACGTAAAAGAGAGCCTGGTCAAAGTAAATTAGCTAGACGAAGTTTAAACAGACAAAAGAAACAGAAAAAAGAAAGTGATAAAAGAAGAAAAACTTCACTGTTTAAACGAATTAGTAGTAAACGAGCTAGCGCAGAGATGCAACAGGTAACGTATAACTTTTATTATGTTGTCCCCAAAGTTAATTTTTGACCAAATTCAAATATGTTAAAAAAGAAATGTATGACTGACAAAATTATTTTACACTTTTTGCTGTTAATAAAAAAATCATTTCTAAATGTTAAGATTTTATTTCAGATCTCGAATAGTGCTCTTCAGTCTCCTGTAGGGGTTACTCCGAGCAGAAGTTTTCAGTCTTTTACTAGAAATGCGGAAAATGCTTTTAACGCAGGTTCTGTCAGATCAGTTACTCCTAGATCCAATGTATCAACTCCAGATTCTTTTTCGTTATCTACCGTTCAATTCTCTGCACAGTCTTCTTCATCTGAAAGTCCCTCACCAACTACTGTTCCCTCCAATCGTAACAGTAAGCAACATTATCAAAGGCCTTCAACTTTACATGGCTTAAAGCACAAGTTACATACCACGGGTTGTCCAAAAACTCTACACGCAGCTGGACCTGCTTGTTCTCCAGCTGTACAAAGTAGAAGAAAATCTGTAGGACATATTCCTTTATCTCCTCTAGCTCGTACCCCTTCTCCATCACCCTTACCAGCTTCTCCGACAAGGTCTCCAAGTCCTTTAGCTTTTCCGATTGGTCACCAGCCCGGTAGCTCAAATACGACTCAGTCTTATAGTCCCAGTGCCGGTTCTGCACCTATAACTATAATTGGACAACCTAAAAAAGGTTTTGCTAGAGCTAAAGGTGGAGAACCCGGTTCACCTTTACTACGAAGAGCGCTATCCCCAGATAGACTGCATCCCAGAAGTGCTGAAAACAAATGTTCAATATCTCCATTATGTTCTTCAGGTAGTACTTGTAGTCCTAATGTTAAGTGTCAAGGAAGAGTTGTAGGCAGTTCTTCTGTTTGGCATCCCAATACCCAACAAGATCGAGATAAAGACAGTGATTTAGATAGCTCACAATCTAGTGATTCAAGTAAGTAGTCAGAATTTTTTTATCTTTTATTTAGTTTTGTGCTCTCAAATAGTCATTTTAGTAATAAAACAATTAAGTGATCTATTTTCGATTTTTGAGAAAGGAGTAGTAATCTTGTACTTTAGTATTAGATTATGTGAATAATTTTAATACTATTAGTGCAAACAGTCAGTTGGACAATATTTTGATAAAAAATCATTATGTTTTTAACTATTCTCAATAAAACAACAAATTTGTTAGTCTATGTAATAGATTGTATAGTTATAAGTTCTTTCACAGAGAAAGGGTTGAAAAAATTAACTTGTAATACATGTGTTGCTGTCAGAATAATGTGTTTATTGTATCGTTAACATGAAAGTTCTATTTTTAAGGGCGATAATTATGTAATAAACGAATCAAATATAGTATATTCTAGGATTTGTTAACAAATGTCTGAATGATAATACTAGGTGTGTTGCTCATTGATCAATTTTATATTCAATTATGAATTTTAACGGAAAGTACTTTAATAAAGCAATAATTTTAATCGATTAATTTTTGCAGGATAATTTTAATTAAGTTGGATAAGATAATATCTAAATTATGTAAAAAAGTTGTTAAATTTTCCAAATGAATTGTCAATATTTGTTTCGTAGGTTTAAATACGTCCAGTTCCGAAAATCGGTTATCTCTAAATTTGTCTGGAGTAGGTGAATTGCTTCCGCGAATAGCCGAAGAAAAAGATTCTCCAACAAATAGTCAAGAGGTAAAAGAAAAAAAATATACAAAGGAGATTGAAGAACAGGCAAACAGCAAAGACCAGCCCAAAAAAGAGGTTATTACCACAGAAAACGCTGATAAAAAGAAAGAAATAAATGATAAGTCGAATAGGGATACTACACAAAAGTGTGAAACATACAAAAAAGCAGATAAAGACAAAAAACTAAAGGCAGAAGAAACGCATAAATCAGAGAAGGAGAAAAAAGTTAAAATGGAAGAAAATAAATGTAAAACTAATAAATCCGAAGAATCTGCAGCCGAGGGGGACAAGCAGACCAAAAAGGCTACTAAAAGTGAAGTAATACAAAGTAAAACAGAAAAAGATAAAAAGTGCTGCCCACCTGAAACTTCTCAGGTTAAGTCTGATAAAGAAAAAAAATAGGGTATGAAATAGATGGTTTAGTTACAGTGTTAACTTGTCCAGGATTGTGAATGTCGTATTTCAGGTGACTAAAAAGTGTAAAAGATTTCGGTCGCACCATATTTTGAGCAGTTTTTAATCTTTTTAAAAACAAACTTTTGCGTAACAACGCAATTTTGTTTGTTAAAATTAAATCAATACCACAGATTAACTACGCACAGATGCGAAACCCGGCGAAAGATCAAAGGATTTTCTGATTTATGTATGGACATTTAGATGGGTTTGATTGCATTGCTGCCACTATCGTTGCTCAAATTATTTAATAACGTTTCTGTGTGATCGAGGCTTACGTCCGAATATCCCGAATGCACACGAAAGATCTTTAAATACACACGAGGACATTAAAATTGGTTTGAATGTTAATCTCTGTCGCCGTAAGACTTTCTCCCTCAACTTTCGCATCTGTCCGTAATCTGTGTCAATACTAACAAAATCCTGTTAAATCGATTATTAGTTTTGACGTTTTTTATTGATGTTTTTAGTATATTCTTTCAAAAGTCAAATCATTTTCTAATTTCAGGACATTTTAACGATTTAATAAAATTGCATACCTTCCAGCCAGTAAAATTTAAATTTTCTCTCAATAAGTGGTAATACCAATTAGTATTTTAGTTTATTGCTGATATTGATGGTGTATTTATTGTGAAATTTTATAAAAAAACTTGGTAAATCATGGATTCTATTTTAATTTATCACTAAAGGTTAAAAATAAAGACTGCATATACTTTTAAATTATTTAAAATAAAAATTAAATTAATAAGAGCGGTGAGCTGCTAATTTTTTTTTTGTACAAATGTATTAATTCTTATAATCAGGTGGGTATTCATCAATTAAAGATAAAAACATTGAATAAAAACGTTTATTTTATTAATGTAAAACGTTTTCAGTGCATAATTAACATTACTTTGATTGTGTGCACCACAACACAACAATCTATATAGAGAATTTTATATATGCTAATCTTTTAAAAATGTTGATCCTTTTCGATAAGTTTAATACACCATAAAATACTTATTTCTATTCATTAAATATATGAATTGAATTATCTTTCAAAATGTCTTGCCTTCCCAGTGCATTGATCATCAATTGCACTGTTTGGATTTCGTCAGCAGCTTTTCTAAATAGGAAAGTTGTGCTTCCAGGACGGCCAGGATAATGCTTAAATTAATGAATCGATCTTAACATTTTTTCAGTAAATCTTAATATTTATATGTAGTAATGTTTTGATCATGCATTGTAAAAACTGAATTTATCAATTGAATGACGTGTCGGACTGCTTAAAATTAAAAAAATGTTAAACAAACGTTGATGCCCTCCTTGGTAATCTTGCAAACCATATACACTGTCCTATCGAAACCATTTAATATCATTTTTATTAAAACGTAATATTTTTATATATCAATATATTATGTATGTATGTGTGTCTGAGTGTGTGGAATAGATAGTTTAATGCTAGTAATAGAATATAGAATTAAGTGTTGCTTGTCTTTAAAAAAGTATCATAATAATTATGTTAGTGATTTTTTGAATACAATTAGATTGGTCTAGAAAGGGATAAGAATAAGAAAACAACATGAAACAAGTAAAATTTAAATCTTTTCAAAAGCTTTAACTTGCATAATAAATGTATTTTTCTTACGAGTTTGTATTTTTGATTTTATTTATGATCACTTTGGAGCTGTATGTATATGTATCTAGTTTTATAAAAAAAATTTAATTTACCGGTAAAAATAAATCATAAAAAAATGATTATCATTTGTTCTTAGATCTTAATAGACATTTCTGATTTAGTCAAATCTGTAGTTAATAGTATTTAAAATTTATTGCTGTAAATTTAAGTAGCTAGTTTAAGTTAAAATTTCTGTATAATTTGTAATCGATAATTTATTAATATGTGAAAAAAATGTGTCTTGCATTGCAACAAAAACTTTTTTCAAAGATACATTTGCACGAGTCGACTATTAGTAAAATTGCACAATCTGATTCGGAAATTTTAAACTGGTGCTAAATATAATTTTTTTTTAAAAATTGTTCCATTCATATTTTTATGTGTTTACATGTTTATGATTATATTTAAAGTACTGAAAATAATAGTAAAACAAATGTTTTTTCAAAATACAGTTTCGTTTAAAAGTTAACTGTTCAAAAAAATTAATCATTGATTAATTGTATTGTACTCAAATCGTTTTAGGACTTGTTTGGTTGCTAATCAAAAAAAATTTAATCAATATTATTTCTTCAAAAATTGTTTTAACGAAAGCAATCGCATTTGAACCATTTAAGCCATGAAATTGAATAGCCAAATTGTGTTTTGCTAAGAAAACCTATTCAATGTAAATGAAAATAGTCCGTTCCCAAAATAACTATTCCATCTACAGAATTCAATGTTTTTAATAAAATCGTTTTATCGTCAACAGTAATGATTTTTACATTTACAATGAAATTATAAATATACTCTTGACTTTTGAAATTAATATAAAATTTTTTCGGTTTTTCGTTTAAGTAAAGTTTTTGTTAAAATGTCCGGAATTAATTTTTCGATCATATGAAAAATGTACTAATTTTTGGAGACTGTGATGTTTCTGTTGTAAACTGTTATTTTTTTTATAGCATCTTTAATTATATGTGCAATTGTGATAATTATTAATAGCTTTGTTAATTTTAAAAAATATAATTACTTCCCAGTAGGTTGAAATAAGGTCCAAGAGTTTTGCATATTTATGATGGTTTAAAATGTCACGTTTTTTGTAATGGTTGTGTTCTGATAAGCACTAATAGAAGAAATCGTGTTTTTGAAAATGAAGAGAACAAATAATCTAATCTAGCTTAATTTTTTTATAGTATTTTAGAATCCATGAGTATTTTTACACGTTGATGGAGCTCAGCCACTGGTATTTTTTAGTTTTTATGAACAAAATAATTATTTAGTCAACATAAAAAGTGTGTGTTGCGTACTCCTGAATTTCTCTTTCAAATCATTTGATTACCGTTAGTTCGTTAGTTCTCAACGCACTGTTGTGATCACACAGCAATATTTTAGATACTTGGTTGTAGTAAACCAGATTTTAGATTAAATGCTAAATTTTCCTTTTTTTATTTGAATATATTGTTTTTTAGTATCTCCAACCGAAAAAGTCAGATTATATCATTTGTTTAAAAATCTATTTATCCACTAGTAACTGAATGTTACAACGTTGCTTACTTAAGATAATTAATGCACATCTTCTGCCTCTGTTATGTAACAACCTCACTGTATAGGTTTGTTTAAAATTAAGGCTAAGTTTACATTCTTTCAGTTACTAAACTGACCATGTTAACGGAGATTTCAAATCGAAGTAACGCCACTAAACAATTTCCTGGGATGAAATTATTAAATTTAGAATAATTTTGTATTAATCCAACAATTAATAAACATATTTGTATCAGTGTTTCAATGATATAAAAAAAATTTGAATCAAAAAAAGGTAGATTTTTTACCAACTTGCCTATTTATCTTGTTATGCTTTAACATTTTATGAAATTGTAATATTACCAAGCCAAGATTTAAATTTTGGAAGTCGATATCAAAGGGTTTTGAAGTCCTACTTGAAAAAATAAGCATGTTATCTAGTCTTATAGAATACCTTGGTTTCACGAATTGCATCATTATTATATATTATTATAATATCATACGTGATTACAAATCTGATAGTAGGACACAGAAATACTCTACTTAAATGTATTTATTTTTATAAAAAAGCTATTTTAAAAGCTTTACGCCTAATCAAAGTTTTGAAATTATAGTTTCTTATCTGATGTTTTTTGCTCAGTGAAAAATGCGCTATTTTTTATAACAAAAACTCTTCGAATCTAGTATATCATACAGATTTGTACAAGAATTTTTGAAATTTAAAGATCTTTAAATTTACTATTTTGTCTTGTATGCCTACGTTTGTCTATTTGTGCATCATTTTATTTGTGGCAATTTCCAATAGAGCCAGTTCAGAACAAATACAAACATTATCAACAACTTAGATGATTTTTTTGGTACAAATGTGTGGTTCTTGTGTTTAAAAATAAAGTAGCAAAGTAAATCGTGACAATTTATACTAGTTGTAGTACATTACTATATATGTTATTGTGTTTCTTGTAGTGGTACTAAACCAAATATAGCCCATATTTCAGACTATGGTTACTTGTGAAATGTATAACTCCTATTCATAGTTCACTTGTGTGGGATACAGTCCATCTGCACTTTTTAGTCACACATTTTTAATTAAACTACTTTTTGATTTTTATCTCGGATTTATTTTTGGAAGTTATTGGGATGTAATAATTTTTGTGTACTCAACTGATAAATGTTCATGTAAAAAAGAAATTGTTTATGTGATTCTTCTTGAAGAAGTAAATTATCACTGTTCATAATATACTCCACGTAAGTATAATTTTGTTTGATTTAACTTTCCTAGTATATGCCACATTCTTTTTTACCAAATACCACATTAACAAAAACCATTATGATTATTTGTTGAAATCTCATGTTTACCATGTACCTTTCAAGTAATTACAAGATGTGTCAAAAACAAGAACAGTTTTAACTTAAGCTCATTGACACCATGAAGCTTCAGACACCAAGAACTTTCAAATTAAAGCGCACAGGTGTACGTCAAACCATTGAAAAATAATACTTAAATTAAACCTGTAATTTCAGAAATTCGAGCTCTGGTAAAATCATTAAAATCGTTGATAAAAACAAAATCTGATGGGCAATTCAAGTACTGCTCTGCTTCCTTAAATAGCCTCTGGGACTTGAGTGTATATATTCAGCACTACTACTATAGAGCTTTTGTCACTAAAAAATTTACAAAGCCTATAAAATTCAGCTTTAGAAAAATAAAATAATCCCTAAAAACCGTTTACTGTACTTTACTGTTTACTACTCTAAAATACTTTGAATAATTTGTTTCTATAATTTTCTGAATAGTGCATCAAGAGACAAATATTTAAAAAAAGTTAGAATTTGGACGATTATTAACAAAGTTATGAGCAAAAAAACAAAAAAAAAATTTTTTTTGAAAGTTTGATATCTCTTGAACGGATAATCAAAAAAATAAAAAAAATTAAAAATCAAAATTTTTTAAACTGTCCGATTTGGCATCGAATGCCCCATATACATATGTAGCGACACGCTCACTTCAATGGTCACCACCTCTGAAATGGTACAAGACGGCATTGAGCTTCTCGAACAGCTGGCGACATTTAACCACGTCAAACTCATTTGGGTCCCTGGGCACTGCGGTATCCAGGGCAATAAGAGGGCTGATAGTCAAGCAACATGTGGTGCCACTAGTACGCTCACTGTTTGCTCAACTCCCATATCCAATAGCTTCATCAAAGGTCTTATGGAAAGGAAATCTGGAGATAGATTTACGAAAAGGTGGCTTTAAACCAACTGGATGCGACATACCAAGGCACTTTTTAGAGGGCCCTCCAAAGAACTAGGTTCCAGACTAATTAGTTTCGGAAGGAATCAGTTAAGACCGACCATCGGGCTGTTAACTGGTCACTGTTTTACCGCAAGGCAACATTATAATAATATGTTACATAAATTAAGTATGGGGTAACTATAATTAAAAATGGGTTATTACAGTGTTAGTATTAATATTCTTTAACAAGCAGACAATATTTTTCTTATTTTTTTTTATTAAAAATGGCTTTAAAAAGAATGGTCTTACCCAGAAACAAAAGGAAGTAAACCAATATATTTTTATTGATTATAGATACTGAACATACTATTTATTTACTGTAATGTTGTTCCTTGTCATAGCCTTTGTCGATTTAGTAAACTAGTTAAAAAATGTTAAAAAAATAAATAACAAAAAAAATTATTTCTTTTAAGTTGTTTTGTGTCACAGCAAATGTAAATTTCGTAAACAGGTTGAATATCCTAAAAAATGTTAAAAACTAAATAGGTTTTTTGCCATAGTGAACACACCATACATATGTGCGTATAGTGGGTTGCCTGTGAGAAAGGGTTTTTATTAGAAATATATAATTCCCACTATTGGATAAAGGTTATGTTTCATCTTGGTAGACACATTTCAAGTTGTTGTTAACTAGGTTAAGGGATTATATAGAGTGGTTATAATATATTAATAAATAAGTCGTGAAGTCTTCCTGCAGCGTTTTACCGTTCGTTAACCACGTAATACATGGTGTCAGGTGTATTAACCTAGGTCTTGATATATACAGTATAGCTACTAGAAAATAATGGAAAGGCTATTTAAGCCACCAGAGCCGTTGCAGCTGGAAGGCAACGTGTCAGAAAATTGGAGGAAGTTTAGTCAAAGGATAGACCTGTTCATGACAGCGACAGGCCTTAGCAAGAAGCATGAAGACAAGAAATTGGCAATGTTTTTAAATCTTGTAGGTGAAGATGCATCTGAGCTATATAATACGTTTAAATTCGATGCAAAAGAAGAGAGAACTCTAGAAAACATTAAAACGAAATTTACTAATTACTGCTCACCCAAGAAAAATGTGGTTTTAAAATGTTTTATTTTTAACAGTATAAATGAGTTGTGAAGTCTTCCTGCAGCGTTTTTTATTGGCCAAGCATAACGTCTGACATAGAATCTTATATAAATTCATGTAAGACCCGTGAAAAGTTTTCGAGAAAAAATCCCAAACAAACAGTTATGAATTACCCTCTGCCTGAGAGACCATAGGAGCGACTGGGCTCAGACATTTTTACATATGGCGACCACAGTTATGTTGTGTTGTTTGATGCTTACTCCAACTGGTTAGAACTATTACAAATCTAAAATAAATCTGCAGAAGCAGTCATTAAACAAATTGCACCTGTGTTTGCCAGATTTGGACTGCCTGATATACTGGTAGCTGATAATGTTCCTTATAATAGTGAAAAGTTTATAAATTTTGCCAGAACTTGGAATTTTACTCTTGCCTTTCGTAGTCCTCACTTTCCCAGATCCAATGGTCTGGCTGAGAAAGCAGTATCTATATCAAAAAACCTATTAAAAAAAGTAGGTGATGAAAAAAAAGGAAATAGAGATATTCAATCAGCATTATTAAATTACAGAAATTCGTCACTTAAACACATGGGGTACTCGCCATCACAACTTTTATATAGCCGCGCCTGTAAGACTAAAGTACCAAGTTCTCCAGATTTATTATTGCCTGCATTGTGTATTAATGTTAAAGAAAAAATGCAAGCCAAACGGAAACTTAATGAAAGAAATTTTAATAAAAATGCTCAAGTGCTAAGTCCTCTAGAGACTGGCCAAAATGTCACTATTTTTAATAATAATTCCAAGATGTGGGACTCTGCCAAGATCAAAAATAAACATAAACGCCCGAGGTCCTACATTGTAGGAGATTGTAATGACAACCTCATTAGAAGAAATAGATTTGATATCAAACCATCTGAAAATAAATTTCAGTTATCTAATAATATACATGAGAATAAATATGGTCTACCTTCTAATGATGTTGTAAATCCTTGTGGTGGAGATAATCCTGCCTGGGTTTGGATCCTGACACTCCTGGACCTATTGTTAACACAGAACCCCATATACATACTCCTCAAACAAACTTAGAGGAGCCCCACTATAACAATTTACCATTTACCCATTCAGGAACCAAGTAAACTTGATCTGTAAAAAGTAATGTTGAAAGGGAGGATGTATGGCATAGTGAACACACAATACATATAAGCGTGTGGTGGGTTGCCTATGAGAAAGGATCTTTATTATTAATATAATTCCCACTATTGGATAAAGGTTATGTTCCATATGGTAGACTCATGTCAAGTTGTTTTTAACTAGGTTAGATACAGATATATTTTTATTTAGATACTGAATATACTATTTATTTCTTTAATGTTGTTTTGTGTCACAGCCTATGTAAATTTCGTTAACAGGTTGAATATTCTAAAAAATGTTAAAAAAAACTAAATTGGTTTTTGTGTTCTACATAACATAACAAATAAAGTAATTGAACTGGCTATTATCTTTAAATCTATTGGTATTCTATTGGGGTAAAAATGTTACCATTTTATTTATAATACAGGTGAGAATAAAATATAAAAAAAATATTTTACTTGTTAGCAAAAACTGTCTATGATCATAATACACTGTCAATTAAAATAAAATGTTGGTTTTCTGTTTTTAGTCAAATGGCTTTAAAAAGAGTGGCCTTAACCAGTAACAGAAGAGAACTAAACCGATATATTTTTCTTTAGATACTGAACATACTATTTATTGCTTTAAAGTTGTTTTGTGTCACAGCACATGTAAATTTTAAATATCCTAAAAAATGTTAAAAAACTAAATTGGATTTTTTTTAATACAGATGAGAGTAACAAATAAAAAAAATTAATTTGTTTGCATAAAACTGCCCATGATTCTAATTATATGTCACTTGAAATAAAATGAATATCCTAATAAATGTTAAAATACTAGATTGGTTATACAACCCCACATAACATAACTGTATGCCGTAGTGAGCACACCATACATATATGCGTATAGTGGGTTGCCTGTGAGAAAGGGTTTTTATTATAAATATATAATTCCCATCATTGGATAAAGGTTATGTTTCATCTTAGTAGACACATTTCAAGTTGTTGTTAAATAGTTTCATTAAGCTTGATACCGGCGCAGAGGTTAGCGTCTTACCTATAAGTATTTTAGAAAAAATTGCTCCAAGTATTAGAATCAATAAGCCAAATATTTCTTTACCATCATATGGGGACCCAAATTTTAAACTAAAAAGTATAGGTGAGGCCTCTCTTGAATGTTGTATTAAAAATAAGAAAGAAAATATTCGGTTTGTAGTCATAAATGCAGAAAACCAAATGCCCTTGTTAGGGTTGTCAGAATGTTTGAAATTAGACCTTATTAAAAGGATAGATTCTTTAGGAAAAATGAGATTTGAGACCATAGAAGATGTGGTAAATAAGTATCCTAGCATTTTTGAAGGTGTAGGTAGGTTCTCAACCCAACATCACATAACTCTAAAAGACAATGCTGTACCTCATATTGGTGTAATTGGGCGTGTACTCTTAGTATTATATGAGCCATTAAAAAACAAGTTATGTGACCTTAGGTCAAAAGGAATCATAAAAAAGTAGATGGCCCATCAGAATGGTTGCAACTACTAGTCATAGTGGAAAAAACAAACGGTGATCTGCGTTTATGTCTTCTAGATCCCAAGAAATTACATCAGGCTATTAAGCTAGAACATTTTTTAATACCCTCTATAGATAAAATTACTAGCAAAATAAGTAATAAACGTTATTTTTCAGTTCTTGATATGAAAGACGGGTATTGGCAAAGAAAGCTCTGATTTAATGACCTTCGGAACTCCCTTTGGTCGTTACCAGTTCACCAGGTTGGCATTTGGCATATGCTCAGCACCTGAAGTGTTTCGGAAAAAAATTTTACGGGTTGCACTCTGGGAATGCCTGCAGAAGTGAAAACTTAAGTATTAACATTGTGCGCCCTGCGCCGCCTAAACGAAACAGCCGGCGCAGGCATACATTTTCGCCGCGCCGTAGAAAGAGAGGGGGATACTCCCTCTCCTACGCCACGCCAGCTGTCTACTCTCCATCCGTCTTACGAATTTTCGATCAGGTCACGTGTCCTGACGCAAGCTTAACATTTTTTACCCATGTCTGGAAGTGGTGGATATTTGAATCCATTGTAAACTGATAGTGGTGGGATACGTTCCTTATGAATGGCTGTAAAGCAAGTCGAACATATTTTTATTTTAAGTATGGCAATGTTTGATAGCAATGTTCTTATAAATTCAATTTTTGGAGTTGCATCGTTATTTTGCAAATATTTCAAATCTTTTCTAAACCACAGTCTGTCACAAATGTCACAAGCATGACCAAATTCATTATCAACAAAATCATTTTCAAATTGTCGATGAGCAGAAGAATTATGTTGAAAAGCAGAATATGTTTGAAGATGTATATTAGGTGGAGATGATTCAACAACTTGAGAACGAAAATGCCTTTGACGCACTCTATCTTCGATAGAATTGTAGTTAGAATGTATTGATAGACTTGAAGGTACATCTCTCGACAATAAATCTGCAATTTGGGAACTACAGATAACTGGTGGAACATATGGCACACCTCTGGTGGACGGGCCTGCAATTTGTGAAGTATGAATGACTCTGGCGGACGGGCCTGTTTGTAAATTTGATGTTCTTTTTTTTATCTCGATACCGCTTAGAATATTCTTTGTTTTTCTGCTTTTGTTTTCTTTCATATTCTTTCTTCTTTTTATCATCAGAGAAGTAAGGCGTAAAGTGCAGCTCACGAAGATCAAGATGAATCCAATTATGTGTATCATTTGCTTTAAAATGACAGAAGCGAGTGTCTTCATTTTTTGAAATTACGTTGAAATAGTGGTAATGCACACAAATATTTTGATTGTAAATTTTTGCAAACAAGTATAAACAATCCAAGTCTCCATATTCATTGTTACTTGAGAGTATGTTATATGCTTCCTGTGGATTATGGCAGGAGTTTAAATAAGGTGAATCACGTAACTGTCTTCTTAAATCACAAGTTGAAATTTGAAGTTGCAGAACATGTATGAGTGAGTGGAAAAGACAATTACCATCACCTGGAATATCTGTAGTTCTGTGAAGAATGACTTTGGGGGTAATGCATTCGTGACTCTCTTCATATATACGAAGTTGTTGGGTGAGGAATTGATTTTGTTCGAGCTGTACATTTTATAAATTTTGAGAAGCCCTGCATTGCACAACATTCTCTTGGTCTTCATTATTGTCCAATTTCTTTTTTTTCCTGCGAAAAAAAACAAAGAAATCATAAAATAAAATAAAATAATAACAATATGAATCATATATATATATATATATATATATATATATATATATATATATATATATATATATATATATATATATATATATATATATATATATATATATATATATATATATATATATATATATATATATATATATATATATATATATATATATATATATATATATATATATATATATATATATATATATATATATATATTACAATATTTAAAATATGAAATTAAATTACATTTGCAAATCATCTAATTTCTTTTGGAACAATTCTTCTACATTTTTGTCATTATCCTTTAAACCTTTTGTACGTTGATAATATGCCCTTTGATTCTCACGATGTCTTTTTCTTTTTTCTCTTCCTTCGAATCTTTTTTCTTCAAATCTTTTTTACGCTGACGCCATGCCCTTTGATATTCTCGATTTCGTTTTTTTTTTTTCTTTTCTTTCTCTAAAAAACGGAGATTATTTATCATTATCTTATTTCATTTATTATCATTCGAAATTATTTGTTTGGTAAACCTATACCGCACATGTGCTTATTGTAATGTTATGAAAATATAGGTTAATGCTATAAAGTATAAACATATTACAAATATTACATCTATAATGTGTAAGTACATATGTATCTATATTAATAATTTCGTCAAGCACTACGGTAGACTCGATCGAAACCTAATCTTGATAATAAAATTACATTAATTAATAAATGAAAATTAATTAAACCTAACCTAACCTCAATAATAAAATGAAATTATATTAATTAAAAAATGAAAATTAATTAAATTTTCATCTAGTATATTTATAAAGTACTTACTCATTTTCTTTCGCTATTTCTTCGTCACTTTTTTCATTAATAGATGCACTTTGTTCAATTTCCATATTTAAACACACCTCGTTTTCGGTTTTGTCGCTTTTGGCTACGTCGTCTACGGCTTCTGCTTCTATTTTTTCTTCGTCTTCGAGCCTCCGTTATCGGCAAACCAAAACCTAATTTAAACCTTCCCCCGTTCTCTTTGATCAAACCAGCTTTCAGTCCAGTTTTTAATGCTTTTTTAACACAAATTGATGCATTTTTTTTAACGGCTTCTTGCACTGATAAATTATTTGATCTAAAATTTTGTCGGGGGGAGAACCATTAGAGTCATTAAGACACGCTATGGTGTCCATAACATCTGCTAAAAACGATACCTCTCCTTGGACCATTTTAATGCAGCAAAAGCAGACCTTAATCAATAAACTAATGAAAAGCACTTAAATTTTGAATTTAGCTACTAAATTAATTTGTCAAAATGACATAAAAAATGTACTTGAATTTGTCAGTTTGTTGAATAAGGTTGCCAAGTTACCAGTCAAGAAAAGTCGCATTTTATATTGCTCCAGTGAAATACATCCAACTTACGAATTTTCGATCAGGCCACGTGTCCTGACGCGAGTTTAACATTTTTTACCCATTCCAAAAAAAAATCACAGCATGCCATAAGAAGTTATCACTTCAAAAAAACTTTGAGGTTTTGTACTGAACAAACTATTTACTTTCCATCATGTTGTTTCGTGTTATACCTTTGTTAATTTGGTAAACAGGTTAAATATCCTAAAAAATGTTAAAAAACTAAATTGGTTTTTTTTAAATACAGATGAGAGTAACAAATAAAAAAAAATTAATTTGTTTGCAAAAAACTGCCCATGATTCTAATTATATGTCACTTGAAATAATATGTTAGGTTCCTTAATTTTTTTAATTAAATGACTAAAAGAATTGCCTTAACCAGTAACAGAAGAGAAGTAAACCAATATATTTTAATTGTCTATAGATACTGAACCAACTATTTACTTTCCGTCGTGTTGTTTCGTGTCATACCCTGTGTCAATTTGGTAAACAGGTTAAATATCCTAAAAAATGTTAGTAAACTAAATTGGTTTTTTTTTAAATACAGATGAGAGTAACAAATAGAAAAAATTAATTTGTTTTCAAAAAACTGCCCATGATTCTAATTTTATGTCACTTGAAATAAAATGTTGGGTTACTAAATTTTTTAATCAAATGGCTTTAAAAAGATTGGCCTTAACCAGTAACAGAAGAGAAGTAAACCGATATATTTTTATTGTTTATAGATACTAAATAAATTATTTACTTTCCATCATGTTGTTTCCTGTTATACTCTGTCAATTTGGTAAACAGGTTGAATATCCTAAAAAATGTTTAAAAACTAAATTGGTTTTTTTTTTAAATAGAGATGAGAAGAACAAATAAAAAAATTATTTTGTTTGCAAAAAACTGCCTATGATCATAACTATATGTCACTTAAAATAAAATGTTGGTTTACTTCATTTTTTAATTAAATGATTTTAAAGGAATTGCCTTAACCAGTCACAAAAGAGAACTAAACCCACATATTTTTATTTAGATACTAAACATACTATATATTTCTTTAAATTATTAGGTATTCTATTGGGGCAAAGGACTAAATAAAAATGTTACCATTTTATTTATAGTACAGATGAGAATGATATATAAAAAAAAATATTACTTTGTTTGCAAAAAACTGTATGATCATAATACACTGTCACTTAAAATAAAATGTTGGTTTTCTTTTTTTTTTAGTTAAATGGCTTACAAAAGAATGGCCTTAACCAGTAACAGAAGAGAACTAAACCGATATATCTTTATTTAAATACTAAACATACTATTTATTTCTTTAATGTTGTTTTGTGTCACAGCACATTTAAACTTCGTAAAGAGGTTAATTATCCTAAAAAATGTTAAAAAACTAAAATGTTGGGTTACTAAATTTTTTTAATCAAATGACTTTAAAGGAATTGCTTTAACCAGTAACAGAAGAGAAGTAAACCGATATATTTTTATTGTTTACAGATACTGAATAAATTATTTACTTTCCATCATGTTGTTTCGTATTATACTCTGTCAATTTGGTAATCAGGTTAAATATCCTAAAAAATGTTTAAAAACTAAATTGGTTTTTTTTTTAAATACAGATGAGAATAACAAATATATAAATTATTTTGTTTGCAAAAAACTGCCCATGATCATAACTATATGTCACTTGAAATAAAATGTTGGTTTACTTTATTTTTTAATCAAATGGCTTTAAAAAGAGTGGCCTTAACCAGTAACAAAAGAGAACTAAACCGATATATTTTTATTTAGATACTGAACATACTATTTATTTCTTTTAAGTTGTTTTGTGTCACAGCACATGTAAATTTTGTAAACAGGTTAAATATCCTAAAAAATGTTAAAAAACGAAATTGTCTTTTTTTTAAATACAGATGAGAGTAACAAATAAAAAAAATTTATTTGTTTGAAAAAAACTGCCCATGATTTTAATTTTTTGTAACTTGAAATAAAATGTTGCGTTACTAAATTTTTTTAATTAAATGACTTTAAAGAAATTGCCTCAACCAGTAACAGAAAAGAAGTAAACCGATATATTTTTGTTGTTTACTATACTATTTATTTCTTTAATGTTGTTTTGTGTCACAGCCTATGTAAATTTCGTAAACAGGTTAAATATCCTAAAAAATGTTAAAAAACTAAATTGGTTTATGTGTTCTACATAACATAACAAATAAAGTAATTGAACTTGCTATTTTCTTTAAATGATTAGGTATTCTATTGGGGCAAAAAACTAAATAAAAATGTTACCATTTTATTTATAGTACAGATGAGAATGATATATAAAAAAAAATATTACTTTGTTTGCAAAAAACTGTCTATGATCATAATACACTGTCAATTGAAATAAAATGTTGGTATTCTTTTTTTTAATTAAATGGCTTAAAAAAGAATGGCCTTAACCAGTAACAGAAGAGAACTAAACCGATATATCTTTATTTAAATACTGAACATACTATTTATTTCTTTAATGTTGTTTTGTGTCACAGCACATGTTAACTTCGTAAACAGGTTAAGTATTCTAAAAAATGTTAAAAAACTAAATTGGTTTTTTTTTTAAATACAGATGAGAGTAACAAATAAAACAAATTAATTTGTTTTCAAAAAACTGCCCATGATTCTGATTTTATGTCACTTGAAATAAAATGTTGGGTTACTTAATTTTTTTAATTAAATGACTTTAAAGAAATTGCCTTAACTAGTAACAGAAGAGGAGTAAACCGCTATATTTTTATTGTTTACAGGTACTGAACAAACTATTTACTTTCCGTCATGTAGTTTCGTGTCATACCCTGTGTCAATTAAATAAAATCAAATAAAAAACTACTTTGTTTGCAAAAAACTGCCCATGATCATAATTATATGTCCTTAAAATAAAATGTTGGTTTACTTTATTTTTTAATTAAATGGCATTAAAAAAAAATGGCCTTAACCAGGAACAGAAGAGAACTAAACCGATATATTTTTATTTAGATACTAAACATACTATTTATTTCTTTAATGTTGTTTTGTGTCACAGCCCATGTTAATTTCGAAAACAGGTTGAATATCCTAAAAAATGTTAAAAAACTAAATTGGTTTTTTTTTAAATACAGCTGAGGGTAACAATAAAAAAATTAATTTGTTTGAAAAAAACTGCCTATTTATTTTTTTAGATATTGAACATACTATTTATTTCTTTAATGTTGTTTTGTGTCACAGCCTATGTAAATTTTGTAAACAGGTTGAATACCGTAAAAATGTTAAAAAACTAAATTGGTTTTTTATTCCACATAACATAAAAAATAAAAAAATTACTTTCTTTGCAAAAAACTGCCCATGATCATTTTTATATGTCCTTGTAATAAAATGTTAAGTTACTTTATTTTTTAATCAAATGGCTTTAAAAAGAATGGCCTTAACCAGTTACAAAAGAGAACTAAACTGATATATTTTTTTTAAGATACTGTACATACTATTTATTTCTTTAATGTTGTTTTGTGTCGCAGCCTATGTAAATTTCGTAAACAGGTTAAATATTCTAAAAAATGTTAAAAAACAATTATTTTGTTTGCAAAAACCTATCCATTATCGTAATTATATGTCACTTGAAATAAAATGTTGGGTTACTTAATTTCTTTAGTTAAATGCCTTAAAAAGAATTGTCTTAACCAGTAACAAGAGAATTAAACCGATATATTTTTATATTTTAAAAATACTGAACATGCTATTTATTTCTGTAATGTTGTTTCGTGTCACGGCCTTTGTAAATTTGGTAAACGGGTTGAATATCCTAATAAATGGTAAAATACTAGATTGGTTATACAACCCCAAATAAAATAACTATGCCGTAGTGAACTCACAATACATATATGCGTATAGTGGGTTGCCTGTGAGAAAGGGTTGTTATTATAAATATATAATTCCCACTATTGGATAAAGGTTATGTTTCATCTTGGTAGACACAATTCAAGTTGTTGTTAACCAGGTTAAGGGATTATATAGAGTGGTTATAATATATTAATAAATGGGTCGTGAAGTCTTCCTGCAGCTTTTTACCGTTCGTTAACCACATAATGCATGGTGTTTGGTGTGTTAAACTAGGTCTATATATATATAAATATATATATATATTTATATATATATATATATGGTTTAGCTATTAGAAAATAATGGAAGGGATACTTAAGCCACCAAAACCGTTGCAGCTGAAAGGCACCGTGTCAGAAAATTGGAGGAAGTTTAGTCATGATTTAAATTATTCGTCACTTAAAATAAAATGTTGGGTTACTTAATTTTTTTAATCAAATGACTTTTAAAGAATTGCCTTAAACAGTAACAGAAGAGAAGTAAACCGATATATTTTTGTTGTTTATAGGTACTAAACAAACTATTTACTTTCCATCATGTTTTTTCGTGTTATACTCTGTCAATTTGGTAAACAGGTCGAATATCCTAAAAAAATTTAAAAAGTAAATTGGTTTTTTTTAAAATAAAGATGAGAAGAATAAATAAAAAAATTATTTTGTTTGCAAAAAACTGCCTATGATCATAACTATATGTCACTTGAAATAACATGTTGGTTTACCTTATTTTTTAATTAAATGACTTTAAAGGAATTGCCTTAACCAGTAACAAGAGAGAACTAAACTGACATATTTTTATTTAGATACTAAACGTACTATATATTTCTTTAAAGTTGTTTTGTGTCACAGCACATGTTAATTTCGTAAACAGGTTAAATATCCTAAAAAATGTTAAAAAACTAAATTGGTTTATGTGTTTTACATAACATAACAAATAAAGTAATTGAATTACTACAAATTGTTGTTAACTAGGTTAAGGGATTATATAGAATGGTTATAATATATTAATAAATGAGTCGTGAAGTCTTTCTGCAGCGTTTTACCGTTCGTTAACCACGTAATACATGGTGTCAGGTGTGTTAACCTAGGTCTTGATATATAAGGTAAAGCTACTAGAAAATAATGGAAGGGCTATTTATGCCACCAGAGCCGTTGCAGCTGGAAGGCAACGTGTCAGAAAATTGGAGGAAGTTTAGTCAAAGGATAGACCTGTTCATGACAGCGACAGGTCTTAGCAAGAAGCCTGAAGACAAGAAATTGGCAATGTTTTTAAATCTTGTAGGTGAAGATGCATCTGAGTTATAAAATACGTTTAAATTCGATGCAAAAGAAGCGAGAACTCTAGAAAACATTAAAACGAAATTTACTAATTACTGCTCGCCCAAGAAAAATGTGGTTTTTGAATGTTTTATTTTTAACAGTATAATATAGAAGGAGTGACAGAGTAGTAATGGGGGGATATATAGTAAAACAACACAAGAAAAATTGTTAAGAGAGCCAAGTTTGACTTTACAGAAGGCCATAAACGGGTGTCAAGGTTGCAATCATCTTGCCAGTGTATGTTCAACAACAGAGGAATCGGGAAAAGATGCAGTAAAAGAAGGATTATCTAGACTAGAGTATCAGCAAAAGTGTAAAAAGGATACAAGAAGAAAGTGCATGAAGTGGCAATATCTAGTGAAATTTTGGGTGAAAGTAGCGAGTTGGAGTTTTATGTAAGTACAGTAAATAAAGGTAGTAGATTTAAAAATGATAGTCAAACCATGTGGACCAAAGAAATATTTGTAAACAACCAGCTAGTTTCATTAAGCTTGATACCGGCGCAGAGGTTAGCGTCTTACCTATAAGTATTTTAGAAACAATTGCTCCAAGTATTAGAATCAATAAGACAAATATTTCTTTACCATCACATGGGGACCCAAATTTTAAACTAAAAAGTATAGGTGAGGCCTCTCTTGAATGTTGTATTAAAAATAAGAAAGAAAATATTCGGTTTGTAGTCATAAATGCAGAAAACCAAATGCCCTTGTTAGGGTTGTCAGAATGTTTGAAATTAGACCTTATTAAAAGGATAGATTCTTTAGGAAAAATGAGATTTGAGACCATAGAAGATGTGGTAAATAAGTATCCTAGCATTTTTGAAGGTGTAGGTAGGTTCTCAACCCAACATCACATAACTCTAAAAGACAATGCTGTACCTCATATTGGTGTAATTGGGCGTGTACTCTTAGTGTTATATGAGCCATTAAAAAACAAGTTATGTGACCTTAGGTCAAAAGGAATCATAAAAAAGTAGATGGCCCATCAGAATGGTTGCAACTACTAGTCATAGTGGAATAAACAAACGGTGATCTGCGTTTATGTCTTCTAGATCCCAAGGAATTACATCAGGCTATTAAGCTAGAACATTTTTTAATACCCTCTATAGATAAAATTACTAGCAAAATAAGTAATAAACGTTATTTTTCAGTTCTTGATATGAAAGACGGGTATTGGCAAAGAAAGCTCTGATTTAATGACCTTCGGAACTCCCTTTGGTCGTTACCAGTTCACCAGGTTGGCATTTGGCATATGCTCAGCACCTGAAGTGTTTCGGAAAAAAATTTTACGGGTTGCACTCTGGGAGTGCCTGCAGAAGTGAAAACTTAAGTATTAACGTTGTGCGCCCTGCGCCGCCTAAACGAAACAGCCGGCGCAGGCATACATTTTCGCCGCGCCGTAGAAAGAGAGGGGGATACTCCCTCTCCTACGCCACGCCAGCTGTCTACTCTCCATCCGTCTTACGAATTTTCGATCAGGTCACGTGTCCTGACGCGAGTTTAACATTTTTTACCCATGTCTGGAAGTGGTGGATATTTGAATCCATTGTAAACTGATAGTGGTGGGATACGTTCCTTATGAATGGCTGTAAAGCAAGTCGAACATATTTTTATTTTAAGTATGGCAATGTTTGATAGCAATGTTCTTATAAATTCAATTTTTGGAGTTGCATCGTTATTTTGCAAATATTTCAAATCTTTTCTAAACCACAGTCTGTCACAAATGTCACAAGCATGACCAAATTCATTATCAACAAAATCATTTTCAAATTGTCGATGAGCAGAAGAATTATGTTGAAAAGCAGAATATGTTTGAAGATGTATATTAGGTGGAGATGATTCAACAACTTGAGAACGAAAATGCCTTTGACGCACTCTATCTTCGATAGAATTGTAGTTAGAATGTATTGATAGACTTGAAGGTACATCTCTCGACAATAAATCTGCAATTTGGGAACTACAGATAACTGGTGGAACATATGGCACACCTCTGGTGGACGGGCCTGCAATTTGTGAAGTATGAATGACTCTGGCGGACGGGCCTGTTTGTAAATTTGATGTTCTTTTTTTTATCTCGATACCGCTTAGAATATTCTTTGTTTTTCTGCTTTTGTTTTCTTTCATATTCTTTCTTCTTTTCATCATCAGAGAAGTAAGGCGTAAAGTGCAGCTCACGAAGATCAAGATGAATCCAATTATGTGTATCATTTGCTTTAAAATGACAGAAGCGAGTGTCTTCATTTTTTGAAATTACGTTGAAATAGTGGTAATGCACACAAATATTTTGATTGTAAATTTTTGCAAACAAGTATAAACAGTCCAAGTCTCCATATTCATTGTTACTTGAGAGTATGTTATATGCTTCCTGTGGATTATGGCAGGAGTTTAAATAAGGTGAATCACGTAACTGTCTTCTTAAATCACAAGTTGAAATTTGAAGTTGCAGAACATGTATGAGTGAGTGGAAAAGACAATTACCATCACCTGGAATATCTGTAGTTCTGTGAAGAATGACTTTGGGGGTAATGCATTCGTGACTCTCTTCATATATACGAAGTTGTTGGGTGAGGAATTGATTTTGTTCGAGCTGTACATTTTATAAATTTTGAGAAGCCCTGCATTGCACAACATTCTCTTGGTCTTCATTATTGTCCAATTTCTTTTTTTTCCTGCGAAAAAAACAAAGAAATCATAAAATAAAATAAAATAATAACAATATGAATCATATATATATATATATATATATATATATATATATATATATATATATATATATATATATATTACAATATTTAAAATATGAAATTAAATTACATTTGCAAATCATCTAATTTCTTTTGGAACAATTCTTCTACATTTTTGTCATTATCCTTTAAACCTTTTGTACGTTGATAATATGCCCTTTGATTCTCACGATGTCTTTTTCTTTTTTCTCTTCCTTCGAATCTTTTTTCTTCAAATCTTTTTTACGCTGACGCCATGCCCTTTGATATTCTCGATTTCGTTCTTTTTTTTCTTTTCTTTCTCTAAAAAACGGAGATTATTTATCATTATCTTATTTCATTTATTATCATTCGAAATTATTTGTTTGGTAAACCTATACCGCACATGTGCTTATTGTAATGTTATGAAAATATAGGTTAATGCTATAAAGTATAAACATATTACAAATATTACATCTATAATGTGTAAGTACATATGTATCTATATTAATAATTTCGTCAAGCACTACGGTAGACTCGATCGAAACCTAATCTTGATAATAAAATTACATTAATTAATAAATGAAAATTAATTAAACCTAACCTAACCTCAATAATAAAATGAAATTATATTAATTAAAAAATGAAAATTAATTAAATTTTCATCTAGTATATTTATAAAGTACTTACTCATTTTCTTTCGCTATTTCTTCGTCACTTTTTTCATTAATAGATGCACTTTGTTCAATTTCCATATTTTAAACACACCTCGTTTTCGGTTTTGTCGCTTTTGGCTACGTCGTCTACGGCTTCTGCTTCTATTTTTTCTTCGTCTTCGAGCCTCCGTTATAGGCAAACCAAAACCTAATTTAAACCTTCCCCCGTTCTCTTTGATCAAACCAGCTTTCAGTCCAGTTTTTAATGCTTTTTTAACACAAATTGATGCATTTTTTTTAACGGCTTCTTGCACTGATAAATTATTTGATCTAAAATTTTGTCGGAGGGAGAACCATTAGAGTCATTAAGACACGCTATGGTGTCCATAACATCTGCTAAAAACGACACCTCTCCTTGGACCATTTTAATGCAGCAAAAGCAGACCTTAATCAATAAACTAATGAAAAGCACTTAAATTTTGAATTTAGCTACTAAATTAATTTGTCAAAATGACATAAAAAATGTACTTGAATTTGTCAGTTTGTTGAATAAGGTTGCCAAGTTACCAGTCAAGAAAAGTCGCATTTTATATTGCTCCAGTGAAATACATCCAACTTACGAATTTTCGATCAGGCCACGTGTCCTGACGCGAGTTTAACATTTTTTACCCATTCCAAAAAAAAATCACAGCATGCCATAAGAAGTTATCACTTCAAAAAAACTTTGAGGTTTTGTACTGAACAAACTATTTACTTTCCATCATGTTGTTTCGTGTTATACCTTTGTTAATTTGGTAAACAGGTTAAATATCCTAAAAAATGTTAAAAAACTAAATTGGTTTTTTTTAAATACAGATGAGAGTAACAAATAAAAAAAAATTAATTTGTTTGCAAAAAACTGCCCATGATTCTAATTATATGTCACTTGAAATAATATGTTAGGTTCCTTAATTTTTTTAATTAAATGACTAAAAGAATTGCCTTAACCAGTAACAGAAGAGAAGTAAACCAATATATTTTAATTGTCTATAGATACTGAACCAACTATTTACTTTCCGTCGTGTTGTTTCGTGTCATACCCTGTGTCAATTTGGTAAACAGGTTAAATATCCTAAAAAATGTTAGTAAACTAAATTGGTTTTTTTTTTAAATACAGATGAGAGTAACAAATAAAAAAAATTAATTTGTTTTCAAAAAACTGCCCATGATTCTAATTTTATGTCACTTGAAATAAAATGTTGGGTTACTAAATTTTTTAATCAAATGGCTTTAAAAAGATTGGCCTTAACCAGTAACAGAAGAGAAGTAAACCGATATATTTTTATTGTTTATAGATACTAAATAAATTATTTACTTTCCATCATGTTGTTTCCTGTTATACTCTGTCAATTTGGTAAACAGGTTGAATATCCTAAAAAATGTTTAAAAACTAAATTGGTTTTTTTTTTAAATAGAGATGAGAAGAACAAATAAAAAAATTATTTTGTTTGCAAAAAACTGCCTATGATCATAACTATATGTCACTTAAAATAAAATGTTGGTTTACTTCATTTTTTAATTAAATGACTTTAAAGGAATTGCCTTAACCAGTCACAAAAGAGAACTAAACCGACATATTTTTATTTAGATACTAAACATACTATATATTTCTTTAAATTATTAGGTATTCTATTGGGGCAAAGGACTAAATAAAAATGTTACCATTTTATTTATAGTACAGATGAGAATGATATATAAAAAAAATATTACTTTGTTTGCAAAAAACTGTATGATCATAATACACTGTCACTTAAAATAAAATGTTGGTTTTCTTTTTTTTTAGTTAAATGGCTTACAAAAGAATGGCCTTAACCAGTAACAGAAGAGAACTAAACCGATATATCTTTATTTAAATACTAAACATACTATTTATTTCTTTAATGTTGTTTTGTGTCACAGCACATTTAAACTTCGTAAAGAGGTTAATTATCCTAAAAAATGTTAAAAAACTAAAATGTTGGGTTACTAAATTTTTTTAATCAAATGACTTTAAAGGAATTGCCTTAACCAGTAACAGAAGAGAAGTAAACCGATATATTTTTATTGTTTACAGATACTGAATAAATTATTTACTTTCCATCATGTTGTTTCGTATTATACTCTGTCAATTTGGTAATCAGGTTAAATATTCTAAAAAATGTTTAAAAACTAAATTGGTTTTTTTTTTAAATACAGATGAGAATAACAAATATATAAATTATTTTGTTTGCAAAAAACTGCCCATGATCATAACTATATGTCACTTGAAATAAAATGTTGGTTTACTTTATTTTTTAATCAAATGGCTTTAAAAAGAGTGGCCTTAACCAGTAACAAAAGAGAACTAAACCGATATACTTTTATTTAGATACTGAACATACTATTTATTTCTTTTAAGTTGTTTTGTGTCACAGCACATGTAAATTTTGTAAACAGGTTAAATATCCTAAAAAATGTTAAAACACGAAATTGTCTTTTTTTTAAATACAGATGAGAGTAACAAATAAAAAAAATTTATTTGTTTGAAAAAAACTGCCCATGATTTTAATTTTTTGTAACTTGAAATAAAATGTTGCGTTACTAAATTTTTTTAATTAAATGACTTTAAAGAAATTGCCTCAACCAGTAACAGAAGAGAAGTAAACCGATATATTTTTGTTGTTTACTATACTATTTATTTCTTTAATGTTGTTTTGTGTCACAGCCTATGTAAATTTCGTAAACAGGTTAAATATCCTAAAAAAAGTTAAAAAACTAAATTGGTTTATGTGTTCTACATAACATAACAAATAAAGTAATTGAACTTGCTATTTTCTTTAAATTATTAGGTATTCTATTGGGGCAAAAAACTAAATAAAAATGTTACCATTTTATTTATAGTACAGATGAGAATGATATATAAAAAAAAATATTACTTTGTTTGCAAAAAACTGTCTATGATCATAATACACTGTCAATTGAAATAAAATGTTGGTATTCTTTTTTTTAATTAAATGGCTTAAAAAAGAATGGCCTTAACCAGTAACAGAAGAGAACTAAACCGATATATCTTTATTTAAATACTGATCATACTATTTATTTCTTTAATGTTGTTTTGTGTCACAGCACATGTTAACTTCGTAAACAGGTTAAGTATCCTAAAAAATGTTAAAAAACTAAATTGGTTTTTTTTTAAATACAGATGAGAGTAACAAATAAAACAAATTAATTTGTTTTCAAAAAACTGCCCATGATTCTAATTTTATGTCACTTGAAATAAAATGTTGGGTTACTTAATTTTTTTAATTAAATGACTTTAAAAGAATTGCCTTAACCGGTAACAGAAGAGAAGTAAACCGATATATTTTTATTGTTTATAAATACTGAACAAACTATTTACTTTCCGTCATGTAGTTTCGTGTCGTACCCTCTGTCAATTTGGTAAACAGGTTGAATATCCTAAAAAAAGTTTAAAAACTTTATTGTTTTTTTAAATACAAATGAGAATAACAATTAAATAAAATTACTTTTTTGCAAAAAACTGCCCATTATCATAATTATGTCACTTGAAATAAAATGTTGGGTTACTTTATTTTTTAATCAAATGGCTTTAAAAAGAATGGTCTGAACCAGTTACAAAAGAGAATTAAACCGAAATATTTTTATTTTTTAAAAATACTGAACATACTATTTATTTCTGTTATATTGTTCCGTGTCACTGCCTTTGTAAATTTGGTAAACAGGTTGAATATCCTAAAAAATGTTAAAATACTAGATTGGTTATACAACCCCACATAACATAACTGTATGCCGTAGTGAAAACACCATACATATGTGCGTATAGTGGGTTGCCTATGAGAAAGGGTCCTTATTATTAATATATAATTTCCACTATTGGATAAAGGTTATGTTTCATCTTGGTAGTCACATTTCAAGTTGTTGTTAACCAGGTTAAGGGATTATATAGAGTGGTTATAATATATTAATAAATGGGTCGTGAAGAGTCTTCCTGCAGCTTTTTACCGTTCGTTAACCACATAATGCATGGTGTTAGGTGTGTTAAACTAGGGTTTTATATATATATATATATTTATATATAATATATGTGGTTTAGCTACTAGAAAATAATGAAAGGGCTATTTAAGCCACCAGAGCCGTTGCAGCTGGAAGGCAACGGATCAGAAAATTGGAGGAAGTTTAGTCATGATTTAAATTATGTCACTTAAAATAAAATGTTGGGTTACTTAATTTTTTTAATCAAATGACTTTTAAAGAATTGCCTTGACCAGTAACAGAAAATAAGTAAACCGATATATTTTTATTGTTTATAGATACTGAACAAACTATTTACTTTCCATCATGTTGTTTCGTGTTATACCTTTGTCAATTTGGTAAACAGGTTGAATATCCTAAAAAATGTTTAAAAACTAAATTGGTTTTTTTTAAATACTGATGAGAATTACAAATAAAGAAATTATTTTGTTTTCAAAAAACTGCCTATGATCATAATTATATGTCACTTGAAATAAAATGTTGGGTTAACTAATTTTTTTAGTTAAATGACTAAAAGAATTGTCTTAATTAGTAACAGAGGAGAATTAAACCGATATATTTTTATTTTTTAAAAATACTGAACATACTATTTATGTCTGTAATGTTTTTTCGTGTCAAGGCCTTTGTAAATTTGGTAAACAGGTTGAATATCCTAATAAATGTTAAAATACTAGATTGGTTATACAACCCCACATAACATAACTGTATGCCTTAGTGAAAACACCATACATATGTGCGTATAGTGGGTTGCCTATGAGTAAGGGTCCTTATTATTAATATATAATTTCCACTATTGGATAAAACTATTTACTTTCCATCATGTTTTTTCGTGTTATACTCTGTCAATTTGGTATACAGGTCGAATATCCTAAAAAAATTTAAAAAGTAAATTGGTTTTTTTTAAAATAAAGATGAGAAGAACAAATAAAAAAATTATTTTGTTTGCAAAAAACTGCCTATGATCATAACTATATGTCACTTGAAATAAAATGTTGGTTTACCTTATTTTTTAATTAAATGACTTTAAAGGAATTGCCTTAACCAGTAACAAAAGAGAACTAAACTGACATATTTTTATTTAGATACTAAACATACTATATATTTCTTTAAAGTTGTTTTGTGTCACAGCACATGTTAATTTCGTAAACAGGTTAAATATCCTAAAAAATGTTAAAAAACTAAATTGGTTTATGTGTTTTACATAACATAACAAATAAAGTAATTGAATTACTACAAATTGTTGTTAACTAGGTTAAGGGATTATTTAGAATGGTTATAATATATTAATAAATGAGTCGTGAAGTCTTTCTGCAGCGTTTTACCGTTCGTTAACCACGTAATACATGGTGTCAGGTGTGTTAACCTAGGTCTTGATATATAAGGTAAAGCTACTAGAAAATAATGGAAGGGCTATTTATGCCACCAGAGCCGTTGCAGCTGCAAGGCAACGTGTCAGAAAATTGGAGGAAGTTTAGTCAAAGGATAGACCTGTTCATGATAGCGACAGGTCTTAGCAAGAAGCCTGAAGACAAGAAATTGGCAATGTTTTTAAATCTTTTAGGTGAAGATGCATCTGAGTTATAAAATACGTTTAAATTCGATGCAAAAGAAGCGAGAACTCTAGAAAACATTAAAACGAAATTTACTAATTACTGCTCGCCCAAGAAAAATGTGGTTTTTGAATGTTTTATTTTTAACAGTATAATATAGGAGTGACAGAGTAGTAATGGGGGGATATATAGTAAAACAACACAAGAAAAATTGTTAAGAGAGCCAAGTTTGACTTTACAGAAGGCCATAAACGGGTGTCAAGGTTGCAATCATCTTGCCAGTGTATGTTCAACAACAGAGGAATCGGGAAAAGATGCAGTAAAAGAAGGATTATCTAGACTAGAGTATCAGCAAAAGTGTAAAAAGGATACAAGAAGAAAGTGCATGAAGTGGCAATATCTAGTGAAATTTTGGGTGAAAGTAGCGAGTTGGAGTTTTATGTAAGTACAGTAAATAAAGGTAGTAGATTTAAAAATGATAGTCAAACCATGTGGACCAAAGAAATATTTGTAAACAACCAGCTAGTTTCATTAAGCTTGATACCGGCGCAGAGGTTAGCGTCTTACCTATAAGTATTTTAGAAACAATTGCTCCAAGTATTAGAATCAATAAGACAAATATTTCTTTACCATCATATGGGGACCCAAATTTTAAACTAAAAAGTATAGGTGAGGCCTCTCTTGAATGTTGTATTAAAAATAAGAAAGGAAATATTCGGTTTGTAGTCATAAATGCAGAAAACCAAATGCCCTTGTTAGGGTTGTCAGAATATTTGAAATTAGACCTTATTAAAAGGATAGATTCTTTAGGAAAAATGAGATTTGAGACCATAGAAGATGTGGTAAATAAGTATCCTAGCATTTTTGAAGGTGTAGGTAGGTTCTCAACCCAACATCACATAACTCTAAAAGACAATGCTGTACCTCATATTGGTGTAATTGGGCGTGTACTCTTAGTGTTATATGAGCCATTAAAAAACAAGTTATGTGACCTTAGGTCAAAAGGAATCATAAAAAAGTAGATGGCCCATCAGAATGGTTGCAACTACTAGTCATAGTGGAAAAAACAAACGGTGATCTGCGTTTATGTCTAGATCCCAAGAAATTACATCAGGCTATTAAGCGAGAACATTTTTTAATACCCTCTATAGATAAAATCACTAGCAAAATAAGTAATAAACATTATTTTTCAGTTCTTGATATGAAAGACGGGTATTGGCAAAGAGAGCTCTGATTTAATGACCTTTGGAACTCCCTTTGGTCGTTACCAGTTCACCAGGTTGGCATTTGGCATATGCTCAGCACCTGAAGTGTTTCAGAAAAAAAACTTTCGAGGTTTTTGGAGACCTTGTAGGTGTTGGTTTATATTTTGATGATCTGATAGTCACTGGGTCAAAAGAGGCTGAGCACCACCAAAATTTAAAACAGGTCTTGGAGAGAGCATCCAAATACCATCTCAAGTTCAATGAAAGAAAAATTCAATGTAAGCGTAAAGGTAAATTGTTTGCAAAAAACTGCACATAATTTAAATTATATGTCACTTAAAATAAAATGTTGGTTTACTTTATTTTTTAATCAAATGGCTTTAAAAAGAATGGCCTTAAACAGTAACAGAAGAGAACTAAACCAATATATTTTTATTTAGATACTGAACATACTATTTATTTCTTTAAAGTTGTTTTGTGTCACAGAACATGTAAATTTTGTAAACAAATGTTGGGTTACTAAATTTTTTTAATCAAATGACTTTAAAGGAATTGCCTTAACCAGTAACAGAAGAGAAGTAAACCGATATATTTTTATTGTTTATAGATACTCAATAAATTATTTACTTTCCATCATGTTGTTTCCTGTTATACTCTGTCAATTTGGTAATCAGGTTGAATATCCTAAAAAATGTTTAAAAACTAAATTGGTTTGTTTTTAAATACGGATAAGAATAACAAATATATAAATTATTTTGTTTGCAAAAAACTGCCCATGATCATAACTATATGTCACTTGAAATAAAACGTTGGTTTACTTTATTTTTTAATTAAATGGCTTTAAAAAGAGTGGCCTTAACCAGTAACAAAAGAGAACTAAACCGATATATTTTTATTTAGATACTGAACATACTATTTATTTCTTTTAAGTTGTTTTGTGTCACAGCACATGTAAATTTTGTAAACAGGTTGAATATCCTAAAAAATGTTAAAAAACGAAATTGTCTTTTTTTTAAATACAGATGAGAGTAACAAATAAAAAAAATTTATTTGTTTGAAAAAAACTGCCCATGATTTTAATTTTTTGTAACTTGAAATAAAATGTTGCGTTACTAAATTTTTTTAATTAAATGACTTTAAAGAAATTGCCTCAACCAGTAACAGAAAAGAAGTAAACCGATATATTTTTGTTGTTTACTATACTATTTATTTCTTTAATGTTGTTTTGTGTCACAGCCTATGTAAATTTCGTAAACAGGTTAAATATCCTAAAAAATGTTAAAAAACTAAATTGGTTTTTTTTTTAAATACAGATGAGAGTAACAAATAAAACAAATTAATTTGTTTGCAAAAAACTGCCCATGATTCTAATTTTATGTCACTTGAAATAAAATGTTGGGTTACTTAATTTTTTTAATTAAATGACTTTAAAGAAATTGCCTTAACTAGTAACAGAAGAGGAGTAAACCGCTATATTTTTATTGTTTACAGGTACTGAACAAACTATTTACTTTCCGTCATGTAGTTTCGTGTCATACCCTGTGTCAATTAAATAAAATCAAATAAAAAACTACTTTGTTTGCAAAAAACTGCCCATGATCATAATTATATGTCCTTAAAATAAAATGTTGGTTTACTTTATTTTTTAATTAAATGGCATTAAAAAAAAATGGCCTTAACCAGGAACAGAAGAGAACTAAACCGATATATTTTTATTTAGATACTAAACATACTATTTATTTCTTTAATGTTGTTTTGTGTCACAGCCCATGTTAATTTCGAAAACAGGTTGAATATCCTAAAAAATGTTAAAAAACTAAATTGGTTTTTTTTTAAATACAGCTGAGGGTAACAATAAAAAAATTAATTTGTTTGAAAAAAACTGCCTATTTATTTTTTTAGATATTGAACATACTGTTTATTTCTTTAATGTTATTTTGTGTCACAGCCTATGTAAATTTTGTAAACAGGTTGAATACCGTAAAAATGTTAAAAAACTAAATTGTTTTTTATTCCACATAACATAACAAATAAAAAAAATTACTTTCTTTGAAAAAAACTGCACATGATCATAATTATATGTCCTTGAAATAAAATGTTGGGTTACTTTATTTTTTAATCAAATGGCTTTAAAAGGAATGGCCTTAATCAGTAATGGAAGAGAACTAAACTGATATATTTTTATTTAGATACTGTACATACTATTTATTTCTTTAATGTTGTTTTGTGACACAGCACATGTAAACTTCCTAAACAGGTTGAATATCCTAAAAAAATTTAAAAAAACTAAAATGGTTTTTTTTTTAAATACAGATGAGAGTAACAAATAAAAAAATTTATTTGTTTGCAAAAAACTGCCATGATTTTAATTTTATGTCACTTGAAATTAAATGTTGGGTTACTTAATTTTTTTAATTAAATGACTTTAAAGAAATTGCCTTAACCAGTATCAGAAGAGAACTAAACCGATATTTTTATTTAGATACTACACATACTATTTATTTCTTTAAAGTTGTTTTGTGTCACAGAACATGTAAATTTCGTTAACAGGTTAAATAACCTAAAAAATGTTAATAAACTAAATTGTTTTTTTTTAAATACAGATGAGAGTAACAAATGAAAAAAATTAATTTGTTTCCAAAAAACTGCCCATAATTCTAATTTTATGTCACTTAAAATAAAATGTTGGGTTAATAAATTTTTTTAATTAAATGACTTTAAAAGAATTGCCCTAACCAGTAAGAATAGAGAAGTGAACCGATATATTTCTATTTAGATATTGAACATACTATTTATTTTTTTAGATACTGAACATACTATTTATTTCTTTAATGTTGTTTTGTGTCACAGCCTATGTAAATTTTGTAAACAGGTTGAATACCCTAAAAATGTTAAAAAACTAAATTGGTTTTTTATTCCACATAACATAAAAAATAAAAAAATTACTTTCTTTGCAAAAAACTGCCCATGATCATTTTTATATGTCCTTGTAATAAAATGTTAAGTTACTTTATTTTTTAATCAAATGGCTTTAAAAAGAATGGCCTTAACCAGTTACAAAAGAGAACTAAACTGATATATTTTTTTTAAGATACTGTACATACTATTTATTTCTTTAATGTTGTTTTGTGTCGCAGCCTATGTATATTTCGTAAACAGGTTAAATATTCTAAAAAATGTTAAAAAACAATTATTTTGTTTGCAAAAACCTATCCATTATCGTAATTATATGTCACTTGAAATAAAATGTTGGGTTACTTAATTTCTTTAGTTAAATGCCTTAAAAAGAATTGTCTTAACCAGTAACAAGAGAATTAAACCGATATATTTTTATATTTTAAAAATACTGAACATGCTATTTATTTCTGTAATGTTGTTTCGTGTCACGGCCTTTGTAAATTTGGTAAACGGGTTGAATATCCTAATAAATGGTAAAATACTAGATTGGTTATACAACCCCAAATAAAATAACTATGCCGTAGTGAACTCACAATACATATATGCGTATAGTGGGTTGCCTGTGAGAAAGGGTTGTTATTATAAATATATAATTCCCACTATTGGATAAAGGTTATGTTTCATCTTGGTAGACACAATTCAAGTTGTTGTTAACCAGGTTAAGGGATTATATAGAGTGGTTATAATATATTAATAAATGGGTCGTGAAGTCTTCCTGCAGCTTTTTACCGTTCGTTAACAACATAATGCATGGTGTTTGGTGTGTTAAACTAGGTCTATATATATATAAATATATATATATATATATATATTTATATATATTTATATATATATATATATATATATGGTTTAGCTATTAGAAAATAATGGAAGGGATACTTAAGCCACCAAAACCGTTGCAGCTAAAAGGCACCGTGTCAGAAAATTGGAGGAAGTTTAGTCATGATTTAAATTATTCGTCACTTAAAATAAAATGTTGGGTTACTTAATTTTTTTAATCAAATGACTTTTAAAGAATTGCCTTAAACAGTAACAGAAGAGAAGTAAACCGATATATTTTTGTTGTTTATAGGTACTAAACAAACTATTTACTTTCCATCATGTTTTTTCGTGTTATACTCTGTCAATTTGGTAAACAGGTCGAATATCCTAAAAAAATTTAAAAAGTAAATTGGTTTTTTTTAAAATAAAGATGAGAAGAATAAATAAAAAAATTATTTTGTTTGCAAAAAACTGCCTATGATCATAACTATATGTCACTTGAAATAACATGTTGGTTTACCTTATTTTTTAATTAAATGACTTTAAAGGAATTGCCTTAACCAGTAACAAGAGAGAACTAAACTGACATATTTTTATTTAGATACTAAACGTACTATATATTTCTTTAAAGTTGTTTTGTGTCACAGCACATGTTAATTTCGTAAACAGGTTAAATATCCTAAAAAATGTTAAAAAACTAAATTGGTTTATGTGTTTTACATAACATAACAAATAAAGTAATTGAATTACTACAAATTGTTGTTAACTAGGTTAAGGGATTATATAGAATGGTTATAATATATTAATAAATGAGTCGTGAAGTCTTTCTGCAGCGTTTTACCGTTCGTTAACCACGTAATACATGGTGTCAGGTGTGTTAACCTAGGTCTTGATATATAAGGTAAAGCTACTAGAAAATAATGGAAGGGCTATTTATGCCACCAGAGCCGTTGCAGCTGGAAGGCAACGTGTCAGAAACTTGGAGGAAGTTTAGTCAAAGGATAGACCTGTTCATGACAGCGACAGGTCTTAGCAAGAAGCCTGAAGACAAGAAATTGGCAATGTTTTTAAATCTTGTAGGTGAAGATGCATCTGAGTTATAAAATACGTTTAAATTCGATGCAAAAGAAGCGAGAACTCTAGAAAACATTAAAACGAAATTTACTAATTACTGCTCGCCCAAGAAAAATGTGGTTTTTGAATGTTTTATTTTTAACAGTATAATATAGAAGGAGTGACAGAGTAGTAATGGGGGGATATATAGTAAAACAACACAAGAAAAATTGTTAAGAGAGCCAAGTTTGACTTTACAGAAGGCCATAAACGGGTGTCAAGGTTGCAATCATCTTGCCAGTGTATGTTCAACAACAGAGGAATCGGAAAAAGATGCAGTAAAAGAAGGATTATCTAGACTAGAGTATCAGCAAAAGTGTAAAAAGGATACAAGAAGAAAGTGCATGAAGTGGCAATATCTAGTGAAATTTTGGGTGAAAGTAGCGAGTTGGAGTTTTATGTAAGTACAGTAAATAAAGGTAGTAGATTTAAAAATGATAGTCAAACCATGTGGACCAAAGAAATATTTGTAAACAACCAGCTAGTTTCATTAAGCTTGATACCGGCGCAGAGGTTAGCGTCTTACCTATAAGTATTTTAGAAACAATTGCTCCAAGTATTAGAATCAATAAGACAAATATTTCTTTACCATCACATGGGGACCCAAATTTTAAACTAAAAAGTATAGGTGAGGCCTCTCTTGAATGTTGTATTAAAAATAAGAAAGAAAATATTCGGTTTGTAGTCATAAATGCAGAAAACCAAATGCCCTTGTTAGGGTTGTCAGAATGTTTGAAATTAGACCTTATTAAAAGGATAGATTCTTTAGGAAAAATGAGATTTGAGACCATAGAAGATGTGGTAAATAAGTATCCTAGCATTTTTGAAGGTGTAGGTAGGTTCTCAACCCAACATCACATAACTCTAAAAGACAATGCTGTACCTCATATTGGTGTAATTGGGCGTGTACTCTTAGTGTTATATGAGCCATTAAAAAACAAGTTATGTGACCTTAGGTCAAAAGGAATCATAAAAAAGTAGATGGCCCATCAGAATGGTTGCAACTACTAGTCATAGTGGAATAAACAAACGGTGATCTGCGTTTATGTCTTCTAGATCCCAAGGAATTACATCAGGCTATTAAGCTAGAACATTTTTTAATACCCTCTATAGATAAAATTACTAGCAAAATAAGTAATAAACGTTATTTTTCAGTTCTTGATATGAAAGACGGGTATTGGCAAAGAAAGCTCTGATTTAATGACCTTCGGAACTCCCTTTGGTCGTTACCAGTTCACCAGGTTGGCATTTGGCATATGCTCAGCACCTGAAGTGTTTCGGAAAAAAATTTTACGGGTTGCACTCTGGGAGTGCCTGCAGAAGTGAAAACTTAAGTATTAACGTTGTGCGCCCTGCGCCGCCTAAACGAAACAGCCGGCGCAGGCATACATTTTCGCCGCGCCGTAGAAAGAGAGGGGGATACTCCCTCTCCTACGCCACGCCAGCTGTCTACTCTCCATCCGTCTTACGAATTTTCGATCAGGTCACGTGTCCTGACGCGAGTTTAACATTTTTTACCCATGTCTGGAAGTGGTGGATATTTGAATCCATTGTAAACTGATAGTGGTGGGATACGTTCCTTATGAATGGCTGTAAAGCAAGTCGAACATATTTTTATTTTAAGTATGGCAATGTTTGATAGCAATGTTCTTATAAATTCAATTTTTGGAGTTGCATCGTTATTTTGCAAATATTTCAAATCTTTTCTAAACCACAGTCTGTCACAAATGTCACAAGCATGACCAAATTCATTATCAACAAAATCATTTTCAAATTGTCGATGAGCAGAAGAATTATGTTGAAAAGCAGAATATGTTTGAAGATGTATATTAGGTGGAGATGATTCAACAACTTGAGAACGAAAATGCCTTTGACGCACTCTATCTTCGATAGAATTGTAGTTAGAATGTATTGATAGACTTGAAGGTACATCTCTCGACAATAAATCTGCAATTTGGGAACTACAGATAACTGGTGGAACATATGGCACACCTCTGGTGGACGGGCCTGCAATTTGTGAAGTATGAATGACTCTGGCGGACGGGCCTGTTTGTAAATTTGATGTTCTTTTTTTTATCTCGATACCGCTTAGAATATTCTTTGTTTTTCTGCTTTTGTTTTCTTTCATATTCTTTCTTCTTTTCATCATCAGAGAAGTAAGGCGTAAAGTGCAGCTCACGAAGATCAAGATGAATCCAATTATGTGTATCATTTGCTTTAAAATGACAGAAGCGAGTGTCTTCATTTTTTGAAATTACGTTGAAATAGTGGTAATGCACACAAATATTTTGATTGTAAATTTTTGCAAACAAGTATAAACAGTCCAAGTCTCCATATTCATTGTTACTTGAGAGTATGTTATATGCTTCCTGTGGATTATGGCAGGAGTTTAAATAAGGTGAATCACGTAACTGTCTTCTTAAATCACAAGTTGAAATTTGAAGTTGCAGAACATGTATGAGTGAGTGGAAAAGAAAATTACCATCACCTGGAATATCTGTAGTTCTGTGAAGAATGACTTTGGGGGTAATGCATTCGTGACTCTCTTCATATATACGAAGTTGTTGGGTGAGGAATTGATTTTGTTCGAGCTGTACATTTTATAAATTTTGAGAAGCCCTGCATTGCACAACATTCTCTTGGTCTTCATTATTGTCCAATTTCTTTTTTTTCCTGCGAAAAAAACAAAGAAATCATAAAATAAAATAAAATAATAACAATATGAATCATATATATATATATATATATATATATATATATATATATATATATATATATATTACAATATTTAAAATATGAAATTAAATTACATTTGCAAATCAACTAATTTCTTTTGGAACAATTCTTCTACATTTTTGTCATTATCCTTTAAACCTTTTGTACGTTGATAATATGCCCTTTGATTCTCACGATGTCTTTTTCTTTTTTCTCTTCCTTCGAATCTTTTTTCTTCAAATCTTTTTTACGCTGACGCCATGCCCTTTGATATTCTCGATTTCGTTCTTTTTTTTCTTTTCTTTCTCTAAAAAACGGAGATTATTTATCATTATCTTATTTCATTTATTATCATTCGAAATTATTTGTTTGGTAAACCTATACCGCACATGTGCTTATTGTAATGTTATGAAAATATAGGTTAATGCTATAAAGTATAAACATATTACAAATATTACATCTATAATGTGTAAGTACATATGTATCTATATTAATAATTTCGTCAAGCACTACGGTAGACTCGATCGAAACCTAATCTTGATAATAAAATTACATTAATTAATAAATGAAAATTAATTAAACCTAACCTAACCTCAATAATAAAATGAAATTATATTAATTAAAAAATGAAAATTAATTAAATTTTCATCTAGTATATTTATAAAGTACTTACTCATTTTCTTTCGCTATTTCTTCGTCACTTTTTTCATTAATAGATGCACTTTGTTCAATTTCCATATTTTAAACACACCTCGTTTTCGGTTTTGTCGCTTTTGGCTACGTCGTCTACGGCTTCTGCTTCTATTTTTTCTTCGTCTTCGAGCCTCCGTTATAGGCAAACCAAAACCTAATTTAAACCTTCCCCCGTTCTCTTTGATCAAACCAGCTTTCTGTCCAGTTTTTAATGCTTTTTTAACACAAATTGATGCATTTTTTTTAACGGCTTCTTGCACTGATAAATTATTTGATCTAAAATTTTGTCGGAGGGAAAACCATTAGAGTCATTAAGACACGCTATGGTGTCCATAACATCTGCTAAAAACGACACCTCTCCTTGGACCATTTTAATGCAGCAAAAGCAGACCTTAATCAATAAACTAATGAAAAGCACTTAAATTTTGAATTTAGCTACTAAATTAATTTGTCAAAATGACATAAAAAATGTACTTGAATTTGTCAGTTTGTTGAATAAGGTTGCCAAGTTACCAGTCAAGAAAAGTCGCATTTTATATTGCTCCAGTGAAATACATCCAACTTACGAATTTTCGATCAGGCCACGTGTCCTGACGCGAGTTTAACATTTTTTACCCATTCCAAAAAAAAATCACAGCATGCCATAAGAAGTTATCACTTCAAAAAAACTTTGAGGTTTTGTACTGAACAAACTATTTACTTTCCATCATGTTGTTTCGTGTTATACCTTTGTTAATTTGGTAAACAGGTTAAATATCCTAAAAAATGTTAAAAAACTAAATTGGTTTTTTTTAAATACAGATGAGAGTAACAAATAAAAAAAAATTAATTTGTTTGCAAAAAACTGCCCATGATTCTAATTATATGTCACTTGAAATAATATGTTAGGTTCCTTAATTTTTTTAATTAAATGACTAAAAGAATTGCCTTAACCAGTAACAGAAGAGAAGTAAACCAATATATTTTAATTGTCTATAGATACTGAACCAACTATTTACTTTCCGTCGTGTTGTTTCGTGTCATACCCTGTGTCAATTTGGTAAACAGGTTAAATATCCTAAAAAATGTTAGTAAACTAAATTGGTTTTTTTTTTAAATACAGATGAGAGTAACAAATAAAAAAAATTAATTTGTTTTCAAAAAACTGCCCATGATTCTAATTTTATGTCACTTGAAATAAAATGTTGGGTTACTAAATTTTTTAATCAAATGGCTTTAAAAAGATTGGCCTTAACCAGTAACAGAAGAGAAGTAAACCGATATATTTTTATTGTTTATAGATACTAAATAAGTTATTTACTTTCCATCATGTTGTTTCCTGTTATACTCTGTCAATTTGGTAAACAGGTTGAATATCCTAAAAAATGTTTAAAAACTAAATTGGTTTTTTTTTTAAATAGAGATGAGAAGAACAAATAAAAAAATTATTTTGTTTGCAAAAAACTGCCTATGATCATAACTATATGTCACTTAAAATAAAATGTTGGTTTACTTCATTTTTTAATTAAATGACTTTAAAGGAATTGCCTTAACCAGTCACAAAAGAGAACTAAACCGACATATTTTTATTTAGATACTAAACATACTATATATTTCTTTAAATTATTAGGTATTCTATTGGGGCAAAGGACTAAATAAAAATGTTACCATTTTATTTATAGTACAGATGAGAATGATATATAAAAAAAATATTACTTTGTTTGCAAAAAACTGTATGATCATAATACACTGTCACTTAAAATAAAATGTTGGTTTTCTTTTTTTTTAGTTAAATGGCTTACAAAAGAATGGCCTTAACCAGTAACAGAAGAGAACTAAACCGATATATCTTTATTTAAATACTAAACATACTATTTATTTCTTTAATGTTGTTTTGTGTCACAGCACATTTAAACTTCGTAAAGAGGTTAATTATCCTAAAAAATGTTAAAAAACTAAAATGTTGGGTTACTAAATTTTTTTAATCAAATGACTTTAAAGGAATTGCCTTAACCAGTAACAGAAGAGAAGTAAACCGATATATTTTTATTGTTTACAGATACTGAATAAATTATTTACTTTCCATCATGTTGTTTCGTATTATACTCTGTCAATTTGGTAATCAGGTTAAATATTCTAAAAAATGTTTAAAAACTAAATTGGTTTTTTTTTTAAATACAGATGAGAATAACAAATATATAAATTATTTTGTTTGCAAAAAACTGCCCATGATCATAACTATATGTCACTTGAAATAAAATGTTGGTTTACTTTATTTTTTAATCAAATGGCTTTAAAAAGAGTGGCCTTAACCAGTAACAAAAGAGAACTAAACCGATATACTTTTATTTAGATACTGAACATACTATTTATTTCTTTTAAGTTGTTTTGTGTCACAGCACATGTAAATTTTGTAAACAGGTTAAATATCCTAAAAAATGTTAAAACACGAAATTGTCTTTTTTTTAAATACAGATGAGAGTAACAAATAAAAAAAATTTATTTGTTTGAAAAAAACTGCCCATGATTTTAATTTTTTGTAACTTGAAATAAAATGTTGCGTTACTAAATTTTTTTAATTAAATGACTTTAAAGAAATTGCCTCAACCAGTAACAGAAGAGAAGTAAACCGATATATTTTTGTTGTTTACTATACTATTTATTTCTTTAATGTTGTTTTGTGTCACAGCCTATGTAAATTTCGTAAACAGGTTAAATATCCTAAAAAAAGTTAAAAAACTAAATTGGTTTATGTGTTCTACATAACATAACAAATAAAGTAATTGAACTTGCTATTTTCTTTAAATTATTAGGTATTCTATTGGGGCAAAAAACTAAATAAAAATGTTACCATTTTATTTATAGTACAGATGAGAATGATATATAAAAAAAAATATTACTTTGTTTGCAAAAAACTGTCTATGATCATAATACACTGTCAATTGAAATAAAATGTTGGTATTCTTTTTTTTAATTAAATGGCTTAAAAAAGAATGGCCTTAACCAGTAACAGAAGAGAACTAAACCGATATATCTTTATTTAAATACTGATCATACTATTTATTTCTTTAATGTTGTTTTGTGTCACAGCACATGTTAACTTCGTAAACAGGTTAAGTATCCTAAAAAATGTTAAAAAACTAAATTGGTTTTTTTTTAAATACAGATGAGAGTAACAAATAAAACAAATTAATTTGTTTTCAAAAAACTGCCCATGATTCTAATTTTATGTCACTTGAAATAAAATGTTGGGTTACTTAATTTTTTTAATTAAATGACTTTAAAAGAATTGCCTTAACCGGTAACAGAAGAGAAGTAAACCGATATATTTTTATTGTTTATAAATACTGAACAAACTATTTACTTTCCGTCATGTAGTTTCGTGTCGTACCCTCTGTCAATTTGGTAAACAGGTTGAATATCCTAAAAAAAGTTTAAAAACTTTATTGTTTTTTTAAATACAAATGAGAATAACAATTAAATAAAATTACTTTTTTGCAAAAAACTGCCCATTATCATAATTATGTCACTTGAAATAAAATGTTGGGTTACTTTATTTTTTAATCAAATGGCTTTAAAAAGAATGGTCTGAACCAGTTACAAAAGAGAATTAAACCGAAATATTTTTATTTTTTAAAAATACTGAACATACTATTTATTTCTGTTATATTGTTCCGTGTCACTGCCTTTGTAAATTTGGTAAACAGGTTGAATATCCTAAAAAATGTTAAAATACTAGATTGGTTATACAACCCCACATAACATAACTGTATGCCGTAGTGAAAACACCATACATATGTGCGTATAGTGGGTTGCCTATGAGAAAGGGTCCTTATTATTAATATATAATTTCCACTATTGGATAAAGGTTATGTTTCATCTTGGTAGTCACATTTCAAGTTGTTGTTAACCAGGTTAAGGGATTATATAGAGTGGTTATAATATATTAATAAATGGGTCGTGAAGAGTCTTCCTGCAGCTTTTTACCGTTCGTTAACCACATAATGCATGGTGTTAGGTGTGTTAAACTAGGGTTTTATATATATATATATATATTTATATATAATATATGTGGTTTAGCTACTAGAAAATAATGAAAGGGCTATTTAAGCCACCAGAGCCGTTGCAGCTGGAAGGCAACGGATCAGAAAATTGGAGGAAGTTTAGTCATGATTTAAATTATGTCACTTAAAATAAAATGTTGGGTTACTTAATTTTTTTAATCAAATGACTTTTAAAGAATTGCCTTGACCAGTAACAGAAAATAAGTAAACCGATATATTTTTATTGTTTATAGATACTGAACAAACTATTTACTTTCCATCATGTTGTTTCGTGTTATACCTTTGTCAATTTGGTAAACAGGTTGAATATCCTAAAAAATGTTTAAAAACTAAATTGGTTTTTTTTAAATACTGATGAGAATTACAAATAAAGAAATTATTTTGTTTTCAAAAAACTGCCTATGATCATAATTATATGTCACTTGAAATAAAATGTTGGGTTAACTAATTTTTTTAGTTAAATGACTAAAAGAATTGTCTTAATTAGTAACAGAGGAGAATTAAACCGATATATTTTTATTTTTTAAAAATACTGAACATACTATTTATGTCTGTAATGTTTTTTCGTGTCAAGGCCTTTGTAAATTTGGTAAACAGGTTGAATATCCTAATAAATGTTAAAATACTAGATTGGTTATACAACCCCACATAACATAACTGTATGCCTTAGTGAAAACACCATACATATGTGCGTATAGTGGGTTGCCTATGAGTAAGGGTCCTTATTATTAATATATAATTTCCACTATTGGATAAAACTATTTACTTTCCATCATGTTTTTTCGTGTTATACTCTGTCAATTTGGTATACAGGTCGAATATCCTAAAAAAATTTAAAAAGTAAATTGGTTTTTTTTAAAATAAAGATGAGAAGAACAAATAAAAAAATTATTTTGTTTGCAAAAAACTGCCTATGATCATAACTATATGTCACTTGAAATAAAATGTTGGTTTACCTTATTTTTTAATTAAATGACTTTAAAGGAATTGCCTTAACCAGTAACAAAAGAGAACTAAACTGACATATTTTTATTTAGATACTAAACATACTATATATTTCTTTAAAGTTGTTTTGTGTCACAGCACATGTTAATTTCGTAAACAGGTTAAATATCCTAAAAAATGTTAAAAAACTAAATTGGTTTATGTGTTTTACATAACATAACAAATAAAGTAATTGAATTACTACAAATTGTTGTTAACTAGGTTAAGGGATTATTTAGAATGGTTATAATATATTAATAAATGAGTCGTGAAGTCTTTCTGCAGCGTTTTACCGTTCGTTAACCACGTAATACATGGTGTCAGGTGTGTTAACCTAGGTCTTGATATATAAGGTAAAGCTACTAGAAAATAATGGAAGGGCTATTTATGCCACCAGAGCCGTTGCAGCTGCAAGGCAACGTGTCAGAAAATTGGAGGAAGTTTAGTCAAAGGATAGACCTGTTCATGATAGCGACAGGTCTTAGCAAGAAGCCTGAAGACAAGAAATTGGCAATGTTTTTAAATCTTTTAGGTGAAGATGCATCTGAGTTATAAAATACGTTTAAATTCGATGCAAAAGAAGCGAGAACTCTAGAAAACATTAAAACGAAATTTACTAATTACTGCTCGCCCAAGAAAAATGTGGTTTTTGAATGTTTTATTTTTAACAGTATAATATAGGAGTGACAGAGTAGTAATGGGGGGATATATAGTAAAACAACACAAGAAAAATTGTTAAGAGAGCCAAGTTTGACTTTACAGAAGGCCATAAACGGGTGTCAAGGTTGCAATCATCTTGCCAGTGTATGTTCAACAACAGAGGAATCGGGAAAAGATGCAGTAAAAGAAGGATTATCTAGACTAGAGTATCAGCAAAAGTGTAAAAAGGATACAAGAAGAAAGTGCATGAAGTGGCAATATCTAGTGAAATTTTGGGTGAAAGTAGCGAGTTGGAGTTTTATGTAAGTACAGTAAATAAAGGTAGTAGATTTAAAAATGATAGTCAAACCATGTGGACCAAAGAAATATTTGTAAACAACCAGCTAGTTTCATTAAGCTTGATACCGGCGCAGAGGTTAGCGTCTTACCTATAAGTATTTTAGAAACAATTGCTCCAAGTATTAGAATCAATAAGACAAATATTTCTTTACCATCATATGGGGACCCAAATTTTAAACTAAAAAGTATAGGTGAGGCCTCTCTTGAATGTTGTATTAAAAATAAGAAAGGAAATATTCGGTTTGTAGTCATAAATGCAGAAAACCAAATGCCCTTGTTAGGGTTGTCAGAATATTTGAAATTAGACCTTATTAAAAGGATAGATTCTTTAGGAAAAATGAGATTTGAGACCATAGAAGATGTGGTAAATAAGTATCCTAGCATTTTTGAAGGTGTAGGTAGGTTCTCAACCCAACATCACATAACTCTAAAAGACAATGCTGTACCTCATATTGGTGTAATTGGGCGTGTACTCTTAGTGTTATATGAGCCATTAAAAAACAAGTTATGTGACCTTAGGTCAAAAGGAATCATAAAAAAGTAGATGGCCCATCAGAATGGTTGCAACTACTAGTCATAGTGGAAAAAACAAACGGTGATCTGCGTTTATGTCTAGATCCCAAGAAATTACATCAGGCTATTAAGCGAGAACATTTTTTAATACCCTCTATAGATAAAATCACTAGCAAAATAAGTAATAAACATTATTTTTCAGTTCTTGATATGAAAGACGGGTATTGGCAAAGAGAGCTCTGATTTAATGACCTTTGGAACTCCCTTTGGTCGTTACCAGTTCACCAGGTTGGCATTTGGCATATGCTCAGCACCTGAAGTGTTTCAGAAAAAAAACTTTCGAGGTTTTTGGAGACCTTGTAGGTGTTGGTTTATATTTTGATGATCTGATAGTCACTGGGTCAAAAGAGGCTGAGCACCACCAAAATTTAAAACAGGTCTTGGAGAGAGCATCCAAATACCATCTCAAGTTCAATGAAAGAAAAATTCAATGTAAGCGTAAAGGTAAATTGTTTGCAAAAAACTGCACATAATTTAAATTATATGTCACTTAAAATAAAATGTTGGTTTACTTTATTTTTTAATCAAATGGCTTTAAAAAGAATGGCCTTAAACAGTAACAGAAGAGAACTAAACCAATATATTTTTATTTAGATACTGAACATACTATTTATTTCTTTAAAGTTGTTTTGTGTCACAGAACATGTAAATTTTGTAAACAAATGTTGGGTTACTAAATTTTTTTAATCAAATGACTTTAAAGGAATTGCCTTAACCAGTAACAGAAGAGAAGTAAACCGATATATTTTTATTGTTTATAGATACTCAATAAATTATTTACTTTCCATCATGTTGTTTCCTGTTATACTCTGTCAATTTGGTAATCAGGTTGAATATCCTAAAAAATGTTTAAAAACTAAATTGGTTTGTTTTTAAATACGGATAAGAATAACAAATATATAAATTATTTTGTTTGCAAAAAACTGCCCATGATCATAACTATATGTCACTTGAAATAAAACGTTGGTTTACTTTATTTTTTAATTAAATGGCTTTAAAAAGAGTGGCCTTAACCAGTAACAAAAGAGAACTAAACCGATATATTTTTATTTAGATACTGAACATACTATTTATTTCTTTTAAGTTGTTTTGTGTCACAGCACATGTAAATTTTGTAAACAGGTTGAATATCCTAAAAAATGTTAAAAAACGAAATTGTCTTTTTTTTAAATACAGATGAGAGTAACAAATAAAAAAAATTTATTTGTTTGAAAAAAACTGCCCATGATTTTAATTTTTTGTAACTTGAAATAAAATGTTGCGTTACTAAATTTTTTTAATTAAATGACTTTAAAGAAATTGCCTCAACCAGTAACAGAAAAGAAGTAAACCGATATATTTTTGTTGTTTACTATACTATTTATTTCTTTAATGTTGTTTTGTGTCACAGCCTATGTAAATTTCGTAAACAGGTTAAATATCCTAAAAAATGTTAAAAAACTAAATTGGTTTTTTTTTTAAATACAGATGAGAGTAACAAATAAAACAAATTAATTTGTTTGCAAAAAACTGCCCATGATTCTAATTTTATGTCACTTGAAATAAAATGTTGGGTTACTTAATTTTTTTAATTAAATGACTTTAAAGAAATTGCCTTAACTAGTAACAGAAGAGGAGTAAACCGCTATATTTTTATTGTTTACAGGTACTGAACAAACTATTTACTTTCCGTCATGTAGTTTCGTGTCATACCCTGTGTCAATTAAATAAAATCAAATAAAAAACTACTTTGTTTGCAAAAAACTGCCCATGATCATAATTATATGTCCTTAAAATAAAATGTTGGTTTACTTTATTTTTTAATTAAATGGCATTAAAAAAAAATGGCCTTAACCAGGAACAGAAGAGAACTAAACCGATATATTTTTATTTAGATACTAAACATACTATTTATTTCTTTAATGTTGTTTTGTGTCACAGCCCATGTTAATTTCGAAAACAGGTTGAATATCCTAAAAAATGTTAAAAAACTAAATTGGTTTTTTTTTAAATACAGCTGAGGGTAACAATAAAAAAATTAATTTGTTTGAAAAAAACTGCCTATTTATTTTTTTAGATATTGAACATACTGTTTATTTCTTTAATGTTATTTTGTGTCACAGCCTATGTAAATTTTGTAAACAGGTTGAATACCGTAAAAATGTTAAAAAACTAAATTGTTTTTTATTCCACATAACATAACAAATAAAAAAAATTACTTTCTTTGAAAAAAACTGCACATGATCATAATTATATGTCCTTGAAATAAAATGTTGGGTTACTTTATTTTTTAATCAAATGGCTTTAAAAGGAATGGCCTTAATCAGTAATGGAAGAGAACTAAACTGATATATTTTTATTTAGATACTGTACATACTATTTATTTCTTTAATGTTGTTTTGTGACACAGCACATGTAAACTTCCTAAACAGGTTGAATATCCTAAAAAAATTTAAAAAAACTAAAATGGTTTTTTTTTTAAATACAGATGAGAGTAACAAATAAAAAAATTTATTTGTTTGCAAAAAACTGCCATGATTTTAATTTTATGTCACTTGAAATTAAATGTTGGGTTACTTAATTTTTTTAATTAAATGACTTTAAAGAAATTGCCTTAACCAGTATCAGAAGAGAACTAAACCGATATTTTTATTTAGATACTACACATACTATTTATTTCTTTAAAGTTGTTTTGTGTCACAGAACATGTAAATTTCGTTAACAGGTTAAATAACCTAAAAAATGTTAATAAACTAAATTGTTTTTTTTTAAATACAGATGAGAGTAACAAATGAAAAAAATTAATTTGTTTCCAAAAAACTGCCCATAATTCTAATTTTATGTCACTTAAAATAAAATGTTGGGTTAATAAATTTTTTTAATTAAATGACTTTAAAAGAATTGCCCTAACCAGTAAGAATAGAGAAGTGAACCGATATATTTCTATTTAGATATTGAACATACTATTTATTTTTTTAGATACTGAACATACTATTTATTTCTTTAATGTTGTTTTGTGTCACAGCCTATGTAAATTTTGTAAACAGGTTGAATACCCTAAAAATGTTAAAAAACTAAATTGGTTTTTTATTCCACATAACATAAAAAATAAAAAAATTACTTTCTTTGCAAAAAACTGCCCATGATCATTTTTATATGTCCTTGTAATAAAATGTTAAGTTACTTTATTTTTTAATCAAATGGCTTTAAAAAGAATGGCCTTAACCAGTTACAAAAGAGAACTAAACTGATATATTTTTTTTAAGATACTGTACATACTATTTATTTCTTTAATGTTGTTTTGTGTCGCAGCCTATGTATATTTCGTAAACAGGTTAAATATTCTAAAAAATGTTAAAAAACAATTATTTTGTTTGCAAAAACCTATCCATTATCGTAATTATATGTCACTTGAAATAAAATGTTGGGTTACTTAATTTCTTTAGTTAAATGCCTTAAAAAGAATTGTCTTAACCAGTAACAAGAGAATTAAACCGATATATTTTTATATTTTAAAAATACTGAACATGCTATTTATTTCTGTAATGTTGTTTCGTGTCACGGCCTTTGTAAATTTGGTAAACGGGTTGAATATCCTAATAAATGGTAAAATACTAGATTGGTTATACAACCCCAAATAAAATAACTATGCCGTAGTGAACTCACAATACATATATGCGTATAGTGGGTTGCCTGTGAGAAAGGGTTGTTATTATAAATATATAATTCCCACTATTGGATAAAGGTTATGTTTCATCTTGGTAGACACAATTCAAGTTGTTGTTAACCAGGTTAAGGGATTATATAGAGTGGTTATAATATATTAATAAATGGGTCGTGAAGTCTTCCTGCAGCTTTTTACCGTTCGTTAACAACATAATGCATGGTGTTTGGTGTGTTAAACTAGGTCTATATATATATAAATATATATATATATATATATTTATATATATTTATATATATATATATATATATATATGGTTTAGCTATTAGAAAATAATGGAAGGGATACTTAAGCCACCAAAACCGTTGCAGCTAAAAGGCACCGTGTCAGAAAATTGGAGGAAGTTTAGTCATGATTTAAATTATTCGTCACTTAAAATAAAATGTTGGGTTACTTAATTTTTTTAATCAAATGACTTTTAAAGAATTGCCTTAAACAGTAACAGAAGAGAAGTAAACCGATATATTTTTGTTGTTTATAGGTACTAAACAAACTATTTACTTTCCATCATGTTTTTTCGTGTTATACTCTGTCAATTTGGTAAACAGGTCGAATATCCTAAAAAAATTTAAAAAGTAAATTGGTTTTTTTTAAAATAAAGATGAGAAGAATAAATAAAAAAATTATTTTGTTTGCAAAAAACTGCCTATGATCATAACTATATGTCACTTGAAATAACATGTTGGTTTACCTTATTTTTTAATTAAATGACTTTAAAGGAATTGCCTTAACCAGTAACAAGAGAGAACTAAACTGACATATTTTTATTTAGATACTAAACGTACTATATATTTCTTTAAAGTTGTTTTGTGTCACAGCACATGTTAATTTCGTAAACAGGTTAAATATCCTAAAAAATGTTAAAAAACTAAATTGGTTTATGTGTTTTACATAACATAACAAATAAAGTAATTGAATTACTACAAATTGTTGTTAACTAGGTTAAGGGATTATATAGAATGGTTATAATATATTAATAAATGAGTCGTGAAGTCTTTCTGCAGCGTTTTACCGTTCGTTAACCACGTAATACATGGTGTCAGGTGTGTTAACCTAGGTCTTGATATATAAGGTAAAGCTACTAGAAAATAATGGAAGGGCTATTTATGCCACCAGAGCCGTTGCAGCTGGAAGGCAACGTGTCAGAAACTTGGAGGAAGTTTAGTCAAAGGATAGACCTGTTCATGACAGCGACAGGTCTTAGCAAGAAGCCTGAAGACAAGAAATTGGCAATGTTTTTAAATCTTGTAGGTGAAGATGCATCTGAGTTATAAAATACGTTTAAATTCGATGCAAAAGAAGCGAGAACTCTAGAAAACATTAAAACGAAATTTACTAATTACTGCTCGCCCAAGAAAAATGTGGTTTTTGAATGTTTTATTTTTAACAGTATAATATAGAAGGAGTGACAGAGTAGTAATGGGGGGATATATAGTAAAACAACACAAGAAAAATTGTTAAGAGAGCCAAGTTTGACTTTACAGAAGGCCATAAACGGGTGTCAAGGTTGCAATCATCTTGCCAGTGTATGTTCAACAACAGAGGAATCGGAAAAAGATGCAGTAAAAGAAGGATTATCTAGACTAGAGTATCAGCAAAAGTGTAAAAAGGATACAAGAAGAAAGTGCATGAAGTGGCAATATCTAGTGAAATTTTGGGTGAAAGTAGCGAGTTGGAGTTTTATGTAAGTACAGTAAATAAAGGTAGTAGATTTAAAAATGATAGTCAAACCATGTGGACCAAAGAAATATTTGTAAACAACCAGCTAGTTTCATTAAGCTTGATACCGGCGCAGAGGTTAGCGTCTTACCTATAAGTATTTTAGAAACAATTGCTCCAAGTATTAGAATCAATAAGACAAATATTTCTTTACCATCACATGGGGACCCAAATTTTAAACTAAAAAGTATAGGTGAGGCCTCTCTTGAATGTTGTATTAAAAATAAGAAAGAAAATATTCGGTTTGTAGTCATAAATGCAGAAAACCAAATGCCCTTGTTAGGGTTGTCAGAATGTTTGAAATTAGACCTTATTAAAAGGATAGATTCTTTAGGAAAAATGAGATTTGAGACCATAGAAGATGTGGTAAATAAGTATCCTAGCATTTTTGAAGGTGTAGGTAGGTTCTCAACCCAACATCACATAACTCTAAAAGACAATGCTGTACCTCATATTGGTGTAATTGGGCGTGTACTCTTAGTGTTATATGAGCCATTAAAAAACAAGTTATGTGACCTTAGGTCAAAAGGAATCATAAAAAAGTAGATGGCCCATCAGAATGGTTGCAACTACTAGTCATAGTGGAATAAACAAACGGTGATCTGCGTTTATGTCTTCTAGATCCCAAGGAATTACATCAGGCTATTAAGCTAGAACATTTTTTAATACCCTCTATAGATAAAATTACTAGCAAAATAAGTAATAAACGTTATTTTTCAGTTCTTGATATGAAAGACGGGTATTGGCAAAGAAAGCTCTGATTTAATGACCTTCGGAACTCCCTTTGGTCGTTACCAGTTCACCAGGTTGGCATTTGGCATATGCTCAGCACCTGAAGTGTTTCGGAAAAAAATTTTACGGGTTGCACTCTGGGAGTGCCTGCAGAAGTGAAAACTTAAGTATTAACGTTGTGCGCCCTGCGCCGCCTAAACGAAACAGCCGGCGCAGGCATACATTTTCGCCGCGCCGTAGAAAGAGAGGGGGATACTCCCTCTCCTACGCCACGCCAGCTGTCTACTCTCCATCCGTCTTACGAATTTTCGATCAGGTCACGTGTCCTGACGCGAGTTTAACATTTTTTACCCATGTCTGGAAGTGGTGGATATTTGAATCCATTGTAAACTGATAGTGGTGGGATACGTTCCTTATGAATGGCTGTAAAGCAAGTCGAACATATTTTTATTTTAAGTATGGCAATGTTTGATAGCAATGTTCTTATAAATTCAATTTTTGGAGTTGCATCGTTATTTTGCAAATATTTCAAATCTTTTCTAAACCACAGTCTGTCACAAATGTCACAAGCATGACCAAATTCATTATCAACAAAATCATTTTCAAATTGTCGATGAGCAGAAGAATTATGTTGAAAAGCAGAATATGTTTGAAGATGTATATTAGGTGGAGATGATTCAACAACTTGAGAACGAAAATGCCTTTGACGCACTCTATCTTCGATAGAATTGTAGTTAGAATGTATTGATAGACTTGAAGGTACATCTCTCGACAATAAATCTGCAATTTGGGAACTACAGATAACTGGTGGAACATATGGCACACCTCTGGTGGACGGGCCTGCAATTTGTGAAGTATGAATGACTCTGGCGGACGGGCCTGTTTGTAAATTTGATGTTCTTTTTTTTATCTCGATACCGCTTAGAATATTCTTTGTTTTTCTGCTTTTGTTTTCTTTCATATTCTTTCTTCTTTTCATCATCAGAGAAGTAAGGCGTAAAGTGCAGCTCACGAAGATCAAGATGAATCCAATTATGTGTATCATTTGCTTTAAAATGACAGAAGCGAGTGTCTTCATTTTTTGAAATTACGTTGAAATAGTGGTAATGCACACAAATATTTTGATTGTAAATTTTTGCAAACAAGTATAAACAGTCCAAGTCTCCATATTCATTGTTACTTGAGAGTATGTTATATGCTTCCTGTGGATTATGGCAGGAGTTTAAATAAGGTGAATCACGTAACTGTCTTCTTAAATCACAAGTTGAAATTTGAAGTTGCAGAACATGTATGAGTGAGTGGAAAAGAAAATTACCATCACCTGGAATATCTGTAGTTCTGTGAAGAATGACTTTGGGGGTAATGCATTCGTGACTCTCTTCATATATACGAAGTTGTTGGGTGAGGAATTGATTTTGTTCGAGCTGTACATTTTATAAATTTTGAGAAGCCCTGCATTGCACAACATTCTCTTGGTCTTCATTATTGTCCAATTTCTTTTTTTTCCTGCGAAAAAAACAAAGAAATCATAAAATAAAATAAAATAATAACAATATGAATCATATATATATATATATATATATATATATATATATATATTACAATATTTAAAATATGAAATTAAATTACATTTGCAAATCAACTAATTTCTTTTGGAACAATTCTTCTACATTTTTGTCATTATCCTTTAAACCTTTTGTACGTTGATAATATGCCCTTTGATTCTCACGATGTCTTTTTCTTTTTTCTCTTCCTTCGAATCTTTTTTCTTCAAATCTTTTTTACGCTGACGCCATGCCCTTTGATATTCTCGATTTCGTTCTTTTTTTTCTTTTCTTTCTCTAAAAAACGGAGATTATTTATCATTATCTTATTTCATTTATTATCATTCGAAATTATTTGTTTGGTAAACCTATACCGCACATGTGCTTATTGTAATGTTATGAAAATATAGGTTAATGCTATAAAGTATAAACATATTACAAATATTACATCTATAATGTGTAAGTACATATGTATCTATATTAATAATTTCGTCAAGCACTACGGTAGACTCGATCGAAACCTAATCTTGATAATAAAATTACATTAATTAATAAATGAAAATTAATTAAACCTAACCTAACCTCAATAATAAAATGAAATTATATTAATTAAAAAATGAAAATTAATTAAATTTTCATCTAGTATATTTATAAAGTACTTACTCATTTTCTTTCGCTATTTCTTCGTCACTTTTTTCATTAATAGATGCACTTTGTTCAATTTCCATATTTTAAACACACCTCGTTTTCGGTTTTGTCGCTTTTGGCTACGTCGTCTACGGCTTCTGCTTCTATTTTTTCTTCGTCTTCGAGCCTCCGTTATAGGCAAACCAAAACCTAATTTAAACCTTCCCCCGTTCTCTTTGATCAAACCAGCTTTCTGTCCAGTTTTTAATGCTTTTTTAACACAAATTGATGCATTTTTTTTAACGGCTTCTTGCACTGATAAATTATTTGATCTAAAATTTTGTCGGAGGGAGAACCATTAGAGTCATTAAGACACGCTATGGTGTCCATAACATCTGCTAAAAACGACACCTCTCCTTGGACCATTTTAATGCAGCAAAAGCAGACCTTAATCAATAAACTAATGAAAAGCACTTAAATTTTGAATTTAGCTACTAAATTAATTTGTCAAAATGACATAAAAAATGTACTTGAATTTGTCAGTTTGTTGAATAAGGTTGCCAAGTTACCAGTCAAGAAAAGTCGCATTTTATATTGCTCCAGTGAAATACATCCAACTTACGAATTTTCGATCAGGCCACGTGTCCTGACGCGAGTTTAACATTTTTTACCCATTCCAAAAAAAAATCACAGCATGCCATAAGAAGTTATCACTTCAAAAAAACTTTGAGGTTTTGTACTGAACAAACTATTTACTTTCCATCATGTTGTTTCGTGTTATACCTTTGTTAATTTGGTAAACAGGTTAAATATCCTAAAAAATGTTAAAAAACTAAATTGGTTTTTTTTAAATACAGATGAGAGTAACAAATAAAAAAAAATTAATTTGTTTGCAAAAAACTGCCCATGATTCTAATTATATGTCACTTGAAATAATATGTTAGGTTCCTTAATTTTTTTAATTAAATGACTAAAAGAATTGCCTTAACCAGTAACAGAAGAGAAGTAAACCAATATATTTTAATTGTCTATAGATACTGAACCAACTATTTACTTTCCGTCGTGTTGTTTCGTGTCATACCCTGTGTCAATTTGGTAAACAGGTTAAATATCCTAAAAAATGTTAGTAAACTAAATTGGTTTTTTTTTTAAATACAGATGAGAGTAACAAATAAAAAAAATTAATTTGTTTTCAAAAAACTGCCCATGATTCTAATTTTATGTCACTTGAAATAAAATGTTGGGTTACTAAATTTTTTAATCAAATGGCTTTAAAAAGATTGGCCTTAACCAGTAACAGAAGAGAAGTAAACCGATATATTTTTATTGTTTATAGATACTAAATAAGTTATTTACTTTCCATCATGTTGTTTCCTGTTATACTCTGTCAATTTGGTAAACAGGTTGAATATCCTAAAAAATGTTTAAAAACTAAATTGGTTTTTTTTTTAAATAGAGATGAGAAGAACAAATAAAAAAATTATTTTGTTTGCAAAAAACTGCCTATGATCATAACTATATGTCACTTAAAATAAAATGTTGGTTTACTTCATTTTTTAATTAAATGACTTTAAAGGAATTGCCTTAACCAGTCACAAAAGAGAACTAAACCGACATATTTTTATTTAGATACTAAACATACTATATATTTCTTTAAATTATTAGGTATTCTATTGGGGCAAAGGACTAAATAAAAATGTTACCATTTTATTTATAGTACAGATGAGAATGATATATAAAAAAAATATTACTTTGTTTGCAAAAAACTGTATGATCATAATACACTGTCACTTAAAATAAAATGTTGGTTTTCTTTTTTTTTAGTTAAATGGCTTACAAAAGAATGGCCTTAACCAGTAACAGAAGAGAACTAAACCGATATATCTTTATTTAAATACTAAACATACTATTTATTTCTTTAATGTTGTTTTGTGTCACAGCACATTTAAACTTCGTAAAGAGGTTAATTATCCTAAAAAATGTTAAAAAACTAAAATGTTGGGTTACTAAATTTTTTTAATCAAATGACTTTAAAGGAATTGCCTTAACCAGTAACAGAAGAGAAGTAAACCGATATATTTTTATTGTTTACAGATACTGAATAAATTATTTACTTTCCATCATGTTGTTTCGTATTATACTCTGTCAATTTGGTAATCAGGTTAAATATTCTAAAAAATGTTTAAAAACTAAATTGGTTTTTTTTTTAAATACAGATGAGAATAACAAATATATAAATTATTTTGTTTGCAAAAAACTGCCCATGATCATAACCATATGTCACTTGAAATAAAATGTTGGTTTACTTTATTTTTTAATCAAATGGCTTTAAAAAGAGTGGCCTTAACCAGTAACAAAAGAGAACTAAACCGATATATTTTTATTTAGATACTGAACATACTATTTATTTCTTTTAAGTTGTTTTGTGTCACAGCACATGTAAATTTTGTAAACAGGTTAAATATCCTAAAAAATGTTAAAACACGAAATTGTCTTTTTTTTAAATACAGATGAGAGTAACAAATAAAAAAAATTTATTTGTTTGAAAAAAACTGCCCATGATTTTAATTTTTTGTAACTTGAAATAAAATGTTGCGTTACTAAATTTTTTTAATTAAATGACTTTAAAGAAATTGCCTCAACCAGTAACAGAAGAGAAGTAAACCGATATATTTTTGTTGTTTACTATACTATTTATTTCTTTAATGTTGTTTTGTGTCACAGCCTATGTAAATTTCGTAAACAGGTTAAATATCCTAAAAAATGTTAAAAAACTAAATTGGTTTATGTGTTCTACATAACATAACAAATAAAGTAATTGAACTTGCTATTTTCTTTAAATTATTAGGTATTCTATTGGGGCAAAAAACTAAATAAAAATGTTACCATTTTATTTATAGTACAGATGAGAATGATATATAAAAAAAAATATTACTTTGTTTGCAAAAAACTGTCTATGATCATAATACACTGTCAATTGAAATAAAATGTTGGTATTCTTTTTTTTAATTAAATGGCTTAAAAAAGAATGGCCTTAACCAGTAACAGAAGAGAACTAAACCGATATATCTTTATTTAAATACTGATCATACTATTTATTTCTTTAATGTTGTTTTGTGTCACAGCACATGTTAACTTCGTAAACAGGTTAAGTATCCTAAAAAATGTTAAAAAACTAAATTGGTTTTTTTTTAAATACAGATGAGAGTAACAAATAAAACAAATGAATTTGTTTTCAAAAAACTGCCCATGATTCTAATTTTATGTCACTTGAAATAAAATGTTGGGTTACTTAATTTTTTTAATTAAATGACTTTAAAAGAATTGCCTTAACTGGTAACAGAAGAGAAGTAAACCGATATATTTTTATTGTTTATAAATACTGAACAAACTATTTACTTTCCGTCATGTAGTTTCGTGTCGTACCCTCTGTCAATTTGGTAAACAGGTTGAATATCCTAAAAAAAGTTTAAAAACTTTATTGTTTTTTTAAATACAAATGAGAATAACAATTAAATAAAATTACTTTTTTGCAAAAAACTGCCCATTATCATAATTATGTCACTTGAAATAAAATGTTGGGTTACTTTATTTTTTAATCAAATGGCTTTAAAAAGAATGGTCTGAACCAGTTACAAAAGAGAACTAAACTGATATATTTTTATTTAGATACTGTACATACTATTTATTTCTTTAAAGTTGTTTTGTGTCACAGCCTATGTAAATTTCGTAAACAGGTTAAATATTCTAAAAAATGTTAAAAAACAATTATTTTGTTTGCAAAAAACTGCCCATTATCATAATTATGTCACTTGAAATAAAATGTTGGGTTACTTAATTTCTTTAGTTAAATAACTTAAAAAGAATTGTCTTAACCAGTAACAGAAGAGAATTAAACCGAAATATTTTTATTTTTTAAAAATACTGAACATACTATTTATTTCTGTTATATTGTTCCGTGTCACTGCCTTTGTAAATTTGGTAAACAGGTTGAATATCCTAAAAAATGTTAAAATACTAGATTGGTTATACAACCCCACATAACATAATTGTATGCCGTAGTGAAAACACCATACATATGTGCGTATAGTGGGTTGCCTATGAGAAAGGGTCCTTATTATTAATATATAATTTCCACTATTGGATAAAGGTTATGTTTCATCTTGGTAGTCACATTTCAAGTTGTTGTTAACCAGGTTAAGGGATTATATAGAGTGGTTATAATATATTAATAAATGGGTCGTGAAGAGTCTTCCTGCAGCTTTTTACCGTTCGTTAACCACATAATGCATGGTGTTAGGTGTGTTAAACTAGGGTTTTATATATATATATATATATATTTATATATAATATATGTGGTTTAGCTACTAGAAAATAATGAAAGGGCTATTTAAGCCACCAGAGCCGTTGCAGCTGGAAGGCAACGGATCAGAAAATTGGAGGAAGTTTAGTCATGATTTAAATTATGTCACTTAAAATAAAATGTTGGGTTACTTAATTTTTTTAATCAAATGACTTTTAAAGAATTGCCTTGACCAGTAACAGAAAAGAAGTAAACCGATATATTTTTATTGTTTATAGATACTGAACAAACTATTTACTTTCCATCATGTTGTTTCGTGTTATACCTTTGTCAATTTGGTAAACAGGTTGAATATCCTAAAAAATGTTTAAAAACTAAATTGGTTTTTTTTAAATACTGATGAGAATTACAAATAAAGAAATTATTTTGTTTTCAAAAAACTGCCTATGATCATAATTATATGTCACTTGAAATAAAATGTTGGGTTAACTAATTTTTTTAGTTAAATGACTAAAAGAATTGTCTTAATTAGTAACAGAAGAGAATTAAACCGATATATTTTTATTTTTTAAAAATACTGAACATACTATTTATGTCTGTAATGTTTTTTCGTGTCAAGGCCTTTGTACATTTGGTAAACAGGTTGAATATCCTAATAAATGTTAAAATACTAGATTGGTTATACAACCCCACATAACATAACTGTATGCCTTAGTAAAAACACCATACATATGTACTTATAGTGGGTTGCCTATGAGTAAGGGTCCTTATTATTAATATATAATTTCCACTATTGGATAAAACTATTTACTTTCCATCATGTTTTTTCGTGTTATACTCTGTCAATTTGGTAAACAGGTCGAATATCCTAAAAAAATTTAAAAAGTAAATTGGTTTTTTTTAAAATAAAGATGAGAAGAACAAATAAAAAAATTATATTGTTTGCAAAAAACTGCCTATGATCATAACTATATGTCACTTGAAATAAAATGTTGGTTTACCTTATTTTTTAATTAAATGACTTTAAAGGAATTGCCTTAACCAGTAACAAAAGAGAACTAAACTGACATATTTTTATTTAGATACTAAACATACTATATATTTCTTTAAAGTTGTTTTGTGTCACAGCACATGTTAATTTCGTAAACAGGTTAAATATCCTAAAAAATGTTAAAAAACTAAATTGGTTTATGTGTTTTACATAACATAACAAATAAAGTAATTGAATTACTACAAATTGTTGTTAACTAGGTTAAGGGATTATATAGAATGGTTATAATATATTAATAAATGAGTCGTGAAGTCTTTCTGCAGCGTTTTACCGTTCGTTAACCACGTAATACATGGTGTCAGGTGTGTTAACCTAGGTCTTGATATATAAGGTAAAGCTACTAGAAAATAATGGAAGGGCTATTTATGCCACCAGAGCCGTTGCAGCTGGAAGGCAACGTGTCAGATACTTGGAGGAAGTTTAGTCAAAGGATAGACCTGTTCATGACAGCGACAGGTCTTAGCAAGAAGCCTGAAGACAAGAAATTGGCAATGTTTTTAAATCTTGTAGGTGAAGATGCATCTGAGTTATAAAATACGTTTAAATTCGATGCAAAAGAAGCGAGAACTCTAGAAAACATTAAAACGAAATTTACTAATTACTGCTCGCCCAAGAAAAATGTGGTTTTTGAATGTTTTATTTTTAACAGTATAATATAGAAGGAGTGACAGAGTAGTAATGGGGGGATATATAGTAAAACAACACAAGAAAAATTGTTAAGAGAGCCAAGTTTGACTTTACAGAAGGCCATAAACGGGTGTCAAGGTTGCAATCATCTTGCCAGTGTATGTTCAACAACAGAGGAATCGGAAAAAGATGCAGTAAAAGAAGGATTATCTAGACTAGAGTATCAGCAAAAGTGTAAAAAGGATACAAGAAGAAAGTGCATGAAGTGGCAATATCTAGTGAAATTTTGGGTGAAAGTAGCGAGTTGGAGTTTTATGTAAGTACAGTAAATAAAGGTAGTAGATTTAAAAATGATAGTCAAACCATGTGGACCAAAGAAATATTTGTAAACAACCAGCTAGTTTCATTAAGCTTGATACCGGCGCAGAGGTTAGCGTCTTACCTATAAGTATTTTAGAAACAATTACTCCAAGTATTAGAATCAATAAGACAAATATTTCTTTACCATCACATGGGGACCCAAATTTTAAACTAAAAAGTATAGGTGAGGCCTCTCTTGAATGTTGTATTAAAAATAAGAAAGAAAATATTCGGTTTGTAGTCATAAATGCAGAAAACCAAATGCCCTTGTTAGGGTTGTCAGAATGTTTGAAATTAGACCTTATTAAAAGGATAGATTCTTTAGGAAAAATGAGATTTGAGACCATAGAAGATGTGGTAAATAAGTATCCTAGCATTTTTGAAGGTGTAGGTAGGTTCTCAACCCAACATCACATAACTCTAAAAGACAATGCTGTACCTCATATTGGTGTAATTGGGCGTGTACTCTTAGTGTTATATAAGCCATTAAAAAACAAGTTATGTGACCTTAGGTCAAAAGGAATCATAAAAAAGTAGATGGCCCATCAGAATGGTTGCAACTACTAGTCATAGTGGAATAAACAAACGGTGATCTGCGTTTATGTCTTCTAGATCCCAAGGAATTACATCAGGCTATTAAGCTAGAACATTTTTTAATACCCTCTATAGATAAAATTACTAGCAAAATAAGTAATAAACGTTATTTTTCAGTTCTTGATATGAAAGACGGGTATTGGCAAAGAAAGCTCTGATTTAATGACCTTCGGAACTCCCTTTGGTCGTTACCAGTTCACCAGGTTGGCATTTGGCATATGCTCAGCACCTGAAGTGTTTCGGAAAAAAATTTTACGGGTTGCACTCTGGGAGTGCCTGCAGAAGTGAAAACTTAAGTATTAACGTTGTGCGCCCTGCGCCGCCTAAACGAAACAGCCGGCGCAGGCATACATTTTCGCCGCGCCGTAGAAAGAGAGGGGGATACTCCCTCTCCTACGCCACGCCAGCTGTCTACTCTCCATCCGTCTTACGAATTTTCGATCAGGTCACGTGTCCTGACGCGAGTTTAACATTTTTTACCCATGTCTGGAAGTGGTGGATATTTGAATCCATTGTAAACTGATAGTGGTGGGATACGTTCCTTATGAATGGCTGTAAAGCAAGTCGAACATATTTTTATTTTAAGTATGGCAATGTTTGATAGCAATGTTCTTATAAATTCAATTTTTGGAGTTGCATCGTTATTTTGCAAATATTTCAAATCTTTTCTAAACCACAGTCTGTCACAAATGTCACAAGCATGACCAAATTCATTATCAACAAAATCATTTTCAAATTGTCGATGAGCAGAAGAATTATGTTGAAAAGCAGAATATGTTTGAAGATGTATATTAGGTGGAGATGATTCAACAACTTGAGAACGAAAATGCCTTTGACGCACTCTATCTTCGATAGAATTGTAGTTAGAATGTATTGATAGACTTGAAGGTACATCTCTCGACAATAAATCTGCAATTTGGGAACTACAGATAACTGGTGGAACATATGGCACACCTCTGGTGGACGGGCCTGCAATTTGTGAAGTATGAATGACTCTGGCGGACGGGCCTGTTTGTAAATTTGATGTTCTTTTTTTTATCTCGATACCGCTTAGAATATTCTTTGTTTTTCTGCTTTTGTTTTCTTTCATATTCTTTCTTCTTTTCATCATCAGAGAAGTAAGGCGTAAAGTGCAGCTCACGAAGATCAAGATGAATCCAATTATGTGTATCATTTGCTTTAAAATGACAGAAGCGAGTGTCTTCATTTTTTGAAATTACGTTGAAATAGTGGTAATGCACACAAATATTTTGATTGTAAATTTTTGCAAACAAGTATAAACAGTCCAAGTCTCCATATTCATTGTTACTTGAGAGTATGTTATATGCTTCCTGTGGATTATGGCAGGAGTTTAAATAAGGTGAATCACGTAACTGTCTTCTTAAATCACAAGTTGAAATTTGAAGTTGCAGAACATGTATGAGTGAGTGGAAAAGACAATTACCATCACCTGGAATATCTGTAGTTCTGTGAAGAATGACTTTGGGGGTAATGCATTCGTGACTCTCTTCATATATACGAAGTTGTTGGGTGAGGAATTGATTTTGTTCGAGCTGTACATTTTATAAATTTTGAGAAGCCCTGCATTGCACAACATTCTCTTGGTCTTCATTATTGTCCAATTTCTTTTTTTTCCTGCGAAAAAAACAAAGAAATCATAAAATAAAATAAAATAATAACAATATGAATCATATATATATATATATATATATATATATATATATATATATATATATATATATATATATATATATATATATATTACAATATTTAAAATATGAAATTAAATTACATTTGCAAATCATCTAATTTCTTTTGGAACAATTCTTCTACATTTTTGTCATTATCCTTTAAACCTTTTGTACGTTGATAATATGCCCTTTGATTCTCACGATGTCTTTTTCTTTTTTCTCTTCCTTCGAATCTTTTTTCTTCAAATCTTTTTTACGCTGACGCCATGCCCTTTGATATTCTCGATTTCGTTCTTTTTTTTCTTTTCTTTCTCTAAAAAACGGAGATTATTTATCATTATCTTATTTCATTTATTATCATTCGAAATTATTTGTTTGGTAAACCTATACCGCACATGTGCTTATTGTAATGTTATGAAAATATAGGTTAATGCTATAAAGTATAAACATATTACAAATATTACATCTATAATGTGTAAGTACATATGTATCTATATTAATAATTTCGTCAAGCACTACGGTAGACTCGATCGAAACCTAATCTTGATAATAAAATTACATTAATTAATAAATGAAAATTAATTAAACCTAACCTAACCTCAATAATAAAATGAAATTATATTAATTAAAAAATGAAAATTAATTAAATTTTCATCTAGTATATTTATAAAGTACTTACTCATTTTCTTTCGCTATTTCTTCGTCACTTTTTTCATTAATAGATGCACTTTGTTCAATTTCCATATTTTAAACACACCTCGTTTTCGGTTTTGTCGCTTTTGGCTACGTCGTCTACGGCTTCTGCTTCTATTTTTTCTTCGTCTTCGAGCCTCCGTTATAGGCAAACCAAAACCTAATTTAAACCTTCCCCCGTTCTCTTTGATCAAACCAGCTTTCAGTCCAGTTTTTAATGCTTTTTTAACACAAATTGATGCATTTTTTTTAACGGCTTCTTGCACTGATAAATTATTTGATCTAAAATTTTGTCGGAGGGAGAACCATTAGAGTCATTAAGACACGCTATGGTGTCCATAACATCTGCTAAAAACGACACCTCTCCTTGGACCATTTTAATGCAGCAAAAGCAGACCTTAATCAATAAACTAATGAAAAGCACTTAAATTTTGAATTTAGCTACTAAATTAATTTGTCAAAATGACATAAAAAATGTACTTGAATTTGTCAGTTTGTTGAATAAGGTTGCCAAGTTACCAGTCAAGAAAAGTCGCATTTTATATTGCTCCAGTGAAATACATCCAACTTACGAATTTTCGATCAGGCCACGTGTCCTGACGCGAGTTTAACATTTTTTACCCATTCCAAAAAAAAATCACAGCATGCCATAAGAAGTTATCACTTCAAAAAAACTTTGAGGTTTTGTACTGAACAAACTATTTACTTTCCATCATGTTGTTTCGTGTTATACCTTTGTTAATTTGGTAAACAGGTTAAATATCCTAAAAAATGTTAAAAAACTAAATTGGTTTTTTTTAAATACAGATGAGAGTAACAAATAAAAAAAAATTAATTTGTTTGCAAAAAACTGCCCATGATTCTAATTATATGTCACTTGAAATAATATGTTAGGTTCCTTAATTTTTTTAATTAAATGACTAAAAGAATTGCCTTAACCAGTAACAGAAGAGAAGTAAACCAATATATTTTAATTGTCTATAGATACTGAACCAACTATTTACTTTCCGTCGTGTTGTTTCGTGTCATACCCTGTGTCAATTTGGTAAACAGGTTAAATATCCTAAAAAATGTTAGTAAACTAAATTGGTTTTTTTTTTAAATACAGATGAGAGTAACAAATAAAAAAAATTAATTTGTTTTCAAAAAACTGCCCATGATTCTAATTTTATGTCACTTGAAATAAAATGTTGGGTTACTAAATTTTTTAATCAAATGGCTTTAAAAAGATTGGCCTTAACCAGTAACAGAAGAGAAGTAAACCGATATATTTTTATTGTTTATAGATACTAAATAAATTATTTACTTTCCATCATGTTGTTTCCTGTTATACTCTGTCAATTTGGTAAACAGGTTGAATATCCTAAAAAATGTTTAAAAACTAAATTGGTTTTTTTTTTAAATAGAGATGAGAAGAACAAATAAAAAAATTATTTTGTTTGCAAAAAACTGCCTATGATCATAACTATATGTCACTTAAAATAAAATGTTGGTTTACTTCATTTTTTAATTAAATGACTTTAAAGGAATTGCCTTAACCAGTCACAAAAGAGAACTAAACCGACATATTTTTATTTAGATACTAAACATACTATATATTTCTTTAAATTATTAGGTATTCTATTGGGGCAAAGGACTAAATAAAAATGTTACCATTTTATTTATAGTACAGATGAGAATGATATATAAAAAAAATATTACTTTGTTTGCAAAAAACTGTATGATCATAATACACTGTCACTTAAAATAAAATGTTGGTTTTCTTTTTTTTTAGTTAAATGGCTTACAAAAGAATGGCCTTAACCAGTAACAGAAGAGAACTAAACCGATATATCTTTATTTAAATACTAAACATACTATTTATTTCTTTAATGTTGTTTTGTGTCACAGCACATTTAAACTTCGTAAAGAGGTTAATTATCCTAAAAAATGTTAAAAAACTAAAATGTTGGGTTACTAAATTTTTTTAATCAAATGACTTTAAAGGAATTGCCTTAACCAGTAACAGAAGAGAAGTAAACCGATATATTTTTATTGTTTACAGATACTGAATAAATTATTTACTTTCCATCATGTTGTTTCGTATTATACTCTGTCAATTTGGTAATCAGGTTAAATATTCTAAAAAATGTTTAAAAACTAAATTGGTTTTTTTTTTAAATACAGATGAGAATAACAAATATATAAATTATTTTGTTTGCAAAAAACTGCCCATGATCATAACTATATGTCACTTGAAATAAAATGTTGGTTTACTTTATTTTTTAATCAAATGGCTTTAAAAAGAGTGGCCTTAACCAGTAACAAAAGAGAACTAAACCGATATATTTTTATTTAGATACTGAACATACTATTTATTTCTTTTAAGTTGTTTTGTGTCACAGCACATGTAAATTTTGTAAACAGGTTAAATATCCTAAAAAATGTTAAAACACGAAATTGTCTTTTTTTTAAATACAGATGAGAGTAACAAATAAAAAAAATTTATTTGTTTGAAAAAAACTGCCCATGATTTTAATTTTTTGTAACTTGAAATAAAATGTTGCGTTACTAAATTTTTTTAATTAAATGACTTTAAAGAAATTGCCTCAACCAGTAACAGAAGAGAAGTAAACCGATATATTTTTGTTGTTTACTATACTATTTATTTCTTTAATGTTGTTTTGTGTCACAGCCTATGTAAATTTCGTAAACAGGTTAAATATCCTAAAAAATGTTAAAAAACTAAATTGGTTTATGTGTTCTACATAACATAACAAATAAAGTAATTGAACTTGCTATTTTCTTTAAATTATTAGGTATTCTATTGGGGCAAAAAACTAAATAAAAATGTTACCATTTTATTTATAGTACAGATGAGAATGATATATAAAAAAAAATATTACTTTGTTTGCAAAAAACTGTCTATGATCATAATACACTGTCAATTGAAATAAAATGTTGGTATTCTTTTTTTTAATTAAATGGCTTAAAAAAGAATGGCCTTAACCAGTAACAGAAGAGAACTAAACCGATATATCTTTATTTAAATACTGATCATACTATTTATTTCTTTAATGTTGTTTTGTGTCACAGCACATGTTAACTTCGTAAACAGGTTAAGTATCCTAAAAAATGTTAAAAAACTAAATTGGTTTTTTTTTAAATACAGATGAGAGTAACAAATAAAACAAATTAATTTGTTTTCAAAAAACTGCCCATGATTCTAATTTTATGTCACTTGAAATAAAATGTTGGGTTACTTAATTTTTTTAATTAAATGACTTTAAAAGAATTGCCTTAACCGGTAACAGAAGAGAAGTAAACCGATATATTTTTATTGTTTATAAATACTGAACAAACTATTTACTTTCCGTCATGTAGTTTCGTGTCGTACCCTCTGTCAATTTGGTAAACAGGTTGAATATCCTAAAAAAAGTTTAAAAACTTTATTGTTTTTTTAAATACAAATGAGAATAACAATTAAATAAAATTACTTTTTTGCAAAAAACTGCCCATTATCATAATTATGTCACTTGAAATAAAATGTTGGGTTACTTTATTTTTTAATCAAATGGCTTTAAAAAGAATGGTCTGAACCAGTTACAAAAGAGAATTAAACCGAAATATTTTTATTTTTTAAAAATACTGAACATACTATTTATTTCTGTTATATTGTTCCGTGTCACTGCCTTTGTAAATTTGGTAAACAGGTTGAATATCCTAAAAAATGTTAAAATACTAGATTGGTTATACAACCCCACATGACATAACTGTATGCCGTAGTGAAAACACCATACATATGTGCGTATAGTGGGTTGCCATGAGAAAGGGTCCTTATTATTAATATATAATTTCCACTATTGGATAAAGGTTATGTTTCATCTTGGTAGTCACATTTCAAGTTGTTGTTAACCAGGTTAAGGGATTATATAGAGTGGTTATAATATATTAATAAATGGGTCGTGAAGAGTCTTCCTGCAGCTTTTTACCGTTCGTTAACCACATAATGCATGGTGTTAGGTGTGTTAAACTAGGGTTTTATATATATATATATATATATATTTATATATAATATATGTGGTTTAGCTACTAGAAAATAATGAAAGGGCTATTTAAGCCACCAGAGCCGTTGCAGCTGGAAGGCAACGGATCAGAAAATTGGAGGAAGTTTAGTCATGATTTAAATTATGTCACTTAAAATAAAATGTTGGGTTACTTAATTTTTTTAATCAAATGACTTTTAAAGAATTGCCTTGACCAGTAACAGAAAATAAGTAAACCGATATATTTTTATTGTTTATAGATACTGAACAAACTATTTACTTTCCATCATGTTGTTTCGTGTTATACCTTTGTCAATTTGGTAAACAGGTTGAATATCCTAAAAAATGTTTAAAAACTAAATTGGTTTTTTTTAAATACTGATGAGAATTACAAATAAAGAAATTATTTTGTTTTCAAAAAACTGCCTATGATCATAATTATATGTCACTTGAAATAAAATGTTGGGTTAACTAATTTTTTTAGTTAAATGACTAAAAGAATTGTCTTAATTAGTAACAGAGGAGAATTAAACCGATATATTTTTATTTTTTAAAAATACTGAACATACTATTTATGTCTGTAATGTTTTTTCGTGTCAAGGCCTTTGTAAATTTGGTAAACAGGTTGAATATCCTAATAAATGTTAAAATACTAGATTGGTTATACAACCCCACATAACATAACTGTATGCCTTAGTGAAAACACCATACATATGTGCGTATAGTGGGTTGCCTATGAGTAAGGGTCCTTATTATTAATATATAATTTCCACTATTGGATAAAACTATTTACTTTCCATCATGTTTTTTCGTGTTATACTCTGTCAATTTGGTATACAGGTCGAATATCCTAAAAAAATTTAAAAAGTAAATTGGTTTTTTTTAAAATAAAGATGAGAAGAACAAATAAAAAAATTATTTTGTTTGCAAAAAACTGCCTATGATCATAACTATATGTCACTTGAAATAAAATGTTGGTTTACCTTATTTTTTAATTAAATGACTTTAAAGGAATTGCCTTAACCAGTAACAAAAGAGAACTAAACTGACATATTTTTATTTAGATACTAAACATACTATATATTTCTTTAAAGTTGTTTTGTGTCACAGCACATGTTAATTTCGTAAACAGGTTAAATATCCTAAAAAATGTTAAAAAACTAAATTGGTTTATGTGTTTTACATAACATAACAAATAAAGTAATTGAATTACTACAAATTGTTGTTAACTAGGTTAAGGGATTATTTAGAATGGTTATAATATATTAATAAATGAGTCGTGAAGTCTTTCTGCAGCGTTTTACCGTTCGTTAACCACGTAATACATGGTGTCAGGTGTGTTAACCTAGGTCTTGATATATAAGGTAAAGCTACAAGAAAATAATGGAAGGGCTATTTATGCCACCAGAGCCGTTGCAGCTGCAAGGCAACGTGTCAGAAAATTGGAGGAAGTTTAGTCAAAGGATAGACCTGTTCATGATAGCGACAGGTCTTAGCAAGAAGCCTGAAGACAAGAAATTGGCAATGTTTTTAAATCTTGTAGGTGAAGATGCATCTGAGTTATAAAATACGTTTAAATTCGATGCAAAAGAAGCGAGAACTCTAGAAAACATTAAAACGAAATTTACTAATTACTGCTCGCCCAAGAAAAATGTGGTTTTTGAATGTTTTATTTTTAACAGTATAATATAGAAGGAGTGACAGAGTAGTAATGGGGGGATATATAGTAAAACAACACAAGAAAAATTGTTAAGAGAGCCAAGTTTGACTTTACAGAAGGCCATAAACGGGTGTCAAGGTTGCAATCATCTTGCCAGTGTATGTTCAACAACAGAGGAATCGGAAAAAGATGCAGTAAAAGAAGGATTATCTAGACTAGAGTATCAGCAAAAGTGTAAAAAGGATACAAGAAGAAAGTGCATGAAGTGGCAATATCTAGTGAAATTTTGGGTGAAAGTAGCGAGTTGGAGTTTTATGTAAGTACAGTAAATAAAGGTAGTAGATTTAAAAATGATAGTCAAACCATGTGGACCAAAGAAATATTTGTAAACAACCAGCTAGTTTCATTAAGCTTGATACCGGCGCAGAGGTTAGCGTCTTACCTATAAGTATTTTAGAAACAATTGCTCCAAGTATTAGAACCAATAAGACAAATATTTCTTTACCATCATATGGGGACCCAAATTTTAAACTAAAAAGTATAGGTGAGGCCTCTCTTGAATGTTGTATTAAAAATAAGAAAGAAAATATTCGGTTTGTAGTCATAAATGCAGAAAACCAAATGCCCTTGTTAGGGTTGTCAGAATGTTTGAAATTAGACCTTATTAAAAGGATAGATTCTTTAGGAAAAATGAGATTTGAGACCATAGAAGATGTGGTAAATAAGTATCCTAGCATTTTTGAAGGTGTAGGTAGGTTCTCAACCCAACATCACATAACTCTAAAAGACAATGCTGTACCTCATATTGGTGTAATTGGGCGTGTACTCTTAGTGTTATATGAGCCATTAAAAAACAAGTTATGTGACCTTAGGTCAAAAGGAATCATAAAAAAGTAGATGGCCCATCAGAATGGTTGCAACTACTAGTCATAGTGGAATAAACAAACGGTGATCTGCGTTTATGTCTTCTAGATCCCAAGGAATTACATCAGGCTATTAAGCTAGAACATTTTTTAATACCCTCTATAGATAAAATTACTAGCAAAATAAGTAATAAACGTTATTTTTCAGTTCTTGATATGAAAGACGGGTATTGGCAAAGAAAGCTCTGATTTAATGACCTTCGGAACTCCCTTTGGTCGTTACCAGTTCACCAGGTTGGCATTTGGCATATGCTCAGCACCTGAAGTGTTTCGGAAAAAAATTTTACGGGTTGCACTCTGGGAGTGCCTGCAGAAGTGAAAACTTAAGTATTAACGTTGTGCGCCCTGCGCCGCCTAAACGAAACAGCCGGCGCAGGCATACATTTTCGCCGCGCCGTAGAAAGAGAGGGGGATACTCCCTCTCCTACGCCACGCCAGCTGTCTACTCTCCATCCGTCTTACGAATTTTCGATCAGGTCACGTGTCCTGACGCGAGTTTAACATTTTTTACCCATGTCTGGAAGTGGTGGATATTTGAATCCATTGTAAACTGATAGTGGTGGGATACGTTCCTTATGAATGGCTGTAAAGCAAGTCGAACATATTTTTATTTTAAGTATGGCAATGTTTGATAGCAATGTTCTTATAAATTCAATTTTTGGAGTTGCATCGTTATTTTGCAAATATTTCAAATCTTTTCTAAACCACAGTCTGTCACAAATGTCACAAGCATGACCAAATTCATTATCAACAAAATCATTTTCAAATTGTCGATGAGCAGAAGAATTATGTTGAAAAGCAGAATATGTTTGAAGATGTATATTAGGTGGAGATGATTCAACAACTTGAGAACGAAAATGCCTTTGACGCACTCTATCTTCGATAGAATTGTAGTTAGAATGTATTGATAGACTTGAAGGTACATCTCTCGACAATAAATCTGCAATTTGGGAACTACAGATAACTGGTGGAACATATGGCACACCTCTGGTGGACGGGCCTGCAATTTGTGAAGTATGAATGACTCTGGCGGACGGGCCTGTTTGTAAATTTGATGTTCTTTTTTTTATCTCGATACCGCTTAGAATATTCTTTGTTTTTCTGCTTTTGTTTTCTTTCATATTCTTTCTTCTTTTCATCATCAGAGAAGTAAGGCGTAAAGTGCAGCTCACGAAGATCAAGATGAATCCAATTATGTGTATCATTTGCTTTAAAATGACAGAAGCGAGTGTCTTCATTTTTTGAAATTACGTTGAAATAGTGGTAATGCACACAAATATTTTGATTGTAAATTTTTGCAAACAAGTATAAACAGTCCAAGTCTCCATATTCATTGTTACTTGAGAGTATGTTATATGCTTCCTGTGGATTATGGCAGGAGTTTAAATAAGGTGAATCACGTAACTGTCTTCTTAAATCACAAGTTGAAATTTGAAGTTGCAGAACATGTATGAGTGAGTGGAAAAGACAATTACCATCACCTGGAATATCTGTAGTTCTGTGAAGAATGACTTTGGGGGTAATGCATTCGTGACTCTCTTCATATATACGAAGTTGTTGGGTGAGGAATTGATTTTGTTCGAGCTGTACATTTTATAAATTTTGAGAAGCCCTGCATTGCACAACATTCTCTTGGTCTTCATTATTGTCCAATTTCTTTTTTTTCCTGCGAAAAAAACAAAGAAATCATAAAATAAAATAAAATAATAACAATATGAATCATATATATATATATATATATATATATATATATATATATATATATATATATATATATATATATATATATATATATTACAATATTTAAAATATGAAATTAAATTACATTTGCAAATCATCTAATTTCTTTTGGAACAATTCTTCTACATTTTTGTCATTATCCTTTAAACCTTTTGTACGTTGATAATATGCCCTTTGATTCTCACGATGTCTTTTTCTTTTTTCTCTTCCTTCGAATCTTTTTTCTTCAAATCTTTTTTACGCTGACGCCATGCCCTTTGATATTCTCGATTTCGTTCTTTTTTTTCTTTTCTTTCTCTAAAAAACGGAGATTATTTATCATTATCTTATTTCATTTATTATCATTCGAAATTATTTGTTTGGTAAACCTATACCGCACATGTGCTTATTGTAATGTTATGAAAATATAGGTTAATGCTATAAAGTATAAACATATTACAAATATTACATCTATAATGTGTAAGTACATATGTATCTATATTAATAATTTCGTCAAGCACTACGGTAGACTCGATCGAAACCTAATCTTGATAATAAAATTACATTAATTAATAAATGAAAATTAATTAAACCTAACCTAACCTCAATAATAAAATGAAATTATATTAATTAAAAAATGAAAATTAATTAAATTTTCATCTAGTATATTTATAAAGTACTTACTCATTTTCTTTCGCTATTTCTTCGTCACTTTTTTCATTAATAGATGCACTTTGTTCAATTTCCATATTTTAAACACACCTCGTTTTCGGTTTTGTCGCTTTTGGCTACGTCGTCTACGGCTTCTGCTTCTATTTTTTCTTCGTCTTCGAGCCTCCGTTATAGGCAAACCAAAACCTAATTTAAACCTTCCCCCGTTCTCTTTGATCAAACCAGCTTTCAGTCCAGTTTTTAATGCTTTTTTAACACAAATTGATGCATTTTTTTTAACGGCTTCTTGCACTGATAAATTATTTGATCTAAAATTTTGTCGGAGGGAGAACCATTAGAGTCATTAAGACACGCTATGGTGTCCATAACATCTGCTAAAAACGACACCTCTCCTTGGACCATTTTAATGCAGCAAAAGCAGACCTTAATCAATAAACTAATGAAAAGCACTTAAATTTTGAATTTAGCTACTAAATTAATTTGTCAAAATGACATAAAAAATGTACTTGAATTTGTCAGTTTGTTGAATAAGGTTGCCAAGTTACCAGTCAAGAAAAGTCGCATTTTATATTGCTCCAGTGAAATACATCCAACTTACGAATTTTCGATCAGGCCACGTGTCCTGACGCGAGTTTAACATTTTTTACCCATTCCAAAAAAAAATCACAGCATGCCATAAGAAGTTATCACTTCAAAAAAACTTTGAGGTTTTGTACTGAACAAACTATTTACTTTCCATCATGTTGTTTCGTGTTATACCTTTGTTAATTTGGTAAACAGGTTAAATATCCTAAAAAATGTTAAAAAACTAAATTGGTTTTTTTTAAATACAGATGAGAGTAACAAATAAAAAAAAATTAATTTGTTTGCAAAAAACTGCCCATGATTCTAATTATATGTCACTTGAAATAATATGTTAGGTTCCTTAATTTTTTTAATTAAATGACTAAAAGAATTGCCTTAACCAGTAACAGAAGAGAAGTAAACCAATATATTTTAATTGTCTATAGATACTGAACCAACTATTTACTTTCCGTCGTGTTGTTTCGTGTCATACCCTGTGTCAATTTGGTAAACAGGTTAAATATCCTAAAAAATGTTAGTAAACTAAATTGGTTTTTTTTTTAAATACAGATGAGAGTAACAAATAAAAAAAATTAATTTGTTTTCAAAAAACTGCCCATGATTCTAATTTTATGTCACTTGAAATAAAATGTTGGGTTACTAAATTTTTTAATCAAATGGCTTTAAAAAGATTGGCCTTAACCAGTAACAGAAGAGAAGTAAACCGATATATTTTTATTGTTTATAGATACTAAATAAATTATTTACTTTCCATCATGTTGTTTCCTGTTATACTCTGTCAATTTGGTAAACAGGTTGAATATCCTAAAAAATGTTTAAAAACTAAATTGGTTTTTTTTTTAAATAGAGATGAGAAGAACAAATAAAAAAATTATTTTGTTTGCAAAAAACTGCCTATGATCATAACTATATGTCACTTAAAATAAAATGTTGGTTTACTTCATTTTTTAATTAAATGACTTTAAAGGAATTGCCTTAACCAGTCACAAAAGAGAACTAAACCGACATATTTTTATTTAGATACTAAACATACTATATATTTCTTTAAATTATTAGGTATTCTATTGGGGCAAAGGACTAAATAAAAATGTTACCATTTTATTTATAGTACAGATGAGAATGATATATAAAAAAAATATTACTTTGTTTGCAAAAAACTGTATGATCATAATACACTGTCACTTAAAATAAAATGTTGGTTTTCTTTTTTTTTAGTTAAATGGCTTACAAAAGAATGGCCTTAACCAGTAACAGAAGAGAACTAAACCGATATATCTTTATTTAAATACTAAACATACTATTTATTTCTTTAATGTTGTTTTGTGTCACAGCACATTTAAACTTCGTAAAGAGGTTAATTATCCTAAAAAATGTTAAAAAACTAAAATGTTGGGTTACTAAATTTTTTTAATCAAATGACTTTAAAGGAATTGCCTTAACCAGTAACAGAAGAGAAGTAAACCGATATATTTTTATTGTTTACAGATACTGAATAAATTATTTACTTTCCATCATGTTGTTTCGTATTATACTCTGTCAATTTGGTAATCAGGTTAAATATTCTAAAAAATGTTTAAAAACTAAATTGGTTTTTTTTTTAAATACAGATGAGAATAACAAATATATAAATTATTTTGTTTGCAAAAAACTGCCCATGATCATAACTATATGTCACTTGAAATAAAATGTTGGTTTACTTTATTTTTTAATCAAATGGCTTTAAAAAGAGTGGCCTTAACCAGTAACAAAAGAGAACTAAACCGATATACTTTTATTTAGATACTGAACATACTATTTATTTCTTTTAAGTTGTTTTGTGTCACAGCACATGTAAATTTTGTAAACAGGTTAAATATCCTAAAAAATGTTAAAACACGAAATTGTCTTTTTTTTAAATACAGATGAGAGTAACAAATAAAAAAAATTTATTTGTTTGAAAAAAACTGCCCATGATTTTAATTTTTTGTAACTTGAAATAAAATGTTGCGTTACTAAATTTTTTTAATTAAATGACTTTAAAGAAATTGCCTCAACCAGTAACAGAAGAGAAGTAAACCGATATATTTTTGTTGTTTACTATACTATTTATTTCTTTAATGTTGTTTTGTGTCACAGCCTATGTAAATTTCGTAAACAGGTTAAATATCCTAAAAAAAGTTAAAAAACTAAATTGGTTTATGTGTTCTACATAACATAACAAATAAAGTAATTGAACTTGCTATTTTCTTTAAATTATTAGGTATTCTATTGGGGCAAAAAACTAAATAAAAATGTTACCATTTTATTTATAGTACAGATGAGAATGATATATAAAAAAAAATATTACTTTGTTTGCAAAAAACTGTCTATGATCATAATACACTGTCAATTGAAATAAAATGTTGGTATTCTTTTTTTTAATTAAATGGCTTAAAAAAGAATGGCCTTAACCAGTAACAGAAGAGAACTAAACCGATATATCTTTATTTAAATACTGATCATACTATTTATTTCTTTAATGTTGTTTTGTGTCACAGCACATGTTAACTTCGTAAACAGGTTAAGTATCCTAAAAAATGTTAAAAAACTAAATTGGTTTTTTTTTAAATACAGATGAGAGTAACAAATAAAACAAATGAATTTGTTTTCAAAAAACTGCCCATGATTCTAATTTTATGTCACTTGAAATAAAATGTTGGGTTACTTAATTTTTTTAATTAAATGACTTTAAAAGAATTGCCTTAACCGGTAACAGAAGAGAAGTAAACCGATATATTTTTATTGTTTATAAATACTGAACAAACTATTTACTTTCCGTCATGTAGTTTCGTGTCGTACCCTCTGTCAATTTGGTAAACAGGTTGAATATCCTAAAAAAAGTTTAAAAACTTTATTGTTTTTTTAAATACAAATGAGAATAACAATTAAATAAAATTACTTTTTTGCAAAAAACTGCCCATTATCATAATTATGTCACTTGAAATAAAATGTTGGGTTACTTTATTTTTTAATCAAATGGCTTTAAAAAGAATGGTCTGAACCAGTTACAAAAGAGAACTAAACTGATATATTTTTATTTAGATACTGTACATACTATTTATTTCTTTAAAGTTGTTTTGTGTCACAGCCTATGTAAATTTCGTAAACAGGTTAAATATTCTAAAAAATGTTAAAAAACAATTATTTTGTTTGCAAAAAACTGCCCATTATCATAATTATGTCACTTGAAATAAAATGTTGGGTTACTTAATTTCTTTAGTTAAATAACTTAAAAAGAATTGTCTTAACCAGTAACAGAAGAGAATTAAACCGAAATATTTTTATTTTTTAAAAATACTGAACATACTATTTATTTCTGTTATATTGTTCCGTGTCACTGCCTTTGTAAATTTGGTAAACAGGTTGAATATCCTAAAAAATGTTAAAATACTAGATTGGTTATACAACCCCACATAACATAATTGTATGCCGTAGTGAAAACACCATACATATGTGCGTATAGTGGGTTGCCTATGAGAAAGGGTCCTTATTATTAATATATAATTTCCACTATTGGATAAAGGTTATGTTTCATCTTGGTAGTCACATTTCAAGTTGTTGTTAACCAGGTTAAGGGATTATATAGAGTGGTTATAATATATTAATAAATGGGTCGTGAAGAGTCTTCCTGCAGCTTTTTACCGTTCGTTAACCACATAATGCATGGTGTTAGGTGTGTTAAACTAGGGTTTTATATATATATATATATTTATATATAATATATGTGGTTTAGCTACTAGAAAATAATGAAAGGGCTATTTAAGCCACCAGAGCCGTTGCAGCTGGAAGGCAACGGATCAGAAAATTGGAGGAAGTTTAGTCATGATTTAAATTATGTCACTTAAAATAAAATGTTGGGTTACTTAATTTTTTTAATCAAATGACTTTTAAAGAATTGCCTTGACCAGTAACAGAAAAGAAGTAAACCGATATATTTTTATTGTTTATAGATACTGAACAAACTATTTACTTTCCATCATGTTGTTTCGTGTTATACCTTTGTCAATTTGGTAAACAGGTTGAATATCCTAAAAAATGTTTAAAAACTAAATTGGTTTTTTTTAAATACTGATGAGAATTACAAATAAAGAAATTATTTTGTTTTCAAAAAACTGCCTATGATCATAATTATATGTCACTTGAAATAAAATGTTGGGTTAACTAATTTTTTTAGTTAAATGACTAAAAGAATTGTCTTAATTAGTAACAGAAGAGAATTAAACCGATATATTTTTATTTTTTAAAAATACTGAACATACTATTTATGTCTGTAATGTTTTTTCGTGTCAAGGCCTTTGTACATTTGGTAAACAGGTTGAATATCCTAATAAATGTTAAAATACTAGATTGGTTATACAACCCCACATAACATAACTGTATGCCTTAGTAAAAACACCATACATATGTACTTATAGTGGGTTGCCTATGAGTAAGGGTCCTTATTATTAATATATAATTTCCACTATTGGATAAAACTATTTACTTTCCATCATGTTTTTTCGTGTTATACTCTGTCAATTTGGTAAACAGGTCGAATATCCTAAAAAAATTTAAAAAGTAAATTGGTTTTTTTTAAAATAAAGATGAGAAGAACAAATAAAAAAATTATATTGTTTGCAAAAAACTGCCTATGATCATAACTATATGTCACTTGAAATAAAATGTTGGTTTACCTTATTTTTTAATTAAATGACTTTAAAGGAATTGCCTTAACCAGTAACAAAAGAGAACTAAACTGACATATTTTTATTTAGATACTAAACATACTATATATTTCTTTAAAGTTGTTTTGTGTCACAGCACATGTTAATTTCGTAAACAGGTTAAATATCCTAAAAAATGTTAAAAAACTAAATTGGTTTATGTGTTTTACATAACATAACAAATAAAGTAATTGAATTACTACAAATTGTTGTTAACTAGGTTAAGGGATTATATAGAATGGTTATAATATATTAATAAATGAGTCGTGAAGTCTTTCTGCAGCGTTTTACCGTTCGTTAACCACGTAATACATGGTGTCAGGTGTGTTAACCTAGGTCTTGATATATAAGGTAAAGCTACTAGAAAATAATGGAAGGGCTATTTATGCCACCAGAGCCGTTGCAGCTGGAAGGCAACGTGTCAGATACTTGGAGGAAGTTTAGTCAAAGGATAGACCTGTTCATGACAGCGACAGGTCTTAGCAAGAAGCCTGAAGACAAGAAATTGGCAATGTTTTTAAATCTTGTAGGTGAAGATGCATCTGAGTTATAAAATACGTTTAAATTCGATGCAAAAGAAGCGAGAACTCTAGAAAACATTAAAACGAAATTTACTAATTACTGCTCGCCCAAGAAAAATGTGGTTTTTGAATGTTTTATTTTTAACAGTATAATATAGAAGGAGTGACAGAGTAGTAATGGGGGGATATATAGTAAAACAACACAAGAAAAATTGTTAAGAGAGCCAAGTTTGACTTTACAGAAGGCCATAAACGGGTGTCAAGGTTGCAATCATCTTGCCAGTGTATGTTCAACAACAGAGGAATCGGAAAAAGATGCAGTAAAAGAAGGATTATCTAGACTAGAGTATCAGCAAAAGTGTAAAAAGGATACAAGAAGAAAGTGCATGAAGTGGCAATATCTAGTGAAATTTTGGGTGAAAGTAGCGAGTTGGAGTTTTATGTAAGTACAGTAAATAAAGGTAGTAGATTTAAAAATGATAGTCAAACCATGTGGACCAAAGAAATATTTGTAAACAACCAGCTAGTTTCATTAAGCTTGATACCGGCGCAGAGGTTAGCGTCTTACCTATAAGTATTTTAGAAACAATTACTCCAAGTATTAGAATCAATAAGACAAATATTTCTTTACCATCACATGGGGACCCAAATTTTAAACTAAAAAGTATAGGTGAGGCCTCTCTTGAATGTTGTATTAAAAATAAGAAAGAAAATATTCGGTTTGTAGTCATAAATGCAGAAAACCAAATGCCCTTGTTAGGGTTGTCAGAATGTTTGAAATTAGACCTTATTAAAAGGATAGATTCTTTAGGAAAAATGAGATTTGAGACCATAGAAGATGTGGTAAATAAGTATCCTAGCATTTTTGAAGGTGTAGGTAGGTTCTCAACCCAACATCACATAACTCTAAAAGACAATGCTGTACCTCATATTGGTGTAATTGGGCGTGTACTCTTAGTGTTATATAAGCCATTAAAAAACAAGTTATGTGACCTTAGGTCAAAAGGAATCATAAAAAAGTAGATGGCCCATCAGAATGGTTGCAACTACTAGTCATAGTGGAATAAACAAACGGTGATCTGCGTTTATGTCTTCTAGATCCCAAGGAATTACATCAGGCTATTAAGCTAGAACATTTTTTAATACCCTCTATAGATAAAATTACTAGCAAAATAAGTAATAAACGTTATTTTTCAGTTCTTGATATGAAAGACGGGTATTGGCAAAGAAAGCTCTGATTTAATGACCTTCGGAACTCCCTTTGGTCGTTACCAGTTCACCAGGTTGGCATTTGGCATATGCTCAGCACCTGAAGTGTTTCGGAAAAAAATTTTACGGGTTGCACTCTGGGAGTGCCTGCAGAAGTGAAAACTTAAGTATTAACGTTGTGCGCCCTGCGCCGCCTAAACGAAACAGCCGGCGCAGGCATACATTTTCGCCGCGCCGTAGAAAGAGAGGGGGATACTCCCTCTCCTACGCCACGCCAGCTGTCTACTCTCCATCCGTCTTACGAATTTTCGATCAGGTCACGTGTCCTGACGCGAGTTTAACATTTTTTACCCATGTCTGGAAGTGGTGGATATTTGAATCCATTGTAAACTGATAGTGGTGGGATACGTTCCTTATGAATGGCTGTAAAGCAAGTCGAACATATTTTTATTTTAAGTATGGCAATGTTTGATAGCAATGTTCTTATAAATTCAATTTTTGGAGTTGCATCGTTATTTTGCAAATATTTCAAATCTTTTCTAAACCACAGTCTGTCACAAATGTCACAAGCATGACCAAATTCATTATCAACAAAATCATTTTCAAATTGTCGATGAGCAGAAGAATTATGTTGAAAAGCAGAATATGTTTGAAGATGTATATTAGGTGGAGATGATTCAACAACTTGAGAACGAAAATGCCTTTGACGCACTCTATCTTCGATAGAATTGTAGTTAGAATGTATTGATAGACTTGAAGGTACATCTCTCGACAATAAATCTGCAATTTGGGAACTACAGATAACTGGTGGAACATATGGCACACCTCTGGTGGACGGGCCTGCAATTTGTGAAGTATGAATGACTCTGGCGGACGGGCCTGTTTGTAAATTTGATGTTCTTTTTTTTATCTCGATACCGCTTAGAATATTCTTTGTTTTTCTGCTTTTGTTTTCTTTCATATTCTTTCTTCTTTTCATCATCAGAGAAGTAAGGCGTAAAGTGCAGCTCACGAAGATCAAGATGAATCCAATTATGTGTATCATTTGCTTTAAAATGACAGAAGCGAGTGTCTTCATTTTTTGAAATTACGTTGAAATAGTGGTAATGCACACAAATATTTTGATTGTAAATTTTTGCAAACAAGTATAAACAGTCCAAGTCTCCATATTCATTGTTACTTGAGAGTATGTTATATGCTTCCTGTGGATTATGGCAGGAGTTTAAATAAGGTGAATCACGTAACTGTCTTCTTAAATCACAAGTTGAAATTTGAAGTTGCAGAACATGTATGAGTGAGTGGAAAAGACAATTACCATCACCTGGAATATCTGTAGTTCTGTGAAGAATGACTTTGGGGGTAATGCATTCGTGACTCTCTTCATATATACGAAGTTGTTGGGTGAGGAATTGATTTTGTTCGAGCTGTACATTTTATAAATTTTGAGAAGCCCTGCATTGCACAACATTCTCTTGGTCTTCATTATTGTCCAATTTCTTTTTTTTCCTGCGAAAAAAACAAAGAAATCATAAAATAAAATAAAATAATAACAATATGAATCATATATATATATATATATATATATATATATATATATATATATATATATATATATTACAATATTTAAAATATGAAATTAAATTACATTTGCAAATCATCTAATTTCTTTTGGAACAATTCTTCTACATTTTTGTCATTATCCTTTAAACCTTTTGTACGTTGATAATATGCCCTTTGATTCTCACGATGTCTTTTTCTTTTTTCTCTTCCTTCGAATCTTTTTTCTTCAAATCTTTTTTACGCTGACGCCATGCCCTTTGATATTCTCGATTTCGTTCTTTTTTTTCTTTTCTTTCTCTAAAAAACGGAGATTATTTATCATTATCTTATTTCATTTATTATCATTCGAAATTATTTGTTTGGTAAACCTATACCGCACATGTGCTTATTGTAATGTTATGAAAATATAGGTTAATGCTATAAAGTATAAACATATTACAAATATTACATCTATAATGTGTAAGTACATATGTATCTATATTAATAATTTCGTCAAGCACTACGGTAGACTCGATCGAAACCTAATCTTGATAATAAAATTACATTAATTAATAAATGAAAATTAATTAAACCTAACCTAACCTCAATAATAAAATGAAATTATATTAATTAAAAAATGAAAATTAATTAAATTTTCATCTAGTATATTTATAAAGTACTTACTCATTTTCTTTCGCTATTTCTTCGTCACTTTTTTCATTAATAGATGCACTTTGTTCAATTTCCATATTTTAAACACACCTCGTTTTCGGTTTTGTCGCTTTTGGCTACGTCGTCTACGGCTTCTGCTTCTATTTTTTCTTCGTCTTCGAGCCTCCGTTATAGGCAAACCAAAACCTAATTTAAACCTTCCCCCGTTCTCTTTGATCAAACCAGCTTTCAGTCCAGTTTTTAATGCTTTTTTAACACAAATTGATGCATTTTTTTTAACGGCTTCTTGCACTGATAAATTATTTGATCTAAAATTTTGTCGGAGGGAGAACCATTAGAGTCATTAAGACACGCTATGGTGTCCATAACATCTGCTAAAAACGACACCTCTCCTTGGACCATTTTAATGCAGCAAAAGCAGACCTTAATCAATAAACTAATGAAAAGCACTTAAATTTTGAATTTAGCTACTAAATTAATTTGTCAAAATGACATAAAAAATGTACTTGAATTTGTCAGTTTGTTGAATAAGGTTGCCAAGTTACCAGTCAAGAAAAGTCGCATTTTATATTGCTCCAGTGAAATACATCCAACTTACGAATTTTCGATCAGGCCACGTGTCCTGACGCGAGTTTAACATTTTTTACCCATTCCAAAAAAAAATCACAGCATGCCATAAGAAGTTATCACTTCAAAAAAACTTTGAGGTTTTGTACTGAACAAACTATTTACTTTCCATCATGTTGTTTCGTGTTATACCTTTGTTAATTTGGTAAACAGGTTAAATATCCTAAAAAATGTTAAAAAACTAAATTGGTTTTTTTTAAATACAGATGAGAGTAACAAATAAAAAAAAATTAATTTGTTTGCAAAAAACTGCCCATGATTCTAATTATATGTCACTTGAAATAATATGTTAGGTTCCTTAATTTTTTTAATTAAATGACTAAAAGAATTGCCTTAACCAGTAACAGAAGAGAAGTAAACCAATATATTTTAATTGTCTATAGATACTGAACCAACTATTTACTTTCCGTCGTGTTGTTTCGTGTCATACCCTGTGTCAATTTGGTAAACAGGTTAAATATCCTAAAAAATGTTAGTAAACTAAATTGGTTTTTTTTTTAAATACAGATGAGAGTAACAAATAAAAAAAATTAATTTGTTTTCAAAAAACTGCCCATGATTCTAATTTTATGTCACTTGAAATAAAATGTTGGGTTACTAAATTTTTTAATCAAATGGCTTTAAAAAGATTGGCCTTAACCAGTAACAGAAGAGAAGTAAACCGATATATTTTTATTGTTTATAGATACTAAATAAATTATTTACTTTCCATCATGTTGTTTCCTGTTATACTCTGTCAATTTGGTAAACAGGTTGAATATCCTAAAAAATGTTTAAAAACTAAATTGGTTTTTTTTTTAAATAGAGATGAGAAGAACAAATAAAAAAATTATTTTGTTTGCAAAAAACTGCCTATGATCATAACTATATGTCACTTAAAATAAAATGTTGGTTTACTTCATTTTTTAATTAAATGACTTTAAAGGAATTGCCTTAACCAGTCACAAAAGAGAACTAAACCGACATATTTTTATTTAGATACTAAACATACTATATATTTCTTTAAATTATTAGGTATTCTATTGGGGCAAAGGACTAAATAAAAATGTTACCATTTTATTTATAGTACAGATGAGAATGATATATAAAAAAAATATTACTTTGTTTGCAAAAAACTGTATGATCATAATACACTGTCACTTAAAATAAAATGTTGGTTTTCTTTTTTTTTAGTTAAATGGCTTACAAAAGAATGGCCTTAACCAGTAACAGAAGAGAACTAAACCGATATATCTTTATTTAAATACTAAACATACTATTTATTTCTTTAATGTTGTTTTGTGTCACAGCACATTTAAACTTCGTAAAGAGGTTAATTATCCTAAAAAATGTTAAAAAACTAAAATGTTGGGTTACTAAATTTTTTTAATCAAATGACTTTAAAGGAATTGCCTTAACCAGTAACAGAAGAGAAGTAAACCGATATATTTTTATTGTTTACAGATACTGAATAAATTATTTACTTTCCATCATGTTGTTTCGTATTATACTCTGTCAATTTGGTAATCAGGTTAAATATTCTAAAAAATGTTTAAAAACTAAATTGGTTTTTTTTTTAAATACAGATGAGAATAACAAATATATAAATTATTTTGTTTGCAAAAAACTGCCCATGATCATAACTATATGTCACTTGAAATAAAATGTTGGTTTACTTTATTTTTTAATCAAATGGCTTTAAAAAGAGTGGCCTTAACCAGTAACAAAAGAGAACTAAACCGATATACTTTTATTTAGATACTGAACATACTATTTATTTCTTTTAAGTTGTTTTGTGTCACAGCACATGTAAATTTTGTAAACAGGTTAAATATCCTAAAAAATGTTAAAACACGAAATTGTCTTTTTTTTAAATACAGATGAGAGTAACAAATAAAAAAAATTTATTTGTTTGAAAAAAACTGCCCATGATTTTAATTTTTTGTAACTTGAAATAAAATGTTGCGTTACTAAATTTTTTTAATTAAATGACTTTAAAGAAATTGCCTCAACCAGTAACAGAAGAGAAGTAAACCGATATATTTTTGTTGTTTACTATACTATTTATTTCTTTAATGTTGTTTTGTGTCACAGCCTATGTAAATTTCGTAAACAGGTTAAATATCCTAAAAAAAGTTAAAAAACTAAATTGGTTTATGTGTTCTACATAACATAACAAATAAAGTAATTGAACTTGCTATTTTCTTTAAATTATTAGGTATTCTATTGGGGCAAAAAACTAAATAAAAATGTTACCATTTTATTTATAGTACAGATGAGAATGATATATAAAAAAAAATATTACTTTGTTTGCAAAAAACTGTCTATGATCATAATACACTGTCAATTGAAATAAAATGTTGGTATTCTTTTTTTTAATTAAATGGCTTAAAAAAGAATGGCCTTAACCAGTAACAGAAGAGAACTAAACCGATATATCTTTATTTAAATACTGATCATACTATTTATTTCTTTAATGTTGTTTTGTGTCACAGCACATGTTAACTTCGTAAACAGGTTAAGTATCCTAAAAAATGTTAAAAAACTAAATTGGTTTTTTTTTAAATACAGATGAGAGTAACAAATAAAACAAATTAATTTGTTTTCAAAAAACTGCCCATGATTCTAATTTTATGTCACTTGAAATAAAATGTTGGGTTACTTAATTTTTTTAATTAAATGACTTTAAAAGAATTGCCTTAACCGGTAACAGAAGAGAAGTAAACCGATATATTTTTATTGTTTATAAATACTGAACAAACTATTTACTTTCCGTCATGTAGTTTCGTGTCGTACCCTCTGTCAATTTGGTAAACAGGTTGAATATCCTAAAAAAAGTTTAAAAACTTTATTGTTTTTTTAAATACAAATGAGAATAACAATTAAATAAAATTACTTTTTTGCAAAAAACTGCCCATTATCATAATTATGTCACTTGAAATAAAATGTTGGGTTACTTTATTTTTTAATCAAATGGCTTTAAAAAGAATGGTCTGAACCAGTTACAAAAGAGAATTAAACCGAAATATTTTTATTTTTTAAAAATACTGAACATACTATTTATTTCTGTTATATTGTTCCGTGTCACTGCCTTTGTAAATTTGGTAAACAGGTTGAATATCCTAAAAAATGTTAAAATACTAGATTGGTTATACAACCCCACATGACATAACTGTATGCCGTAGTGAAAACACCATACATATGTGCGTATAGTGGGTTGCCATGAGAAAGGGTCCTTATTATTAATATATAATTTCCACTATTGGATAAAGGTTATGTTTCATCTTGGTAGTCACATTTCAAGTTGTTGTTAACCAGGTTAAGGGATTATATAGAGTGGTTATAATATATTAATAAATGGGTCGTGAAGAGTCTTCCTGCAGCTTTTTACCGTTCGTTAACCACATAATGCATGGTGTTAGGTGTGTTAAACTAGGGTTTTATATATATATATATATATTTATATATAATATATGTGGTTTAGCTACTAGAAAATAATGAAAGGGCTATTTAAGCCACCAGAGCCGTTGCAGCTGGAAGGCAACGGATCAGAAAATTGGAGGAAGTTTAGTCATGATTTAAATTATGTCACTTAAAATAAAATGTTGGGTTACTTAATTTTTTTAATCAAATGACTTTTAAAGAATTGCCTTGACCAGTAACAGAAAATAAGTAAACCGATATATTTTTATTGTTTATAGATACTGAACAAACTATTTACTTTCCATCATGTTGTTTCGTGTTATACCTTTGTCAATTTGGTAAACAGGTTGAATATCCTAAAAAATGTTTAAAAACTAAATTGGTTTTTTTTAAATACTGATGAGAATTACAAATAAAGAAATTATTTTGTTTTCAAAAAACTGCCTATGATCATAATTATATGTCACTTGAAATAAAATGTTGGGTTAACTAATTTTTTTAGTTAAATGACTAAAAGAATTGTCTTAATTAGTAACAGAGGAGAATTAAACCGATATATTTTTATTTTTTAAAAATACTGAACATACTATTTATGTCTGTAATGTTTTTTCGTGTCAAGGCCTTTGTAAATTTGGTAAACAGGTTGAATATCCTAATAAATGTTAAAATACTAGATTGGTTATACAACCCCACATAACATAACTGTATGCCTTAGTGAAAACACCATACATATGTGCGTATAGTGGGTTGCCTATGAGTAAGGGTCCTTATTATTAATATATAATTTCCACTATTGGATAAAACTATTTACTTTCCATCATGTTTTTTCGTGTTATACTCTGTCAATTTGGTATACAGGTCGAATATCCTAAAAAAATTTAAAAAGTAAATTGGTTTTTTTTAAAATAAAGATGAGAAGAACAAATAAAAAAATTATTTTGTTTGCAAAAAACTGCCTATGATCATAACTATATGTCACTTGAAATAAAATGTTGGTTTACCTTATTTTTTAATTAAATGACTTTAAAGGAATTGCCTTAACCAGTAACAAAAGAGAACTAAACTGACATATTTTTATTTAGATACTAAACATACTATATATTTCTTTAAAGTTGTTTTGTGTCACAGCACATGTTAATTTCGTAAACAGGTTAAATATCCTAAAAAATGTTAAAAAACTAAATTGGTTTATGTGTTTTACATAACATAACAAATAAAGTAATTGAATTACTACAAATTGTTGTTAACTAGGTTAAGGGATTATTTAGAATGGTTATAATATATTAATAAATGAGTCGTGAAGTCTTTCTGCAGCGTTTTACCGTTCGTTAACCACGTAATACATGGTGTCAGGTGTGTTAACCTAGGTCTTGATATATAAGGTAAAGCTACAAGAAAATAATGGAAGGGCTATTTATGCCACCAGAGCCGTTGCAGCTGCAAGGCAACGTGTCAGAAAATTGGAGGAAGTTTAGTCAAAGGATAGACCTGTTCATGATAGCGACAGGTCTTAGCAAGAAGCCTGAAGACAAGAAATTGGCAATGTTTTTAAATCTTGTAGGTGAAGATGCATCTGAGTTATAAAATACGTTTAAATTCGATGCAAAAGAAGCGAGAACTCTAGAAAACATTAAAACGAAATTTACTAATTACTGCTCGCCCAAGAAAAATGTGGTTTTTGAATGTTTTATTTTTAACAGTATAATATAGAAGGAGTGACAGAGTAGTAATGGGGGGATATATAGTAAAACAACACAAGAAAAATTGTTAAGAGAGCCAAGTTTGACTTTACAGAAGGCCATAAACGGGTGTCAAGGTTGCAATCATCTTGCCAGTGTATGTTCAACAACAGAGGAATCGGAAAAAGATGCAGTAAAAGAAGGATTATCTAGACTAGAGTATCAGCAAAAGTGTAAAAAGGATACAAGAAGAAAGTGCATGAAGTGGCAATATCTAGTGAAATTTTGGGTGAAAGTAGCGAGTTGGAGTTTTATGTAAGTACAGTAAATAAAGGTAGTAGATTTAAAAATGATAGTCAAACCATGTGGACCAAAGAAATATTTGTAAACAACCAGCTAGTTTCATTAAGCTTGATACCGGCGCAGAGGTTAGCGTCTTACCTATAAGTATTTTAGAAACAATTGCTCCAAGTATTAGAACCAATAAGACAAATATTTCTTTACCATCATATGGGGACCCAAATTTTAAACTAAAAAGTATAGGTGAGGCCTCTCTTGAATGTTGTATTAAAAATAAGAAAGAAAATATTCGGTTTGTAGTCATAAATGCAGAAAACCAAATGCCCTTGTTAGGGTTGTCAGAATGTTTGAAATTAGACCTTATTAAAAGGATAGATTCTTTAGGAAAAATGAGATTTGAGACCATAGAAGATGTGGTAAATAAGTATCCTAGCATTTTTGAAGGTGTAGGTAGGTTCTCAACCCAACATCACATAACTCTAAAAGACAATGCTGTACCTCATATTGGTGTAATTGGGCGTGTACTCTTAGTGTTATATGAGCCATTAAAAAACAAGTTATGTGACCTTAGGTCAAAAGGAATCATAAAAAAGTAGATGGCCCATCAGAATGGTTGCAACTACTAGTCATAGTGGAATAAACAAACGGTGATCTGCGTTTATGTCTTCTAGATCCCAAGGAATTACATCAGGCTATTAAGCTAGAACATTTTTTAATACCCTCTATAGATAAAATTACTAGCAAAATAAGTAATAAACGTTATTTTTCAGTTCTTGATATGAAAGACGGGTATTGGCAAAGAAAGCTCTGATTTAATGACCTTCGGAACTCCCTTTGGTCGTTACCAGTTCACCAGGTTGGCATTTGGCATATGCTCAGCACCTGAAGTGTTTCGGAAAAAAATTTTACGGGTTGCACTCTGGGAGTGCCTGCAGAAGTGAAAACTTAAGTATTAACGTTGTGCGCCCTGCGCCGCCTAAACGAAACAGCCGGCGCAGGCATACATTTTCGCCGCGCCGTAGAAAGAGAGGGGGATACTCCCTCTCCTACGCCACGCCAGCTGTCTACTCTCCATCCGTCTTACGAATTTTCGATCAGGTCACGTGTCCTGACGCGAGTTTAACATTTTTTACCCATGTCTGGAAGTGGTGGATATTTGAATCCATTGTAAACTGATAGTGGTGGGATACGTTCCTTATGAATGGCTGTAAAGCAAGTCGAACATATTTTTATTTTAAGTATGGCAATGTTTGATAGCAATGTTCTTATAAATTCAATTTTTGGAGTTGCATCGTTATTTTGCAAATATTTCAAATCTTTTCTAAACCACAGTCTGTCACAAATGTCACAAGCATGACCAAATTCATTATCAACAAAATCATTTTCAAATTGTCGATGAGCAGAAGAATTATGTTGAAAAGCAGAATATGTTTGAAGATGTATATTAGGTGGAGATGATTCAACAACTTGAGAACGAAAATGCCTTTGACGCACTCTATCTTCGATAGAATTGTAGTTAGAATGTATTGATAGACTTGAAGGTACATCTCTCGACAATAAATCTGCAATTTGGGAACTACAGATAACTGGTGGAACATATGGCACACCTCTGGTGGACGGGCCTGCAATTTGTGAAGTATGAATGACTCTGGCGGACGGGCCTGTTTGTAAATTTGATGTTCTTTTTTTTATCTCGATACCGCTTAGAATATTCTTTGTTTTTCTGCTTTTGTTTTCTTTCATATTCTTTCTTCTTTTCATCATCAGAGAAGTAAGGCGTAAAGTGCAGCTCACGAAGATCAAGATGAATCCAATTATGTGTATCATTTGCTTTAAAATGACAGAAGCGAGTGTCTTCATTTTTTGAAATTACGTTGAAATAGTGGTAATGCACACAAATATTTTGATTGTAAATTTTTGCAAACAAGTATAAACAGTCCAAGTCTCCATATTCATTGTTACTTGAGAGTATGTTATATGCTTCCTGTGGATTATGGCAGGAGTTTAAATAAGGTGAATCACGTAACTGTCTTCTTAAATCACAAGTTGAAATTTGAAGTTGCAGAACATGTATGAGTGAGTGGAAAAGACAATTACCATCACCTGGAATATCTGTAGTTCTGTGAAGAATGACTTTGGGGGTAATGCATTCGTGACTCTCTTCATATATACGAAGTTGTTGGGTGAGGAATTGATTTTGTTCGAGCTGTACATTTTATAAATTTTGAGAAGCCCTGCATTGCACAACATTCTCTTGGTCTTCATTATTGTCCAATTTCTTTTTTTTCCTGCGAAAAAAACAAAGAAATCATAAAATAAAATAAAATAATAACAATATGAATCATATATATATATATATATATATATATATATATATATATATATATATATTACAATATTTAAAATATGAAATTAAATTACATTTGCAAATCATCTAATTTCTTTTGGAACAATTCTTCTACATTTTTGTCATTATCCTTTAAACCTTTTGTACGTTGATAATATGCCCTTTGATTCTCACGATGTCTTTTTCTTTTTTCTCTTCCTTCGAATCTTTTTTCTTCAAATCTTTTTTACGCTGACGCCATGCCCTTTGATATTCTCGATTTCGTTCTTTTTTTTCTTTTCTTTCTCTAAAAAACGGAGATTATTTATCATTATCTTATTTCATTTATTATCATTCGAAATTATTTGTTTGGTAAACCTATACCGCACATGTGCTTATTGTAATGTTATGAAAATATAGGTTAATGCTATAAAGTATAAACATATTACAAATATTACATCTATAATGTGTAAGTACATATGTATCTATATTAATAATTTCGTCAAGCACTACGGTAGACTCGATCGAAACCTAATCTTGATAATAAAATTACATTAATTAATAAATGAAAATTAATTAAACCTAACCTAACCTCAATAATAAAATGAAATTATATTAATTAAAAAATGAAAATTAATTAAATTTTCATCTAGTATATTTATAAAGTACTTACTCATTTTCTTTCGCTATTTCTTCGTCACTTTTTTCATTAATAGATGCACTTTGTTCAATTTCCATATTTTAAACACACCTCGTTTTCGGTTTTGTCGCTTTTGGCTACGTCGTCTACGGCTTCTGCTTCTATTTTTTCTTCGTCTTCGAGCCTCCGTTATAGGCAAACCAAAACCTAATTTAAACCTTCCCCCGTTCTCTTTGATCAAACCAGCTTTCAGTCCAGTTTTTAATGCTTTTTTAACACAAATTGATGCATTTTTTTTAACGGCTTCTTGCACTGATAAATTATTTGATCTAAAATTTTGTCGGAGGGAGAACCATTAGAGTCATTAAGACACGCTATGGTGTCCATAACATCTGCTAAAAACGACACCTCTCCTTGGACCATTTTAATGCAGCAAAAGCAGACCTTAATCAATAAACTAATGAAAAGCACTTAAATTTTGAATTTAGCTACTAAATTAATTTGTCAAAATGACATAAAAAATGTACTTGAATTTGTCAGTTTGTTGAATAAGGTTGCCAAGTTACCAGTCAAGAAAAGTCGCATTTTATATTGCTCCAGTGAAATACATCCAACTTACGAATTTTCGATCAGGCCACGTGTCCTGACGCGAGTTTAACATTTTTTACCCATTCCAAAAAAAAATCACAGCATGCCATAAGAAGTTATCACTTCAAAAAAACTTTGAGGTTTTGTACTGAACAAACTATTTACTTTCCATCATGTTGTTTCGTGTTATACCTTTGTTAATTTGGTAAACAGGTTAAATATCCTAAAAAATGTTAAAAAACTAAATTGGTTTTTTTTAAATACAGATGAGAGTAACAAATAAAAAAAAATTAATTTGTTTGCAAAAAACTGCCCATGATTCTAATTATATGTCACTTGAAATAATATGTTAGGTTCCTTAATTTTTTTAATTAAATGACTAAAAGAATTGCCTTAACCAGTAACAGAAGAGAAGTAAACCAATATATTTTAATTGTCTATAGATACTGAACCAACTATTTACTTTCCGTCGTGTTGTTTCGTGTCATACCCTGTGTCAATTTGGTAAACAGGTTAAATATCCTAAAAAATGTTAGTAAACTAAATTGGTTTTTTTTTTAAATACAGATGAGAGTAACAAATAAAAAAAATTAATTTGTTTTCAAAAAACTGCACATGATTCTAATTTTATGTCACTTGAAATAAAATGTTGGGTTACTAAATTTTTTAATCAAATGGCTTTAAAAAGATTGGCCTTAACCAGTAACAGAAGAGAAGTAAACCGATATATTTTTATTGTTTATAGATACTAAATAAATTATTTACTTTCCATCATGTTGTTTCCTGTTATACTCTGTCAATTTGGTAAACAGGTTGAATATCCTAAAAAATGTTTAAAAACTAAATTGGTTTTTTTTTTAAATAGAGATGAGAAGAACAAATAAAAAAATTATTTTGTTTGCAAAAAACTGCCTATGATCATAACTATATGTCACTTAAAATAAAATGTTGGTTTACTTCATTTTTTAATTAAATGACTTTAAAGGAATTGCCTTAACCAGTCACAAAAGAGAACTAAACCGACATATTTTTATTTAGATACTAAACATACTATATATTTCTTTAAATTATTAGGTATTCTATTGGGGCAAAGGACTAAATAAAAATGTTACCATTTTATTTATAGTACAGATAAGAATGATATATAAAAAAAAATATTACTTTGTTTGCAAAAAACTGTATGATCATAATACACTGTCACTTAAAATAAAATGTTGGTTTTCTTTTTTTTTAGTTAAATGGCTTACAAAAGAATGGCCTTAACCAGTAACAGAAGAGAACTAAACCGATATATCTTTATTTAAATACTAAACATACTATTTATTTCTTTAATGTTGTTTTGTGTCACAGCACATTTAAACTTCGTAAAGAGGTTAATTATCCTAAAAAATGTTAAAAAACTAAAATGTTGGGTTACTAAATTTTTTTAATCAAATGACTTTAAAGGAATTGCCTTAACCAGTAACAGAAGAGAAGTAAACCGATATATTTTTATTGTTTACAGATACTGAATAAATTATTTACTTTCCATCATGTTGTTTCGTATTATACTCTGTCAATTTGGTAATCAGGTTAAATATTCTAAAAAATGTTTAAAAACTAAATTGGTTTTTTTTTTAAATACAGATGAGAATAACAAATATATAAATTATTTTGTTTGCAAAAAACTGCCCATGATCATAACTATATGTCACTTGAAATAAAATGTTGGTTTACTTTATTTTTTAATCAAATGGCTTTAAAAAGAGTGGCCTTAACCAGTAACAAAAGAGAACTAAACCGATATATTTTTATTTAGATACTGAACATACTATTTATTTCTTTTAAGTTGTTTTGTGTCACAGCACATGTAAATTTTGAAAACAGGTTAAATATCCTAAAAAATGTTAAAACACGAAATTGTCTTTTTTTTAAATACAGATGAGAGTAACAAATAAAAAAAATTTATTTGTTTGAAAAAAACTGCCCATGATTTTAATTTTTTGTAACTTGAAATAAAATGTTGCGTTACTAAATTTTTTTAATTAAATGACTTTAAAGAAATTGCCTCAACCAGTAACAGAAGAGAAGTAAACCGATATATTTTTGTTGTTTACTATACTATTTATTTCTTTAATGTTGTTTTGTGTCACAGCCTATGTAAATTTCGTAAACAGGTTAAATATCCTAAAAAAAGTTAAAAAACTATATTGGTTTATGTGTTCTACATAACATAACAAATAAAGTAATTGAACTTGCTATTTTCTTTAAATTATTAGGTATTCTATTGGGGCAAAAAACTAAATAAAAATGTTACCATTTTATTTATAGTACAGATGAGAATGATATATAAAAAAAAATATTACTTTGTTTGCAAAAAACTGTCTATGATCATAATACACTGTCAATTGAAATAAAATGTTGGTATTCTTTTTTTTAATTAAATGGCTTAAAAAAGAATGGCCTTAACCAGTAACAGAAGAGAACTAAACCGATATATCTTTATTTAAATACTGATCATACTATTTATTTCTTTAATGTTGTTTTGTGTCACAGCACATGTTAACTTCGTAAACAGGTTAAGTATCCTAAAAAATGTTAAAAAACTAAATTGGTTTTTTTTTAAATACAGATGAGAGTAACAAATAAAACAAATTAATTTGTTTTCAAAAAACTGCCCATGATTCTAATTTTATGTCACTTGAAATAAAATGTTGGGTTACTTAATTTTTTTAATTAAATGACTTTAAAAGAATTGCCTTAACCGGTAACAGAAGAGAAGTAAACCGATATATTTTTATTGTTTATAAATACTGAACAAACTATTTACTTTCCGTCATGTAGTTTCGTGTCGTACCCTCTGTCAATTTGGTAAACAGGTTGAATATCCTAAAAAAAGTTTAAAAACTTTATTGTTTTTTTAAATACAAATGAGAATAACAATTAAATAAAATTACTTTTTTGCAAAAAACTGCCCATTATCATAATTATGTCACTTGAAATAAAATGTTGGGTTACTTTATTTTTTAATCAAATGGCTTTAAAAAGAATGGTCTGAACCAGTTACAAAAGAGAATTAAACCGAAATATTTTTATTTTTTAAAAATACTGAACATACTATTTATTTCTGTTATATTGTTCCGTGTCACTGCCTTTGTAAATTTGGTAAACAGGTTGAATATCCTAAAAAATGTTAAAATACTAGATTGGTTATACAACCCCACATAACATAACTGTATGCCGTAGTGAAAACACCATACATATGTGCGTATAGTGGGTTGCCTATGAGAAAGGGTCCTTATTATTAATATATAATTTCCACTATTGGATAAAGGTTATGTTTCATCTTGGTAGTCACATTTCAAGTTGTTGTTAACCAGGTTAAGGGATTATATAGAGTGGTTATAATATATTAATAAATGGGTCGTGAAGAGTCTTCCTGCAGCTTTTTACCGTTCGTTAACCACATAATGCATGGTGTTAGGTGTGTTAAACTAGGGTTTTATATATATATATATATATATATATATATATATATATATATATATATATATATATATATATATATATATATATTTATATATAATATATGTGGTTTAGCTACTAGAAAATAATGAAAGGGCTATTTAAGCCACCAGAGCCGTTGCAGCTGGAAGGCAACGGATCAGAAAATTGGAGGAAGTTTAGTCATGATTTAAATTATGTCACTTAAAATAAAATGTTGGGTTACTTAATTTTTTTAATCAAATGACTTTTAAAGAATTGCCTTGACCAGTAACAGAAAATAAGTAAACCGATATATTTTTATTGTTTATAGATACTGAACAAACTATTTACTTTCCATCATGTTGTTTCGTGTTATACCTTTGTCAATTTGGTAAACAGGTTGAATATCCTAAAAAATGTTTAAAAACTAAATTGGTTTTTTTTAAATACTGATGAGAATTACAAATAAAGAAATTATTTTGTTTTCAAAAAACTGCCTATGATCATAATTATATGTCACTTGAAATAAAATGTTGGGTTAACTAATTTTTTTAGTTAAATGACTAAAAGAATTGTCTTAATTAGTAACAGAGGAGAATTAAACCGATATATTTTTATTTTTTAAAAATACTGAACATACTATTTATGTCTGTAATGTTTTTTCGTGTCAAGGCCTTTGTAAATTTGGTAAACAGGTTGAATATCCTAATAAATGTTAAAATACTAGATTGGTTATACAACCCCACATAACATAACTGTATGCCTTAGTGAAAACACCATACATATGTGCGTATAGTGGGTTGCCTATGAGTAAGGGTCCTTATTATTAATATATAATTTCCACTATTGGATAAAACTATTTACTTTCCATCATGTTTTTTCGTGTTATACTCTGTCAATTTGGTATACAGGTCGAATATCCTAAAAAAATTTAAAAAGTAAATTGGTTTTTTTTAAAATAAAGATGAGAAGAACAAATAAAAAAATTATTTTGTTTGCAAAAAACTGCCTATGATCATAACTATATGTCACTTGAAATAAAATGTTGGTTTACCTTATTTTTTAATTAAATGACTTTAAAGGAATTGCCTTAACCAGTAACAAAAGAGAACTAAACTGACATATTTTTATTTAGATACTAAACATACTATATATTTCTTTAAAGTTGTTTTGTGTCACAGCACATGTTAATTTCGTAAACAGGTTAAATATCCTAAAAAATGTTAAAAAACTAAATTGGTTTATGTGTTTTACATAACATAACAAATAAAGTAATTGAATTACTACAAATTGTTGTTAACTAGGTTAAGGGATTATTTAGAATGGTTATAATATATTAATAAATGAGTCGTGAAGTCTTTCTGCAGCGTTTTACCGTTCGTTAACCACGTAATACATGGTGTCAGGTGTGTTAACCTAGGTCTTGATATATAAGGTAAAGCTACTAGAAAATAATGGAAGGGCTATTTATGCCACCAGAGCCGTTGCAGCTGCAAGGCAACGTGTCAGAAAATTGGAGGAAGTTTAGTCAAAGGATAGACCTGTTCATGATAGCGACAGGTCTTAGCAAGAAGCCTGAAGACAAGAAATTGGCAATGTTTTTAAATCTTGTAGGTGAAGATGCATCTGAGTTATAAAATACGTTTAAATTCGATGCAAAAGAAGCGAGAACTCTAGAAAACATTAAAACGAAATTTACTAATTACTGCTCGCCCAAGAAAAATGTGGTTTTTGAATGTTTTATTTTTAACAGTATAATATAGAAGGAGTGACAGAGTAGTAATGGGGGGATATATAGTAAAACAACACAAGAAAAATTGTTAAGAGAGCCAAGTTTGACTTTACAGAAGGCCATAAACGGGTGTCAAGGTTGCAATCATCTTGCCAGTGTATGTTCAACAACAGAGGAATCGGAAAAAGATGCAGTAAAAGAAGGATTATCTAGACTAGAGTATCAGCAAAAGTGTAAAAAGGATACAAGAAGAAAGTGCATGAAGTGGCAATATCTAGTGAAATTTTGGGTGAAAGTAGCGAGTTGGAGTTTTATGTAAGTACAGTAAATAAAGGTAGTAGATTTAAAAATGATAGTCAAACCATGTGGACCAAAGAAATATTTGTAAACAACCAGCTAGTTTCATTAAGCTTGATACCGGCGCAGAGGTTAGCGTCTTACCTATAAGTATTTTAGAAACAATTGCTCCAAGTATTAGAACCAATAAGACAAATATTTCTTTACCATCATATGGGGACCCAAATTTTAAACTAAAAAGTATAGGTGAGGCCTCTCTTGAATGTTGTATTAAAAATAAGAAAGAAAATATTCGGTTTGTAGTCATAAATGCAGAAAACCAAATGCCCTTGTTAGGGTTGTCAGAATGTTTGAAATTAGACCTTATTAAAAGGATAGATTCTTTAGGAAAAATGAGATTTGAGACCATAGAAGATGTGGTAAATAAGTATCCTAGCATTTTTGAAGGTGTAGGTAGGTTCTCAACCCAACATCACATAACTCTAAAAGACAATGCTGTACCTCATATTGGTGTAATTGGGCGTGTACTCTTAGTGTTATATGAGCCATTAAAAAACAAGTTATGTGACCTTAGGTCAAAAGGAATCATAAAAAAGTAGATGGCCCATCAGAATGGTTGCAACTACTAGTCATAGTGGAATAAACAAACGGTGATCTGCGTTTATGTCTTCTAGATCCCAAGGAATTACATCAGGCTATTAAGCTAGAACATTTTTTAATACCCTCTATAGATAAAATTACTAGCAAAATAAGTAATAAACGTTATTTTTCAGTTCTTGATATGAAAGACGGGTATTGGCAAAGAAAGCTCTGATTTAATGACCTTCGGAACTCCCTTTGGTCGTTACCAGTTCACCAGGTTGGCATTTGGCATATGCTCAGCACCTGAAGTGTTTCGGAAAAAAATTTTACGGGTTGCACTCTGGGAGTGCCTGCAGAAGTGAAAACTTAAGTATTAACGTTGTGCGCCCTGCGCCGCCTAAACGAAACAGCCGGCGCAGGCATACATTTTCGCCGCGCCGTAGAAAGAGAGGGGGATACTCCCTCTCCTACGCCACGCCAGCTGTCTACTCTCCATCCGTCTTACGAATTTTCGATCAGGTCACGTGTCCTGACGCGAGTTTAACATTTTTTACCCATGTCTGGAAGTGGTGGATATTTGAATCCATTGTAAACTGATAGTGGTGGGATACGTTCCTTATGAATGGCTGTAAAGCAAGTCGAACATATTTTTATTTTAAGTATGGCAATGTTTGATAGCAATGTTCTTATAAATTCAATTTTTGGAGTTGCATCGTTATTTTGCAAATATTTCAAATCTTTTCTAAACCACAGTCTGTCACAAATGTCACAAGCATGACCAAATTCATTATCAACAAAATCATTTTCAAATTGTCGATGAGCAGAAGAATTATGTTGAAAAGCAGAATATGTTTGAAGATGTATATTAGGTGGAGATGATTCAACAACTTGAGAACGAAAATGCCTTTGACGCACTCTATCTTCGATAGAATTGTAGTTAGAATGTATTGATAGACTTGAAGGTACATCTCTCGACAATAAATCTGCAATTTGGGAACTACAGATAACTGGTGGAACATATGGCACACCTCTGGTGGACGGGCCTGCAATTTGTGAAGTATGAATGACTCTGGCGGACGGGCCTGTTTGTAAATTTGATGTTCTTTTTTTTATCTCGATACCGCTTAGAATATTCTTTGTTTTTCTGCTTTTGTTTTCTTTCATATTCTTTCTTCTTTTCATCATCAGAGAAGTAAGGCGTAAAGTGCAGCTCACGAAGATCAAGATGAATCCAATTATGTGTATCATTTGCTTTAAAATGACAGAAGCGAGTGTCTTCATTTTTTGAAATTACGTTGAAATAGTGGTAATGCACACAAATATTTTGATTGTAAATTTTTGCAAACAAGTATAAACAGTCCAAGTCTCCATATTCATTGTTACTTGAGAGTATGTTATATGCTTCCTGTGGATTATGGCAGGAGTTTAAATAAGGTGAATCACGTAACTGTCTTCTTAAATCACAAGTTGAAATTTGAAGTTGCAGAACATGTATGAGTGAGTGGAAAAGACAATTACCATCACCTGGAATATCTGTAGTTCTGTGAAGAATGACTTTGGGGGTAATGCATTCGTGACTCTCTTCATATATACGAAGTTGTTGGGTGAGGAATTGATTTTGTTCGAGCTGTACATTTTATAAATTTTGAGAAGCCCTGCATTGCACAACATTCTCTTGGTCTTCATTATTGTCCAATTTCTTTTTTTTCCTGCGAAAAAAACAAAGAAATCATAAAATAAAATAAAATAATAACAATATGAATCATATATATATATATATATATATATATATATATATATATATATATATTACAATATTTAAAATATGAAATTAAATTACATTTGCAAATCATCTAATTTCTTTTGGAACAATTCTTCTACATTTTTGTCATTATCCTTTAAACCTTTTGTACGTTGATAATATGCCCTTTGATTCTCACGATGTCTTTTTCTTTTTTCTCTTCCTTCGAATCTTTTTTCTTCAAATCTTTTTTACGCTGACGCCATGCCCTTTGATATTCTCGATTTCGTTCTTTTTTTTCTTTTCTTTCTCTAAAAAACGGAGATTATTTATCATTATCTTATTTCATTTATTATCATTCGAAATTATTTGTTTGGTAAACCTATACCGCACATGTGCTTATTGTAATGTTATGAAAATATAGGTTAATGCTATAAAGTATAAACATATTACAAATATTACATCTATAATGTGTAAGTACATATGTATCTATATTAATAATTTCGTCAAGCACTACGGTAGACTCGATCGAAACCTAATCTTGATAATAAAATTACATTAATTAATAAATGAAAATTAATTAAACCTAACCTAACCTCAATAATAAAATGAAATTATATTAATTAAAAAATGAAAATTAATTAAATTTTCATCTAGTATATTTATAAAGTACTTACTCATTTTCTTTCGCTATTTCTTCGTCACTTTTTTCATTAATAGATGCACTTTGTTCAATTTCCATATTTTAAACACACCTCGTTTTCGGTTTTGTCGCTTTTGGCTACGTCGTCTACGGCTTCTGCTTCTATTTTTTCTTCGTCTTCGAGCCTCCGTTATAGGCAAACCAAAACCTAATTTAAACCTTCCCCCGTTCTCTTTGATCAAACCAGCTTTCAGTCCAGTTTTTAATGCTTTTTTAACACAAATTGATGCATTTTTTTTAACGGCTTCTTGCACTGATAAATTATTTGATCTAAAATTTTGTCGGAGGGAGAACCATTAGAGTCATTAAGACACGCTATGGTGTCCATAACATCTGCTAAAAACGACACCTCTCCTTGGACCATTTTAATGCAGCAAAAGCAGACCTTAATCAATAAACTAATGAAAAGCACTTAAATTTTGAATTTAGCTACTAAATTAATTTGTCAAAATGACATAAAAAATGTACTTGAATTTGTCAGTTTGTTGAATAAGGTTGCCAAGTTACCAGTCAAGAAAAGTCGCATTTTATATTGCTCCAGTGAAATACATCCAACTTACGAATTTTCGATCAGGCCACGTGTCCTGACGCGAGTTTAACATTTTTTACCCATTCCAAAAAAAAATCACAGCATGCCATAAGAAGTTATCACTTCAAAAAAACTTTGAGGTTTTGTACTGAACAAACTATTTACTTTCCATCATGTTGTTTCGTGTTATACCTTTGTTAATTTGGTAAACAGGTTAAATATCCTAAAAAATGTTAAAAAACTAAATTGGTTTTTTTTAAATACAGATGAGAGTAACAAATAAAAAAAAATTAATTTGTTTGCAAAAAACTGCCCATGATTCTAATTATATGTCACTTGAAATAATATGTTAGGTTCCTTAATTTTTTTAATTAAATGACTAAAAGAATTGCCTTAACCAGTAACAGAAGAGAAGTAAACCAATATATTTTAATTGTCTATAGATACTGAACCAACTATTTACTTTCCGTCGTGTTGTTTCGTGTCATACCCTGTGTCAATTTGGTAAACAGGTTAAATATCCTAAAAAATGTTAGTAAACTAAATTGGTTTTTTTTTTAAATACAGATGAGAGTAACAAATAAAAAAAATTAATTTGTTTTCAAAAAACTGCCCATGATTCTAATTTTATGTCACTTGAAATAAAATGTTGGGTTACTAAATTTTTTAATCAAATGGCTTTAAAAAGATTGGCCTTAACCAGTAACAGAAGAGAAGTAAACCGATATATTTTTATTGTTTATAGATACTAAATAAATTATTTACTTTCCATCATGTTGTTTCCTGTTATACTCTGTCAATTTGGTAAACAGGTTGAATATCCTAAAAAATGTTTAAAAACTAAATTGGTTTTTTTTTTAAATAGAGATGAGAAGAACAAATAAAAAAATTATTTTGTTTGCAAAAAACTGCCTATGATCATAACTATATGTCACTTAAAATAAAATGTTGGTTTACTTCATTTTTTAATTAAATGACTTTAAAGGAATTGCCTTAACCAGTCACAAAAGAGAACTAAACCGACATATTTTTATTTAGATACTAAACATACTATATATTTCTTTAAATTATTAGGTATTCTATTGGGGCAAAGGACTAAATAAAAATGTTACCATTTTATTTATAGTACAGATAAGAATGATATATAAAAAAAAATATTACTTTGTTTGCAAAAAACTGTATGATCATAATACACTGTCACTTAAAATAAAATGTTGGTTTTCTTTTTTTTTAGTTAAATGGCTTACAAAAGAATGGCCTTAACCAGTAACAGAAGAGAACTAAACCGATATATCTTTATTTAAATACTAAACATACTATATATTTCTTTAATGTTGTTTTGTGTCACAGCACATTTAAACTTCGTAAAGAGGTTAATTATCCTAAAAAATGTTAAAAAACTAAAATGTTGGGTTACTAAATTTTTTTAATCAAATGACTTTAAAGGAATTGCCTTAACCAGTAACAGAAGAGAAGTAAACCGATATATTTTTATTGTTTACAGATACTGAATAAATTATTTACTTTCCATCATGTTGTCTCGTATTATACTCTGTCAATTTGGTAATCAGGTTAAATATTCTAAAAAATGTTTAAAAACTAAATTGGTTTTTTTTTTAAATACAGATGAGAATAACAAATATATAAATTATTTTGTTTGCAAAAAACTGCCCATGATCATAACTATATGTCACTTGAAATAAAATGTTGGTTTACTTTATTTTTTAATCAAATGGCTTTAAAAAGAGTGGCCTTAACCAGTAACAAAAGAGAACTAAACCGATATACTTTTATTTAGATACTGAACATACTATTTATTTCTTTTAAGTTGTTTTGTGTCACAGCACATGTAAATTTTGTAAACAGGTTAAATATCCTAAAAAATGTTAAAACACGAAATTGTCTTTTTTTTAAATACAGATGAGAGTAACAAATAAAAAAAATTTATTTGTTTGAAAAAAACTGCCCATGATTTTAATTTTTTGTAACTTGAAATAAAATGTTGCGTTACTAAATTTTTTTAATTAAATGACTTTAAAGAAATTGCCTCAACCAGTAACAGAAGAGAAGTAAACCGATATATTTTTGTTGTTTACTATACTATTTATTTCTTTAATGTTGTTTTGTGTCACAGCCTATGTAAATTTCGTAAACAGGTTAAATATCCTAAAAAAAGTTAAAAAACTAAATTGGTTTATGTGTTCTACATAACATAACAAATAAAGTAATTGAACTTGCTATTTTCTTTAAATTATTAGGTATTCTATTGGGGCAAAAAACTAAATAAAAATGTTACCATTTTATTTATAGTACAGATGAGAATGATATATAAAAAAAAATATTACTTTGTTTGCAAAAAACTGTCTATGATCATAATACACTGTCAATTGAAATAAAATGTTGGTATTCTTTTTTTTAATTAAATGGCTTAAAAAAGAATGGCCTTAACCAGTAACAGAAGAGAACTAAACCGATATATCTTTATTTAAATACTGATCATACTATTTATTTCTTTAATGTTGTTTTGTGTCACAGCACATGTTAACTTCGTAAACAGGTTAAGTATCCTAAAAAATGTTAAAAAACTAAATTGGTTTTTTTTTAAATACAGATGAGAGTAACAAATAAAACAAATTAATTTGTTTTCAAAAAACTGCCCATGATTCTAATTTTATGTCACTTGAAATAAAATGTTGGGTTACTTAATTTTTTTAATTAAATGACTTTAAAAGAATTGCCTTAACCGGTAACAGAAGAGAAGTAAACCGATATATTTTTATTGTTTATAAATACTGAACAAACTATTTACTTTCCGTCATGTAGTTTCGTGTCGTACCCTCTGTCAATTTGGTAAACAGGTTGAATATCCTAAAAAAAGTTTAAAAACTTTATTGTTTTTTTAAATACAAATGAGAATAACAATTAAATAAAATTACTTTTTTGCAAAAAACTGCCCATTATCATAATTATGTCACTTGAAATAAAATGTTGGGTTACTTTATTTTTTAATCAAATGGCTTTAAAAAGAATGGTCTGAACCAGTTACAAAAGAGAATTAAACCGAAATATTTTTATTTTTTAAAAATACTGAACATACTATTTATTTCTGTTATATTGTTCCGTGTCACTGCCTTTGTAAATTTGGTAAACAGGTTGAATATCCTAAAAAATGTTAAAATACTAGATTGGTTATACAACCCCACATGACATAACTGTATGCCGTAGTGAAAACACCATACATATGTGCGTATAGTGGGTTGCCATGAGAAAGGGTCCTTATTATTAATATATAATTTCCACTATTGGATAAAGGTTATGTTTCATCTTGGTAGTCACATTTCAAGTTGTTGTTAACCAGGTTAAGGGATTATATAGAGTGGTTATAATATATTAATAAATGGGTCGTGAAGAGTCTTCCTGCAGCTTTTTACCGTTCGTTAACCACATAATGCATGGTGTTAGGTGTGTTAAACTAGGGTTTTATATATATATATATATATATATATATATTTATATATAATATATGTGGTTTAGCTACTAGAAAATAATGAAAGGGCTATTTAAGCCACCAGAGCCGTTGCAGCTGGAAGGCAACGGATCAGAAAATTGGAGGAAGTTTAGTCATGATTTAAATTATGTCACTTAAAATAAAATGTTGGGTTACTTAATTTTTTTAATCAAATGACTTTTAAAGAATTGCCTTGACCAGTAACAGAAAATAAGTAAACCGATATATTTTTATTGTTTATAGATACTGAACAAACTATTTACTTTCCATCATGTTGTTTCGTGTTATACCTTTGTCAATTTGGTAAACAGGTTGAATATCCTAAAAAATGTTTAAAAACTAAATTGGTTTTTTTTAAATACTGATGAGAATTACAAATAAAGAAATTATTTTGTTTTCAAAAAACTGCCTATGATCATAATTATATGTCACTTGAAATAAAATGTTGGGTTAACTAATTTTTTTAGTTAAATGACTAAAAGAATTGTCTTAATTAGTAACAGAGGAGAATTAAACCGATATATTTTTATTTTTTAAAAATACTGAACATACTTTTTATGTCTGTAATGTTTTTTCGTGTCAAGGCCTTTGTAAATTTGGTAAACAGGTTGAATATCCTAATAAATGTTAAAATACTAGATTGGTTATACAACCCCACATAACATAACTGTATGCCTTAGTGAAAACACCATACATATGTGCGTATAGTGGGTTGCCTATGAGTAAGGGTCCTTATTATTAATATATAATTTCCACTATTGGATAAAACTATTTACTTTCCATCATGTTTTTTCGTGTTATACTCTGTCAATTTGGTATACAGGTCGAATATCCTAAAAAAATTTAAAAAGTAAATTGGTTTTTTTTAAAATAAAGATGAGAAGAACAAATAAAAAAATTATTTTGTTTGCAAAAAACTGCCTATGATCATAACTATATGTCACTTGAAATAAAATGTTGGTTTACCTTATTTTTTAATTAAATGACTTTAAAGGAATTGCCTTAACCAGTAACAAAAGAGAACTAAACTGACATATTTTTATTTAGATACTAAACATACTATATATTTCTTTAAAGTTGTTTTGTGTCACAGCACATGTTAATTTCGTAAACAGGTTAAATATCCTAAAAAATGTTAAAAAACTAAATTGGTTTATGTGTTTTACATAACATAACAAATAAAGTAATTGAATTACTACAAATTGTTGTTAACTAGGTTAAGGGATTATTTAGAATGGTTATAATATATTAATAAATGAGTCGTGAAGTCTTTCTGCAGCGTTTTACCGTTCGTTAACCACGTAATACATGGTGTCAGGTGTGTTAACCTAGGTCTTGATATATAAGGTAAAGCTACAAGAAAATAATGGAAGGGCTATTTATGCCACCAGAGCCGTTGCAGCTGCAAGGCAACGTGTCAGAAAATTGGAGGAAGTTTAGTCAAAGGATAGACCTGTTCATGATAGCGACAGGTCTTAGCAAGAAGCCTGAAGACAAGAAATTGGCAATGTTTTTAAATCTTGTAGGTGAAGATGCATCTGAGTTATAAAATACGTTTAAATTCGATGCAAAAGAAGCGAGAACTCTAGAAAACATTAAAACGAAATTTACTAATTACTGCTCGCCCAAGAAAAATGTGGTTTTTGAATGTTTTATTTTTAACAGTATAATATAGAAGGAGTGACAGAGTAGTAATGGGGGGATATATAGTAAAACAACACAAGAAAAATTGTTAAGAGAGCCAAGTTTGACTTTACAGAAGGCCATAAACGGGTGTCAAGGTTGCAATCATCTTGCCAGTGTATGTTCAACAACAGAGGAATCGGAAAAAGATGCAGTAAAAGAAGGATTATCTAGACTAGAGTATCAGCAAAAGTGTAAAAAGGATACAAGAAGAAAGTGCATGAAGTGGCAATATCTAGTGAAATTTTGGGTGAAAGTAGCGAGTTGGAGTTTTATGTAAGTACAGTAAATAAAGGTAGTAGATTTAAAAATGATAGTCAAACCATGTGGACCAAAGAAATATTTGTAAACAACCAGCTAGTTTCATTAAGCTTGATACCGGCGCAGAGGTTAGCGTCTTACCTATAAGTATTTTAGAAACAATTGCTCCAAGTATTAGAACCAATAAGACAAATATTTCTTTACCATCATATGGGGACCCAAATTTTAAACTAAAAAGTATAGGTGAGGCCTCTCTTGAATGTTGTATTAAAAATAAGAAAGAAAATATTCGGTTTGTAGTCATAAATGCAGAAAACCAAATGCCCTTGTTAGGGTTGTCAGAATGTTTGAAATTAGACCTTATTAAAAGGATAGATTCTTTAGGAAAAATGAGATTTGAGACCATAGAAGATGTGGTAAATAAGTATCCTAGCATTTTTGAAGGTGTAGGTAGGTTCTCAACCCAACATCACATAACTCTAAAAGACAATGCTGTACCTCATATTGGTGTAATTGGGCGTGTACTCTTAGTGTTATATGAGCCATTAAAAAACAAGTTATGTGACCTTAGGTCAAAAGGAATCATAAAAAAGTAGATGGCCCATCAGAATGGTTGCAACTACTAGTCATAGTGGAATAAACAAACGGTGATCTGCGTTTATGTCTTCTAGATCCCAAGGAATTACATCAGGCTATTAAGCTAGAACATTTTTTAATACCCTCTATAGATAAAATTACTAGCAAAATAAGTAATAAACGTTATTTTTCAGTTCTTGATATGAAAGACGGGTATTGGCAAAGAAAGCTCTGATTTAATGACCTTCGGAACTCCCTTTGGTCGTTACCAGTTCACCAGGTTGGCATTTGGCATATGCTCAGCACCTGAAGTGTTTCGGAAAAAAATTTTACGGGTTGCACTCTGGGAGTGCCTGCAGAAGTGAAAACTTAAGTATTAACGTTGTGCGCCCTGCGCCGCCTAAACGAAACAGCCGGCGCAGGCATACATTTTCGCCGCGCCGTAGAAAGAGAGGGGGATACTCCCTCTCCTACGCCACGCCAGCTGTCTACTCTCCATCCGTCTTACGAATTTTCGATCAGGTCACGTGTCCTGACGCGAGTTTAACATTTTTTACCCATGTCTGGAAGTGGTGGATATTTGAATCCATTGTAAACTGATAGTGGTGGGATACGTTCCTTATGAATGGCTGTAAAGCAAGTCGAACATATTTTTATTTTAAGTATGGCAATGTTTGATAGCAATGTTCTTATAAATTCAATTTTTGGAGTTGCATCGTTATTTTGCAAATATTTCAAATCTTTTCTAAACCACAGTCTGTCACAAATGTCACAAGCATGACCAAATTCATTATCAACAAAATCATTTTCAAATTGTCGATGAGCAGAAGAATTATGTTGAAAAGCAGAATATGTTTGAAGATGTATATTAGGTGGAGATGATTCAACAACTTGAGAACGAAAATGCCTTTGACGCACTCTATCTTCGATAGAATTGTAGTTAGAATGTATTGATAGACTTGAAGGTACATCTCTCGACAATAAATCTGCAATTTGGGAACTACAGATAACTGGTGGAACATATGGCACACCTCTGGTGGACGGGCCTGCAATTTGTGAAGTATGAATGACTCTGGCGGACGGGCCTGTTTGTAAATTTGATGTTCTTTTTTTTATCTCGATACCGCTTAGAATATTCTTTGTTTTTCTGCTTTTGTTTTCTTTCATATTCTTTCTTCTTTTCATCATCAGAGAAGTAAGGCGTAAAGTGCAGCTCACGAAGATCAAGATGAATCCAATTATGTGTATCATTTGCTTTAAAATGACAGAAGCGAGTGTCTTCATTTTTTGAAATTACGTTGAAATAGTGGTAATGCACACAAATATTTTGATTGTAAATTTTTGCAAACAAGTATAAACAGTCCAAGTCTCCATATTCATTGTTACTTGAGAGTATGTTATATGCTTCCTGTGGATTATGGCAGGAGTTTAAATAAGGTGAATCACGTAACTGTCTTCTTAAATCACAAGTTGAAATTTGAAGTTGCAGAACATGTATGAGTGAGTGGAAAAGAAAATTACCATCACCTGGAATATCTGTAGTTCTGTGAAGAATGACTTTGGGGGTAATGCATTCGTGACTCTCTTCATATATACGAAGTTGTTGGGTGAGGAATTGATTTTGTTCGAGCTGTACATTTTATAAATTTTGAGAAGCCCTGCATTGCACAACATTCTCTTGGTCTTCATTATTGTCCAATTTCTTTTTTTTCCTGCGAAAAAAACAAAGAAATCATAAAATAAAATAAAATAATAACAATATGAATCATATATATATATATATATATATATATATATATATATATATATATATATATATATATATATATATATATTACAATATTTAAAATATGAAATTAAATTACATTTGCAAATCATCTAATTTCTTTTGGAACAATTCTTCTACATTTTTGTCATTATCCTTTAAACCTTTTGTACGTTGATAATATGCCCTTTGATTCTCACGATGTCTTTTTCTTTTTTCTCTTCCTTCGAATCTTTTTTCTTCAAATCTTTTTTACGCTGACGCCATGCCCTTTGATATTCTCGATTTCGTTCTTTTTTTTCTTTTCTTTCTCTAAAAAACGGAGATTATTTATCATTATCTTATTTCATTTATTATCATTCGAAATTATTTGTTTGGTAAACCTATACCGCACATGTGCTTATTGTAATGTTATGAAAATATAGGTTAATGCTATAAAGTATAAACATATTACAAATATTACATCTATAATGTGTAAGTACATATGTATCTATATTAATAATTTCGTCAAGCACTACGGTAGACTCGATCGAAACCTAATCTTGATAATAAAATTACATTAATTAATAAATGAAAATTAATTAAACCTAACCTAACCTCAATAATAAAATGAAATTATATTAATTAAAAAATGAAAATTAATTAAATTTTCATCTAGTATATTTATAAAGTACTTACTCATTTTCTTTCGCTATTTCTTCGTCACTTTTTTCATTAATAGATGCACTTTGTTCAATTTCCATATTTTAAACACACCTCGTTTTCGGTTTTGTCGCTTTTGGCTACGTCGTCTACGGCTTCTGCTTCTATTTTTTCTTCGTCTTCGAGCCTCCGTTATAGGCAAACCAAAACCTAATTTAAACCTTCCCCCGTTCTCTTTGATCAAACCAGCTTTCAGTCCAGTTTTTAATGCTTTTTTAACACAAATTGATGCATTTTTTTTAACGGCTTCTTGCACTGATAAATTATTTGATCTAAAATTTTGTCGGAGGGAGAACCATTAGAGTCATTAAGACACGCTATGGTGTCCATAACATCTGCTAAAAACGACACCTCTCCTTGGACCATTTTAATGCAGCAAAAGCAGACCTTAATCAATAAACTAATGAAAAGCACTTAAATTTTGAATTTAGCTACTAAATTAATTTGTCAAAATGACATAAAAAATGTACTTGAATTTGTCAGTTTGTTGAATAAGGTTGCCAAGTTACCAGTCAAGAAAAGTCGCATTTTATATTGCTCCAGTGAAATACATCCAACTTACGAATTTTCGATCAGGCCACGTGTCCTGACGCGAGTTTAACATTTTTTACCCATTCCAAAAAAAAATCACAGCATGCCATAAGAAGTTATCACTTCAAAAAAACTTTGAGGTTTTGTACTGAACAAACTATTTACTTTCCATCATGTTGTTTCGTGTTATACCTTTGTTAATTTGGTAAACAGGTTAAATATCCTAAAAAATGTTAAAAAACTAAATTGGTTTTTTTTAAATACAGATGAGAGTAACAAATAAAAAAAAATTAATTTGTTTGCAAAAAACTGCCCATGATTCTAATTATATGTCACTTGAAATAATATGTTAGGTTCCTTAATTTTTTTAATTAAATGACTAAAAGAATTGCCTTAACCAGTAACAGAAGAGAAGTAAACCAATATATTTTAATTGTCTATAGATACTGAACCAACTATTTACTTTCCGTCGTGTTGTTTCGTGTCATACCCTGTGTCAATTTGGTAAACAGGTTAAATATCCTAAAAAATGTTAGTAAACTAAATTGGTTTTTTTTTTAAATACAGATGAGAGTAACAAATAAAAAAAATTAATTTGTTTTCAAAAAACTGCACATGATTCTAATTTTATGTCACTTGAAATAAAATGTTGGGTTACTAAATTTTTTAATCAAATGGCTTTAAAAAGATTGGCCTTAACCAGTAACAGAAGAGAAGTAAACCGATATATTTTTATTGTTTATAGATACTAAATAAATTATTTACTTTCCATCATGTTGTTTCCTGTTATACTCTGTCAATTTGGTAAACAGGTTGAATATCCTAAAAAATGTTTAAAAACTAAATTGGTTTTTTTTTTAAATAGAGATGAGAAGAACAAATAAAAAAATTATTTTGTTTGCAAAAAACTGCCTATGATCATAACTATATGTCACTTAAAATAAAATGTTGGTTTACTTCATTTTTTAATTAAATGACTTTAAAGGAATTGCCTTAACCAGTCACAAAAGAGAACTAAACCGACATATTTTTATTTAGATACTAAACATACTATATATTTCTTTAAATTATTAGGTATTCTATTGGGGCAAAGGACTAAATAAAAATGTTACCATTTTATTTATAGTACAGATGAGAATGATATATAAAAAAAATATTACTTTGTTTGCAAAAAACTGTATGATCATAATACACTGTCACTTAAAATAAAATGTTGGTTTTCTTTTTTTTTAGTTAAATGGCTTACAAAAGAATGGCCTTAACCAGTAACAGAAGAGAACTAAACCGATATATCTTTATTTAAATACTAAACATACTATTTATTTCTTTAATGTTGTTTTGTGTCACAGCACATTTAAACTTCGTAAAGAGGTTAATTATCCTAAAAAATGTTAAAAAACTAAAATGTTGGGTTACTAAATTTTTTTAATCAAATGACTTTAAAGGAATTGCCTTAACCAGTAACAGAAGAGAAGTAAACCGATATATTTTTATTGTTTACAGATACTGAATAAATTATTTACTTTCCATCATGTTGTTTCGTATTATACTCTGTCAATTTGGTAATCAGGTTAAATATTCTAAAAAATGTTTAAAAACTAAATTGGTTTTTTTTTTAAATACAGATGAGAATAACAAATATATAAATTATTTTGTTTGCAAAAAACTGCCCATGATCATAACTATATGTCACTTGAAATAAAATGTTGGTTTACTTTATTTTTTAATCAAATGGCTTTAAAAAGAGTGGCCTTAACCAGTAACAAAAGAGAACTAAACCGATATACTTTTATTTAGATACTGAACATACTATTTATTTCTTTTAAGTTGTTTTGTGTCACAGCACATGTAAATTTTGTAAACAGGTTAAATATCCTAAAAAATGTTAAAACACGAAATTGTCTTTTTTTTAAATACAGATGAGAGTAACAAATAAAAAAAATTTATTTGTTTGAAAAAAACTGCCCATGATTTTAATTTTTTGTAACTTGAAATAAAATGTTGCGTTACTAAATTTTTTTAATTAAATGACTTTAAAGAAATTGCCTCAACCAGTAACAGAAGAGAAGTAAACCGATATATTTTTGTTGTTTACTATACTATTTATTTCTTTAATGTTGTTTTGTGTCACAGCCTATGTAAATTTCGTAAACAGGTTAAATATCCTAAAAAAAGTTAAAAAACTAAATTGGTTTATGTGTTCTACATAACATAACAAATAAAGTAATTGAACTTGCTATTTTCTTTAAATTATTAGGTATTCTATTGGGGCAAAAAACTAAATAAAAATGTTACCATTTTATTTATAGTACAGATGAGAATGATATATAAAAAAAAATATTACTTTGTTTGCAAAAAACTGTCTATGATCATAATACACTGTCAATTGAAATAAAATGTTGGTATTCTTTTTTTTAATTAAATGGCTTAAAAAAGAATGGCCTTAACCAGTAACAGAAGAGAACTAAACCGATATATCTTTATTTAAATACTGATCATACTATTTATTTCTTTAATGTTGTTTTGTGTCACAGCACATGTTAACTTCGTAAACAGGTTAAGTATCCTAAAAAATGTTAAAAAACTAAATTGGTTTTTTTTTAAATACAGATGAGAGTAACAAATAAAACAAATTAATTTGTTTTCAAAAAACTGCCCATGATTCTAATTTTATGTCACTTGAAATAAAATGTTGGGTTACTTAATTTTTTTAATTAAATGACTTTAAAAGAATTGCCTTAACCGGTAACAGAAGAGAAGTAAACCGATATATTTTTATTGTTTATAAATACTGAACAAACTATTTACTTTCCGTCATGTAGTTTCGTGTCGTACCCTCTGTCAATTTGGTAAACAGGTTGAATATCCTAAAAAAAGTTTAAAAACTTTATTGTTTTTTTAAATACAAATGAGAATAACAATTAAATAAAATTACTTTTTTGCAAAAAACTGCCCATTATCATAATTATGTCACTTGAAATAAAATGTTGGGTTACTTTATTTTTTAATCAAATGGCTTTAAAAAGAATGGTCTGAACCAGTTACAAAAGAGAATTAAACCGAAATATTTTTATTTTTTAAAAATACTGAACATACTATTTATTTCTGTTATATTGTTCCGTGTCACTGCCTTTGTAAATTTGGTAAACAGGTTGAATATCCTAAAAAATGTTAAAATACTAGATTGGTTATACAACCCCACATGACATAACTGTATGCCGTAGTGAAAACACCATACATATGTGCGTATAGTGGGTTGCCATGAGAAAGGGTCCTTATTATTAATATATAATTTCCACTATTGGATAAAGGTTATGTTTCATCTTGGTAGTCACATTTCAAGTTGTTGTTAACCAGGTTAAGGGATTATATAGAGTGGTTATAATATATTAATAAATGGGTCGTGAAGAGTCTTCCTGCAGCTTTTTACCGTTCGTTAACCACATAATGCATGGTGTTAGGTGTGTTAAACTAGGGTTTTATATATATATATATATATTTATATATAATATATGTGGTTTAGCTACTAGAAAATAATGAAAGGGCTATTTAAGCCACCAGAGCCGTTGCAGCTGGAAGGCAACGGATCAGAAAATTGGAGGAAGTTTAGTCATGATTTAAATTATGTCACTTAAAATAAAATGTTGGGTTACTTAATTTTTTTAATCAAATGACTTTTAAAGAATTGCCTTGACCAGTAACAGAAAATAAGTAAACCGATATATTTTTATTGTTTATAGATACTGAACAAACTATTTACTTTCCATCATGTTGTTTCGTGTTATACCTTTGTCAATTTGGTAAACAGGTTGAATATCCTAAAAAATGTTTAAAAACTAAATTGGTTTTTTTTAAATACTGATGAGAATTACAAATAAAGAAATTATTTTGTTTTCAAAAAACTGCCTATGATCATAATTATATGTCACTTGAAATAAAATGTTGGGTTAACTAATTTTTTTAGTTAAATGACTAAAAGAATTGTCTTAATTAGTAACAGAGGAGAATTAAACCGATATATTTTTATTTTTTAAAAATACTGAACATACTATTTATGTCTGTAATGTTTTTTCGTGTCAAGGCCTTTGTAAATTTGGTAAACAGGTTGAATATCCTAATAAATGTTAAAATACTAGATTGGTTATACAACCCCACATAACATAACTGTATGCCTTAGTGAAAACACCATACATATGTGCGTATAGTGGGTTGCCTATGAGTAAGGGTCCTTATTATTAATATATAATTTCCACTATTGGATAAAACTATTTACTTTCCATCATGTTTTTTCGTGTTATACTCTGTCAATTTGGTATACAGGTCGAATATCCTAAAAAAATTTAAAAAGTAAATTGGTTTTTTTTAAAATAAAGATGAGAAGAACAAATAAAAAAATTATTTTGTTTGCAAAAAACTGCCTATGATCATAACTATATGTCACTTGAAATAAAATGTTGGTTTACCTTATTTTTTAATTAAATGACTTTAAAGGAATTGCCTTAACCAGTAACAAAAGAGAACTAAACTGACATATTTTTATTTAGATACTAAACATACTATATATTTCTTTAAAGTTGTTTTGTGTCACAGCACATGTTAATTTCGTAAACAGGTTAAATATCCTAAAAAATGTTAAAAAACTAAATTGGTTTATGTGTTTTACATAACATAACAAATAAAGTAATTGAATTACTACAAATTGTTGTTAACTAGGTTAAGGGATTATTTAGAATGGTTATAATATATTAATAAATGAGTCGTGAAGTCTTTCTGCAGCGTTTTACCGTTCGTTAACCACGTAATACATGGTGTCAGGTGTGTTAACCTAGGTCTTGATATATAAGGTAAAGCTACTAGAAAATAATGGAAGGGCTATTTATGCCACCAGAGCCGTTGCAGCTGCAAGGCAACGTGTCAGAAAATTGGAGGAAGTTTAGTCAAAGGATAGACCTGTTCATGATAGCGACAGGTCTTAGCAAGAAGCCTGAAGACAAGAAATTGGCAATGTTTTTAAATCTTTTAGGTGAAGATGCATCTGAGTTATAAAATACGTTTAAATTCGATGCAAAAGAAGCGAGAACTCTAGAAAACATTAAAACGAAATTTACTAATTACTGCTCGCCCAAGAAAAATGTGGTTTTTGAATGTTTTATTTTTAACAGTATAATATAGAAGGAGTGACAGAGTAGTAATGGGGGGATATATAGTAAAACAACACAAGAAAAATTGTTAAGAGAGCCAAGTTTGACTTTACAGAAGGCCATAAACGGGTGTCAAGGTTGCAATCATCTTGCCAGTGTATGTTCAACAACAGAGGAATCGGAAAAAGATGCAGTAAAAGAAGGATTATCTAGACTAGAGTATCAGCAAAAGTGTAAAAAGGATACAAGAAGAAAGTGCATGAAGTGGCAATATCTAGTGAAATTTTGGGTGAAAGTAGCGAGTTGGAGTTTTATGTAAGTACAGTAAATAAAGGTAGTAGATTTAAAAATGATAGTCAAACCATGTGGACCAAAGAAATATTTGTAAACAACCAGCTAGTTTCATTAAGCTTGATACCGGCGCAGAGGTTAGCGTCTTACCTATAAGTATTTTAGAAACAATTGCTCCAAGTATTAGAACCAATAAGACAAATATTTCTTTACCATCATATGGGGACCCAAATTTTAAACTAAAAAGTATAGGTGAGGCCTCTCTTGAATGTTGTATTAAAAATAAGAAAGAAAATATTCGGTTTGTAGTCATAAATGCAGAAAACCAAATGCCCTTGTTAGGGTTGTCAGAATGTTTGAAATTAGACCTTATTAAAAGGATAGATTCTTTAGGAAAAATGAGATTTGAGACCATAGAAGATGTGGTAAATAAGTATCCTAGCATTTTTGAAGGTGTAGGTAGGTTCTCAACCCAACATCACATAACTCTAAAAGACAATGCTGTACCTCATATTGGTGTAATTGGGCGTGTACTCTTAGTGTTATATGAGCCATTAAAAAACAAGTTATGTGACCTTAGGTCAAAAGGAATCATAAAAAAGTAGATGGCCCATCAGAATGGTTGCAACTACTAGTCATAGTGGAATAAACAAACGGTGATCTGCGTTTATGTCTTCTAGATCCCAAGGAATTACATCAGGCTATTAAGCTAGAACATTTTTTAATACCCTCTATAGATAAAATTACTAGCAAAATAAGTAATAAACGTTATTTTTCAGTTCTTGATATGAAAGACGGGTATTGGCAAAGAAAGCTCTGATTTAATGACCTTCGGAACTCCCTTTGGTCGTTACCAGTTCACCAGGTTGGCATTTGGCATATGCTCAGCACCTGAAGTGTTTCGGAAAAAAATTTTACGGGTTGCACTCTGGGAGTGCCTGCAGAAGTGAAAACTTAAGTATTAACGTTGTGCGCCCTGCGCCGCCTAAACGAAACAGCCGGCGCAGGCATACATTTTCGCCGCGCCGTAGAAAGAGAGGGGGATACTCCCTCTCCTACGCCACGCCAGCTGTCTACTCTCCATCCGTCTTACGAATTTTCGATCAGGTCACGTGTCCTGACGCGAGTTTAACATTTTTTACCCATGTCTGGAAGTGGTGGATATTTGAATCCATTGTAAACTGATAGTGGTGGGATACGTTCCTTATGAATGGCTGTAAAGCAAGTCGAACATATTTTTATTTTAAGTATGGCAATGTTTGATAGCAATGTTCTTATAAATTCAATTTTTGGAGTTGCATCGTTATTTTGCAAATATTTCAAATCTTTTCTAAACCACAGTCTGTCACAAATGTCACAAGCATGACCAAATTCATTATCAACAAAATCATTTTCAAATTGTCGATGAGCAGAAGAATTATGTTGAAAAGCAGAATATGTTTGAAGATGTATATTAGGTGGAGATGATTCAACAACTTGAGAACGAAAATGCCTTTGACGCACTCTATCTTCGATAGAATTGTAGTTAGAATGTATTGATAGACTTGAAGGTACATCTCTCGACAATAAATCTGCAATTTGGGAACTACAGATAACTGGTGGAACATATGGCACACCTCTGGTGGACGGGCCTGCAATTTGTGAAGTATGAATGACTCTGGCGGACGGGCCTGTTTGTAAATTTGATGTTCTTTTTTTTATCTCGATACCGCTTAGAATATTCTTTGTTTTTCTGCTTTTGTTTTCTTTCATATTCTTTCTTCTTTTCATCATCAGAGAAGTAAGGCGTAAAGTGCAGCTCACGAAGATCAAGATGAATCCAATTATGTGTATCATTTGCTTTAAAATGACAGAAGCGAGTGTCTTCATTTTTTGAAATTACGTTGAAATAGTGGTAATGCACACAAATATTTTGATTGTAAATTTTTGCAAACAAGTATAAACAGTCCAAGTCTCCATATTCATTGTTACTTGAGAGTATGTTATATGCTTCCTGTGGATTATGGCAGGAGTTTAAATAAGGTGAATCACGTAACTGTCTTCTTAAATCACAAGTTGAAATTTGAAGTTGCAGAACATGTATGAGTGAGTGGAAAAGACAATTACCATCACCTGGAATATCTGTAGTTCTGTGAAGAATGACTTTGGGGGTAATGCATTCGTGACTCTCTTCATATATACGAAGTTGTTGGGTGAGGAATTGATTTTGTTCGAGCTGTACATTTTATAAATTTTGAGAAGCCCTGCATTGCACAACATTCTCTTGGTCTTCATTATTGTCCAATTTCTTTTTTTTCCTGCGAAAAAAACAAAGAAATCATAAAATAAAATAAAATAATAACAATATGAATCATATATATATATATATATATATATATATATATATATATATATTACAATATTTAAAATATGAAATTAAATTACATTTGCAAATCATCTAATTTCTTTTGGAACAATTCTTCTACATTTTTGTCATTATCCTTTAAACCTTTTGTACGTTGATAATATGCCCTTTGATTCTCACGATGTCTTTTTCTTTTTTCTCTTCCTTCGAATCTTTTTTCTTCAAATCTTTTTTACGCTGACGCCATGCCCTTTGATATTCTCGATTTCGTTCTTTTTTTTCTTTTCTTTCTCTAAAAAACGGAGATTATTTATCATTATCTTATTTCATTTATTATCATTCGAAATTATTTGTTTGGTAAACCTATACCGCACATGTGCTTATTGTAATGTTATGAAAATATAGGTTAATGCTATAAAGTATAAACATATTACAAATATTACATCTATAATGTGTAAGTACATATGTATCTATATTAATAATTTCGTCAAGCACTACGGTAGACTCGATCGAAACCTAATCTTGATAATAAAATTACATTAATTAATAAATGAAAATTAATTAAACCTAACCTAACCTCAATAATAAAATGAAATTATATTAATTAAAAAATGAAAATTAATTAAATTTTCATCTAGTATATTTATAAAGTACTTACTCATTTTCTTTCGCTATTTCTTCGTCACTTTTTTCATTAATAGATGCACTTTGTTCAATTTCCATATTTTAAACACACCTCGTTTTCGGTTTTGTCGCTTTTGGCTACGTCGTCTACGGCTTCTGCTTCTATTTTTTCTTCGTCTTCGAGCCTCCGTTATAGGCAAACCAAAACCTAATTTAAACCTTCCCCCGTTCTCTTTGATCAAACCAGCTTTCAGTCCAGTTTTTAATGCTTTTTTAACACAAATTGATGCATTTTTTTTAACGGCTTCTTGCACTGATAAATTATTTGATCTAAAATTTTGTCGGAGGGAGAACCATTAGAGTCATTAAGACACGCTATGGTGTCCATAACATCTGCTAAAAACGACACCTCTCCTTGGACCATTTTAATGCAGCAAAAGCAGACCTTAATCAATAAACTAATGAAAAGCACTTAAATTTTGAATTTAGCTACTAAATTAATTTGTCAAAATGACATAAAAAATGTACTTGAATTTGTCAGTTTGTTGAATAAGGTTGCCAAGTTACCAGTCAAGAAAAGTCGCATTTTATATTGCTCCAGTGAAATACATCCAACTTACGAATTTTCGATCAGGCCACGTGTCCTGACGCGAGTTTAACATTTTTTACCCATTCCAAAAAAAAATCACAGCATGCCATAAGAAGTTATCACTTCAAAAAAACTTTGAGGTTTTGTACTGAACAAACTATTTACTTTCCATCATGTTGTTTCGTGTTATACCTTTGTTAATTTGGTAAACAGGTTAAATATCCTAAAAAATGTTAAAAAACTAAATTGGTTTTTTTTAAATACAGATGAGAGTAACAAATAAAAAAAAATTAATTTGTTTGCAAAAAACTGCCCATGATTCTAATTATATGTCACTTGAAATAATATGTTAGGTTCCTTAATTTTTTTAATTAAATGACTAAAAGAATTGCCTTAACCAGTAACAGAAGAGAAGTAAACCAATATATTTTAATTGTCTATAGATACTGAACCAACTATTTACTTTCCGTCGTGTTGTTTCGTGTCATACCCTGTGTCAATTTGGTAAACAGGTTAAATATCCTAAAAAATGTTAGTAAACTAAATTGGTTTTTTTTTTAAATACAGATGAGAGTAACAAATAAAAAAAATTAATTTGTTTTCAAAAAACTGCCCATGATTCTAATTTTATGTCACTTGAAATAAAATGTTGGGTTACTAAATTTTTTAATCAAATGGCTTTAAAAAGATTGGCCTTAACCAGTAACAGAAGAGAAGTAAACCGATATATTTTTATTGTTTATAGATACTAAATAAATTATTTACTTTCCATCATGTTGTTTCCTGTTATACTCTGTCAATTTGGTAAACAGGTTGAATATCCTAAAAAATGTTTAAAAACTAAATTGGTTTTTTTTTTAAATAGAGATGAGAAGAACAAATAAAAAAATTATTTTGTTTGCAAAAAACTGCCTATGATCATAACTATATGTCACTTAAAATAAAATGTTGGTTTACTTCATTTTTTAATTAAATGACTTTAAAGGAATTGCCTTAACCAGTCACAAAAGAGAACTAAACCGACATATTTTTATTTAGATACTAAACATACTATATATTTCTTTAAATTATTAGGTATTCTATTGGGGCAAAGGACTAAATAAAAATGTTACCATTTTATTTATAGTACAGATAAGAATGATATATAAAAAAAAATATTACTTTGTTTGCAAAAAACTGTATGATCATAATACACTGTCACTTAAAATAAAATGTTGGTTTTCTTTTTTTTTAGTTAAATGGCTTACAAAAGAATGGCCTTAACCAGTAACAGAAGAGAACTAAACCGATATATCTTTATTTAAATACTAAACATACTATATATTTCTTTAATGTTGTTTTGTGTCACAGCACATTTAAACTTCGTAAAGAGGTTAATTATCCTAAAAAATGTTAAAAAACTAAAATGTTGGGTTACTAAATTTTTTTAATCAAATGACTTTAAAGGAATTGCCTTAACCAGTAACAGAAGAGAAGTAAACCGATATATTTTTATTGTTTACAGATACTGAATAAATTATTTACTTTCCATCATGTTGTTTCGTATTATACTCTGTCAATTTGGTAATCAGGTTAAATATTCTAAAAAATGTTTAAAAACTAAATTGGTTTTTTTTTTAAATACAGATGAGAATAACAAATATATAAATTATTTTGTTTGCAAAAAACTGCCCATGATCATAACTATATGTCACTTGAAATAAAATGTTGGTTTACTTTATTTTTTAATCAAATGGCTTTAAAAAGAGTGGCCTTAACCAGTAACAAAAGAGAACTAAACCGATATATTTTTATTTAGATACTGAACATACTATTTATTTCTTTTAAGTTGTTTTGTGTCACAGCACATGTAAATTTTGTAAACAGGTTAAATATCCTAAAAAATGTTAAAACACGAAATTGTCTTTTTTTTAAATACAGATGAGAGTAACAAATAAAAAAAATTTATTTGTTTGAAAAAAACTGCCCATGATTTTAATTTTTTGTAACTTGAAATAAAATGTTGCGTTACTAAATTTTTTTAATTAAATGACTTTAAAGAAATTGCCTCAACCAGTAACAGAAGAGAAGTAAACCGATATATTTTTGTTGTTTACTATACTATTTATTTCTTTAATGTTGTTTTGTGTCACAGCCTATGTAAATTTCGTAAACAGGTTAAATATCCTAAAAAATGTTAAAAAACTAAATTGGTTTATGTGTTCTACATAACATAACAAATAAAGTAATTGAACTTGCTATTTTCTTTAAATTATTAGGTATTCTATTGGGGCAAAAAACTAAATAAAAATGTTACCATTTTATTTATAGTACAGATGAGAATGATATATAAAAAAAAATATTACTTTGTTTGCAAAAAACTGTCTATGATCATAATACACTGTCAATTGAAATAAAATGTTGGTATTCTTTTTTTTAATTAAATGGCTTAAAAAAGAATGGCCTTAACCAGTAACAGAAGAGAACTAAACCGATATATCTTTATTTAAATACTGATCATACTATTTATTTCTTTAATGTTGTTTTGTGTCACAGCACATGTTAACTTCGTAAACAGGTTAAGTATCCTAAAAAATGTTAAAAAACTAAATTGGTTTTTTTTTAAATACAGATGAGAGTAACAAATAAAACAAATTAATTTGTTTTCAAAAAACTGCCCATGATTCTAATTTTATGTCACTTGAAATAAAATGTTGGGTTACTTAATTTTTTTAATTAAATGACTTTAAAAGAATTGCCTTAACCAGTAACACAAGAGAAGTAAACCGATATATTTTTATTGTTTATAAATACTGAACAAACTATTTACTTTCCGTCATGTAGTTTCGTGTCGTACCCTCTGTCAATTTGGTAAACAGGTTGAATATCCTAAAAAAAGTTTAAAAACTTTATTGTTTTTTTAAATACAAATGAGAATAACAATTAAATAAAATTACTTTTTTGCAAAAAACTGCCCATTATCATAATTATGTCACTTGAAATAAAATGTTGGGTTACTTTATTTTTTAATCAAATGGCTTTAAAAAGAATGGTCTGAACCAGTTACAAAAGAGAACTAAACTGATATATTTTTATTTAGATACTGTACATACTATTTATTTCTTTAATGTTGTTTTGTGTCACAGCCTATGTAAATTTCGTAAACAGGTTAAATATTCTAAAAAATGTTAAAAAACAATTATTTTGTTTGCAAAAAACTGCCCATTATCATAATTATGTCACTTGAAATAAAATGTTGGGTTACTTTATTTTTTAATCAAATGGCTTTAAAAAGAATGGTCTGAACCAGTTACAAAAGAGAATTAAACCGAAATATTTTTATTTTTTAAAAATACTGAACATACTATTTATTTCTGTTATATTGTTCCGTGTCACTGCCTTTGTAAATTTGGTAAACAGGTTGAATATCCTAAAAAATGTTAAAATACTAGATTGGTTATACAACCCCACATAACATAACTGTATGCCGTAGTGAAAACACCATACATATGTGCGTATAGTGGGTTGCCTATGAGAAAGGGTCCTTATTATTAATATATAATTTCCACTATTGGATAAAGGTTATGTTTCATCTTGGTAGTCACATTTCAAGTTGTTGTTAACCAGGTTAAGGGATTATATAGAGTGGTTATAATATATTAATAAATGGGTCGTGAAGAGTCTTCCTGCAGCTTTTTACCGTTCGTTAACCACATAATGCATGGTGTTAGGTGTGTTAAACTAGGGTTTTATATATATATATATATATATTTATATATAATATATGTGGTTTAGCTACTAGAAAATAATGAAAGGGCTATTTAAGCCACCAGAGCCGTTGCAGCTGGAAGGCAACGGATCAGAAAATTGGAGGAAGTTTAGTCATGATTTAAATTATGTCACTTAAAATAAAATGTTGGGTTACTTAATTTTTTTAATCAAATGACTTTTAAAGAATTGCCTTGACCAGTAACAGAAAAGAAGTAAACCGATATATTTTTATTGTTTATAGATACTGAACAAACTATTTACTTTCCATCATGTTGTTTCGTGTTATACCTTTGTCAATTTGGTAAACAGGTTGAATATCCTAAAAAATGTTTAAAAACTAAATTGGTTTTTTTTAAATACTGATGAGAATTACAAATAAAGAAATTATTTTGTTTTCAAAAAACTGCCTATGATCATAATTATATGTCACTTGAAATAAAATGTTGGGTTAACTAATTTTTTTAGTTAAATGACTAAAAGAATTGTCTTAATTAGTAACAGAGGAGAATTAAACCGATATATTTTTATTTTTTAAAAATACTGAACATACTATTTATGTCTGTAATGTTTTTTCGTGTCAAGGCCTTTGTAAATTTGGTAAACAGGTTGAATATCCTAATAAATGTTAAAATACTAGATTGGTTATACAACCCCACATAACATAACTGTATGCCTTAGTGAAAACACCATACATATGTGCGTATAGTGGGTTGCCTATGAGTAAGGGTCCTTATTATTAATATATAATTTCCACTATTGGATAAAACTATTTACTTTCCATCATGTTTTTTCGTGTTATACTCTGTCAATTTGGTATACAGGTCGAATATCCTAAAAAAATTTAAAAAGTAAATTGGTTTTTTTTAAAACAAAGATGAGAAGAACAAATAAAAAAATTATTTTGTTTGCAAAAAACTGCCTATGATCATAACTATATGTCACTTGAAATAAAATGTTGGTTTACCTTATTTTTTAATTAAATGACTTTAAAGGAATTGCCTTAACCAGTAACAAAAGAGAACTAAACTGACATATTTTTATTTAGATACTAAACATACTATATATTTCTTTAAAGTTGTTTTGTGTCACAGCACATGTTAATTTCGTAAACAGGTTAAATATCCTAAAAAATGTTAAAAAACTAAATTGGTTTATGTGTTTTACATAACATAACAAATAAAGTAATTGAATTACTACAAATTGTTGTTAACTAGGTTAAGGGATTATTTAGAATGGTTATAATATATTAATAAATGAGTCGTGAAGTCTTTCTGCAGCGTTTTACCGTTCGTTAACCACGTAATACATGGTGTCAGGTGTGTTAACCTAGGTCTTGATATATAAGGTAAAGCTACTAGAAAATAATGGAAGGGCTATTTATGCCACCAGAGCCGTTGCAGCTGCAAGGCAACGTGTCAGAAAATTGGAGGAAGTTTAGTCAAAGGATAGACCTGTTCATGATAGCGACAGGTCTTAGCAAGAAGCCTGAAGACAAGAAATTGGCAATGTTTTTAAATCTTGTAGGTGAAGATGCATCTGAGTTATAAAATACGTTTAAATTCGATGCAAAAGAAGCGAGAACTCTAGAAAACATTAAAACGAAATTTACTAATTACTGCTCGCCCAAGAAAAATGTGGTTTTTGAATGTTTTATTTTTAACAGTATAATATAGAAGGAGTGACAGAGTAGTAATGGGGGGATATATAGTAAAACAACACAAGAAAAATTGTTAAGAGAGCCAAGTTTGACTTTACAGAAGGCCATAAACGGGTGTCAAGGTTGCAATCATCTTGCCAGTGTATGTTCAATAACAGAGGAATCGGAAAAAGATGCAGTAAAAGAAGGATTATCTAGACTAGAGTATCAGCAAAAGTGTAAAAAGGATACAAGAAGAAAGTGCATGAAGTGGCAATATCTAGTGAAATTTTGGGTGAAAGTAGCGAGTTGGAGTTTTATGTAAGTACAGTAAATAAAGGTAGTAGATTTAAAAATGATAGTCAAACCATGTGGACCAAAGAAATATTTGTAAACAACCAGCTAGTTTCATTAAGCTTGATACCGGCGCAGAGGTTAGCGTCTTACCTATAAGTATTTTAGAAACAATTGCTCCAAGTATTAGAACCAATAAGACAAATATTTCTTTACCATCATATGGGGACCCAAATTTTAAACTAAAAAGTATAGGTGAGGCCTCTCTTGAATGTTGTATTAAAAATAAGAAAGAAAATATTCGGTTTGTAGTCATAAATGCAGAAAACCAAATGCCCTTGTTAGGGTTGTCAGAATGTTTGAAATTAGACCTTATTAAAAGGATAGATTCTTTAGGAAAAATGAGATTTGAGACCATAGAAGATGTGGTAAATAAGTATCCTAGCATTTTTGAAGGTGTAGGTAGGTTCTCAACCCAACATCACATAACTCTAAAAGACAATGCTGTACCTCATATTGGTGTAATTGGGCGTGTACTCTTAGTGTTATATGAGCCATTAAAAAACAAGTTATGTGACCTTAGGTCAAAAGGAATCATAAAAAAGTAGATGGCCCATCAGAATGGTTGCAACTACTAGTCATAGTGGAATAAACAAACGGTGATCTGCGTTTATGTCTTCTAGATCCCAAGGAATTACATCAGGCTATTAAGCTAGAACATTTTTTAATACCCTCTATAGATAAAATTACTAGCAAAATAAGTAATAAACGTTATTTTTCAGTTCTTGATATGAAAGACGGGTATTGGCAAAGAAAGCTCTGATTTAATGACCTTCGGAACTCCCTTTGGTCGTTACCAGTTCACCAGGTTGGCATTTGGCATATGCTCAGCACCTGAAGTGTTTCGGAAAAAAATTTTACGGGTTGCACTCTGGGAGTGCCTGCAGAAGTGAAAACTTAAGTATTAACGTTGTGCGCCCTGCGCCGCCTAAACGAAACAGCCGGCGCAGGCATACATTTTCGCCGCGCCGTAGAAAGAGAGGGGGATACTCCCTCTCCTACGCCACGCCAGCTGTCTACTCTCCATCCGTCTTACGAATTTTCGATCAGGTCACGTGTCCTGACGCGAGTTTAACATTTTTTACCCATGTCTGGAAGTGGTGGATATTTGAATCCATTGTAAACTGATAGTGGTGGGATACGTTCCTTATGAATGGCTGTAAAGCAAGTCGAACATATTTTTATTTTAAGTATGGCAATGTTTGATAGCAATGTTCTTATAAATTCAATTTTTGGAGTTGCATCGTTATTTTGCAAATATTTCAAATCTTTTCTAAACCACAGTCTGTCACAAATGTCACAAGCATGACCAAATTCATTATCAACAAAATCATTTTCAAATTGTCGATGAGCAGAAGAATTATGTTGAAAAGCAGAATATGTTTGAAGATGTATATTAGGTGGAGATGATTCAACAACTTGAGAACGAAAATGCCTTTGACGCACTCTATCTTCGATAGAATTGTAGTTAGAATGTATTGATAGACTTGAAGGTACATCTCTCGACAATAAATCTGCAATTTGGGAACTACAGATAACTGGTGGAACATATGGCACACCTCTGGTGGACGGGCCTGCAATTTGTGAAGTATGAATGACTCTGGCGGACGGGCCTGTTTGTAAATTTGATGTTCTTTTTTTTATCTCGATACCGCTTAGAATATTCTTTGTTTTTCTGCTTTTGTTTTCTTTCATATTCTTTCTTCTTTTCATCATCAGAGAAGTAAGGCGTAAAGTGCAGCTCACGAAGATCAAGATGAATCCAATTATGTGTATCATTTGCTTTAAAATGACAGAAGCGAGTGTCTTCATTTTTTGAAATTACGTTGAAATAGTGGTAATGCACACAAATATTTTGATTGTAAATTTTTGCAAACAAGTATAAACAGTCCAAGTCTCCATATTCATTGTTACTTGAGAGTATGTTATATGCTTCCTGTGGATTATGGCAGGAGTTTAAATAAGGTGAATCACGTAACTGTCTTCTTAAATCACAAGTTGAAATTTGAAGTTGCAGAACATGTATGAGTGAGTGGAAAAGAAAATTACCATCACCTGGAATATCTGTAGTTCTGTGAAGAATGACTTTGGGGGTAATGCATTCGTGACTCTCTTCATATATACGAAGTTGTTGGGTGAGGAATTGATTTTGTTCGAGCTGTACATTTTATAAATTTTGAGAAGCCCTGCATTGCACAACATTCTCTTGGTCTTCATTATTGTCCAATTTCTTTTTTTTCCTGCGAAAAAAACAAAGAAATCATAAAATAAAATAAAATAATAACAATATGAATCATATATATATATATATATATATATATATATATATATATATATATATATATATATATATATATTACAATATTTAAAATATGAAATTAAATTACATTTGCAAATCATCTAATTTCTTTTGGAACAATTCTTCTACATTTTTGTCATTATCCTTTAAACCTTTTGTACGTTGATAATATGCCCTTTGATTCTCACGATGTCTTTTTCTTTTTTCTCTTCCTTCGAATCTTTTTTCTTCAAATCTTTTTTACGCTGACGCCATGCCCTTTGATATTCTCGATTTCGTTCTTTTTTTTCTTTTCTTTCTCTAAAAAACGGAGATTATTTATCATTATCTTATTTCATTTATTATCATTCGAAATTATTTGTTTGGTAAACCTATACCGCACATGTGCTTATTGTAATGTTATGAAAATATAGGTTAATGCTATAAAGTATAAACATATTACAAATATTACATCTATAATGTGTAAGTACATATGTATCTATATTAATAATTTCGTCAAGCACTACGGTAGACTCGATCGAAACCTAATCTTGATAATAAAATTACATTAATTAATAAATGAAAATTAATTAAACCTAACCTAACCTCAATAATAAAATGAAATTATAGAGGTTAATTATCCTAAAAAATGTTAAAAAACTAAAATGTTGGGTTACTAAATTTTTTTAATCAAATGACTTTAAAGGAATTGCCTTAACCAGTAACAGAAGAGAAGTAAACCGATATATTTTTATTGTTTACAGATACTGAATAAATTATTTACTTTCCATCATGTTGTCTCGTATTATACTCTGTCAATTTGGTAATCAGGTTAAATATTCTAAAAAATGTTTAAAAACTAAATTGGTTTTTTTTTTAAATACAGATGAGAATAACAAATATATAAATTATTTTGTTTGCAAAAAACTGCCCATGATCATAACTATATGTCACTTGAAATAAAATGTTGGTTTACTTTATTTTTTAATCAAATGGCTTTAAAAAGAGTGGCCTTAACCAGTAACAAAAGAGAACTAAACCGATATACTTTTATTTAGATACTGAACATACTATTTATTTCTTTTAAGTTGTTTTGTGTCACAGCACATGTAAATTTTGTAAACAGGTTAAATATCCTAAAAAATGTTAAAACACGAAATTGTCTTTTTTTTAAATACAGATGAGAGTAACAAATAAAAAAAATTTATTTGTTTGAAAAAAACTGCCCATGATTTTAATTTTTTGTAACTTGAAATAAAATGTTGCGTTACTAAATTTTTTTAATTAAATGACTTTAAAGAAATTGCCTCAACCAGTAACAGAAGAGAAGTAAACCGATATATTTTTGTTGTTTACTATACTATTTATTTCTTTAATGTTGTTTTGTGTCACAGCCTATGTAAATTTCGTAAACAGGTTAAATATCCTAAAAAAAGTTAAAAAACTAAATTGGTTTATGTGTTCTACATAACATAACAAATAAAGTAATTGAACTTGCTATTTTCTTTAAATTATTAGGTATTCTATTGGGGCAAAAAACTAAATAAAAATGTTACCATTTTATTTATAGTACAGATGAGAATGATATATAAAAAAAAATATTACTTTGTTTGCAAAAAACTGTCTATGATCATAATACACTGTCAATTGAAATAAAATGTTGGTATTCTTTTTTTTAATTAAATGGCTTAAAAAAGAATGGCCTTAACCAGTAACAGAAGAGAACTAAACCGATATATCTTTATTTAAATACTGATCATACTATTTATTTCTTTAATGTTGTTTTGTGTCACAGCACATGTTAACTTCGTAAACAGGTTAAGTATCCTAAAAAATGTTAAAAAACTAAATTGGTTTTTTTTTAAATACAGATGAGAGTAACAAATAAAACAAATTAATTTGTTTTCAAAAAACTGCCCATGATTCTAATTTTATGTCACTTGAAATAAAATGTTGGGTTACTTAATTTTTTTAATTAAATGACTTTAAAAGAATTGCCTTAACCGGTAACAGAAGAGAAGTAAACCGATATATTTTTATTGTTTATAAATACTGAACAAACTATTTACTTTCCGTCATGTAGTTTCGTGTCGTACCCTCTGTCAATTTGGTAAACAGGTTGAATATCCTAAAAAAAGTTTAAAAACTTTATTGTTTTTTTAAATACAAATGAGAATAACAATTAAATAAAATTACTTTTTTGCAAAAAACTGCCCATTATCATAATTATGTCACTTGAAATAAAATGTTGGGTTACTTTATTTTTTAATCAAATGGCTTTAAAAAGAATGGTCTGAACCAGTTACAAAAGAGAATTAAACCGAAATATTTTTATTTTTTAAAAATACTGAACATACTATTTATTTCTGTTATATTGTTCCGTGTCACTGCCTTTGTAAATTTGGTAAACAGGTTGAATATCCTAAAAAATGTTAAAATACTAGATTGGTTATACAACCCCACATGACATAACTGTATGCCGTAGTGAAAACACCATACATATGTGCGTATAGTGGGTTGCCATGAGAAAGGGTCCTTATTATTAATATATAATTTCCACTATTGGATAAAGGTTATGTTTCATCTTGGTAGTCACATTTCAAGTTGTTGTTAACCAGGTTAAGGGATTATATAGAGTGGTTATAATATATTAATAAATGGGTCGTGAAGAGTCTTCCTGCAGCTTTTTACCGTTCGTTAACCACATAATGCATGGTGTTAGGTGTGTTAAACTAGGGTTTTATATATATATATATATATATATATATATATATATATATATATATATATTATATATAATATATGTGGTTTAGCTACTAGAAAATAATGAAAGGGCTATTTAAGCCACCAGAGCCGTTGCAGCTGGAAGGCAACGGATCAGAAAATTGGAGGAAGTTTAGTCATGATTTAAATTATGTCACTTAAAATAAAATGTTGGGTTACTTAATTTTTTTAATCAAATGACTTTTAAAGAATTGCCTTGACCAGTAACAGAAAATAAGTAAACCGATATATTTTTATTGTTTATAGATACTGAACAAACTATTTACTTTCCATCATGTTGTTTCGTGTTATACCTTTGTCAATTTGGTAAACAGGTTGAATATCCTAAAAAATGTTTAAAAACTAAATTGGTTTTTTTTAAATACTGATGAGAATTACAAATAAAGAAATTATTTTGTTTTCAAAAAACTGCCTATGATCATAATTATATGTCACTTGAAATAAAATGTTGGGTTAACTAATTTTTTTAGTTAAATGACTAAAAGAATTGTCTTAATTAGTAACAGAGGAGAATTAAACCGATATATTTTTATTTTTTAAAATTACTGAACATACTATTTATGTCTGTAATGTTTTTTCGTGTCAAGGCCTTTGTAAATTTGGTAAACAGGTTGAATATCCTAATAAATGTTAAAATACTAGATTGGTTATACAACCCCACATAACATAACTGTATGCCTTAGTGAAAACACCATACATATGTGCGTATAGTGGGTTGCCTATGAGTAAGGGTCCTTATTATTAATATATAATTTCCACTATTGGATAAAACTATTTACTTTCCATCATGTTTTTTCGTGTTATACTCTGTCAATTTGGTATACAGGTCGAATATCCTAAAAAAATTTAAAAAGTAAATTGGTTTTTTTTAAAATAAAGATGAGAAGAACAAATAAAAAAATTATTTTGTTTGCAAAAAACTGCCTATGATCATAACTATATGTCACTTGAAATAAAATGTTGGTTTACCTTATTTTTTAATTAAATGACTTTAAAGGAATTGCCTTAACCAGTAACAAAAGAGAACTAAACTGACATATTTTTATTTAGATACTAAACATACTATATATTTCTTTAAAGTTGTTTTGTGTCACAGCACATGTTAATTTCGTAAACAGGTTAAATATCCTAAAAAATGTTAAAAAACTAAATTGGTTTATGTGTTTTACATAACATAACAAATAAAGTAATTGAATTACTACAAATTGTTGTTAACTAGGTTAAGGGATTATTTAGAATGGTTATAATATATTAATAAATGAGTCGTGAAGTCTTTCTGCAGCGTTTTACCGTTCGTTAACCACGTAATACATGGTGTCAGGTGTGTTAACCTAGGTCTTGATATATAAGGTAAAGCTACTAGAAAATAATGGAAGGGCTATTTATGCCACCAGAGCCGTTGCAGCTGCAAGGCAACGTGTCAGAAAATTGGAGGAAGTTTAGTCAAAGGATAGACCTGTTCATGATAGCGACAGGTCTTAGCAAGAAGCCTGAAGACAAGAAATTGGCAATGTTTTTAAATCTTTTAGGTGAAGATGCATCTGAGTTATAAAATACGTTTAAATTCGATGCAAAAGAAGCGAGAACTCTAGAAAACATTAAAACGAAATTTACTAATTACTGCTCGCCCAAGAAAAATGTGGTTTTTGAATGTTTTATTTTTAACAGTATAATATAGAAGGAGTGACAGAGTAGTAATGGGGGGATATATAGTAAAACAACACAAGAAAAATTGTTAAGAGAGCCAAGTTTGACTTTACAGAAGGCCATAAACGGGTGTCAAGGTTGCAATCATCTTGCCAGTGTATGTTCAACAACAGAGGAATCGGAAAAAGATGCAGTAAAAGAAGGATTATCTAGACTAGAGTATCAGCAAAAGTGTAAAAAGGATACAAGAAGAAAGTGCATGAAGTGGCAATATCTAGTGAAATTTTGGGTGAAAGTAGCGAGTTGGAGTTTTATGTAAGTACAGTAAATAAAGGTAGTAGATTTAAAAATGATAGTCAAACCATGTGGACCAAAGAAATATTTGTAAACAACCAGCTAGTTTCATTAAGCTTGATACCGGCGCAGAGGTTAGCGTCTTACCTATAAGTATTTTAGAAACAATTGCTCCAAGTATTAGAACCAATAAGACAAATATTTCTTTACCATCATATGGGGACCCAAATTTTAAACTAAAAAGTATAGGTGAGGCCTCTCTTGAATGTTGTATTAAAAATAAGAAAGAAAATATTCGGTTTGTAGTCATAAATGCAGAAAACCAAATGCCCTTGTTAGGGTTGTCAGAATGTTTGAAATTAGACCTTATTAAAAGGATAGATTCTTTAGGAAAAATGAGATTTGAGACCATAGAAGATGTGGTAAATAAGTATCCTAGCATTTTTGAAGGTGTAGGTAGGTTCTCAACCCAACATCACATAACTCTAAAAGACAATGCTGTACCTCATATTGGTGTAATTGGGCGTGTACTCTTAGTGTTATATGAGCCATTAAAAAACAAGTTATGTGACCTTAGGTCAAAAGGAATCATAAAAAAGTAGATGGCCCATCAGAATGGTTGCAACTACTAGTCATAGTGGAATAAACAAACGGTGATCTGCGTTTATGTCTTCTAGATCCCAAGGAATTACATCAGGCTATTAAGCTAGAACATTTTTTAATACCCTCTATAGATAAAATTACTAGCAAAATAAGTAATAAACGTTATTTTTCAGTTCTTGATATGAAAGACGGGTATTGGCAAAGAAAGCTCTGATTTAATGACCTTCGGAACTCCCTTTGGTCGTTACCAGTTCACCAGGTTGGCATTTGGCATATGCTCAGCACCTGAAGTGTTTCGGAAAAAAATTTTACGGGTTGCACTCTGGGAGTGCCTGCAGAAGTGAAAACTTAAGTATTAACGTTGTGCGCCCTGCGCCGCCTAAACGAAACAGCCGGCGCAGGCATACATTTTCGCCGCGCCGTAGAAAGAGAGGGGGATACTCCCTCTCCTACGCCACGCCAGCTGTCTACTCTCCATCCGTCTTACGAATTTTCGATCAGGTCACGTGTCCTGACGCGAGTTTAACATTTTTTACCCATGTCTGGAAGTGGTGGATATTTGAATCCATTGTAAACTGATAGTGGTGGGATACGTTCCTTATGAATGGCTGTAAAGCAAGTCGAACATATTTTTATTTTAAGTATGGCAATGTTTGATAGCAATGTTCTTATAAATTCAATTTTTGGAGTTGCATCGTTATTTTGCAAATATTTCAAATCTTTTCTAAACCACAGTCTGTCACAAATGTCACAAGCATGACCAAATTCATTATCAACAAAATCATTTTCAAATTGTCGATGAGCAGAAGAATTATGTTGAAAAGCAGAATATGTTTGAAGATGTATATTAGGTGGAGATGATTCAACAACTTGAGAACGAAAATGCCTTTGACGCACTCTATCTTCGATAGAATTGTAGTTAGAATGTATTGATAGACTTGAAGGTACATCTCTCGACAATAAATCTGCAATTTGGGAACTACAGATAACTGGTGGAACATATGGCACACCTCTGGTGGACGGGCCTGCAATTTGTGAAGTATGAATGACTCTGGCGGACGGGCCTGTTTGTAAATTTGATGTTCTTTTTTTTATCTCGATACCGCTTAGAATATTCTTTGTTTTTCTGCTTTTGTTTTCTTTCATATTCTTTCTTCTTTTCATCATCAGAGAAGTAAGGCGTAAAGTGCAGCTCACGAAGATCAAGATGAATCCAATTATGTGTATCATTTGCTTTAAAATGACAGAAGCGAGTGTCTTCATTTTTTGAAATTACGTTGAAATAGTGGTAATGCACACAAATATTTTGATTGTAAATTTTTGCAAACAAGTATAAACAGTCCAAGTCTCCATATTCATTGTTACTTGAGAGTATGTTATATGCTTCCTGTGGATTATGGCAGGAGTTTAAATAAGGTGAATCACGTAACTGTCTTCTTAAATCACAAGTTGAAATTTGAAGTTGCAGAACATGTATGAGTGAGTGGAAAAGAAAATTACCATCACCTGGAATATCTGTAGTTCTGTGAAGAATGACTTTGGGGGTAATGCATTCGTGACTCTCTTCATATATACGAAGTTGTTGGGTGAGGAATTGATTTTGTTCGAGCTGTACATTTTATAAATTTTGAGAAGCCCTGCATTGCACAACATTCTCTTGGTCTTCATTATTGTCCAATTTCTTTTTTTTCCTGCGAAAAAAACAAAGAAATCATAAAATAAAATAAAATAATAACAATATGAATCATATATATATATATATATATATATATATATATATATATATATATATATATATATATATATATATATATATATATATATATATATATATATATATATATATATATATATATATATATATTACAATATTTAAAATATGAAATTAAATTACATTTGCAAATCATCTAATTTCTTTTGGAACAATTCTTCTACATTTTTGTCATTATCCTTTAAACCTTTTGTACGTTGATAATATGCCCTTTGATTCTCACGATGTCTTTTTCTTTTTTCTCTTCCTTCGAATCTTTTTTCTTCAAATCTTTTTTACGCTGACGCCATGCCCTTTGATATTCTCGATTTCGTTCTTTTTTTTCTTTTCTTTCTCTAAAAAACGGAGATTATTTATCATTATCTTATTTCATTTATTATCATTCGAAATTATTTGTTTGGTAAACCTATACCGCACATGTGCTTATTGTAATGTTATGAAAATATAGGTTAATGCTATAAAGTATAAACATATTACAAATATTACATCTATAATGTGTAAGTACATATGTATCTATATTAATAATTTCGTCAAGCACTACGGTAGACTCGATCGAAACCTAATCTTGATAATAAAATTACATTAATTAATAAATGAAAATTAATTAAACCTAACCTAACCTCAATAATAAAATGAAATTATATTAATTAAAAAATGAAAATTAATTAAATTTTCATCTAGTATATTTATAAAGTACTTACTCATTTTCTTTCGCTATTTCTTCGTCACTTTTTTCATTAATAGATGCACTTTGTTCAATTTCCATATTTTAAACACACCTCGTTTTCGGTTTTGTCGCTTTTGGCTACGTCGTCTACGGCTTCTGCTTCTATTTTTTCTTCGTCTTCGAGCCTCCGTTATAGGCAAACCAAAACCTAATTTAAACCTTCCCCCGTTCTCTTTGATCAAACCAGCTTTCAGTCCAGTTTTTAATGCTTTTTTAACACAAATTGATGCATTTTTTTTAACGGCTTCTTGCACTGATAAATTATTTGATCTAAAATTTTGTCGGAGGGAGAACCATTAGAGTCATTAAGACACGCTATGGTGTCCATAACATCTGCTAAAAACGACACCTCTCCTTGGACCATTTTAATGCAGCAAAAGCAGACCTTAATCAATAAACTAATGAAAAGCACTTAAATTTTGAATTTAGCTACTAAATTAATTTGTCAAAATGACATAAAAAATGTACTTGAATTTGTCAGTTTGTTGAATAAGGTTGCCAAGTTACCAGTCAAGAAAAGTCGCATTTTATATTGCTCCAGTGAAATACATCCAACTTACGAATTTTCGATCAGGCCACGTGTCCTGACGCGAGTTTAACATTTTTTACCCATTCCAAAAAAAAATCACAGCATGCCATAAGAAGTTATCACTTCAAAAAAACTTTGAGGTTTTGTACTGAACAAACTATTTACTTTCCATCATGTTGTTTCGTGTTATACCTTTGTTAATTTGGTAAACAGGTTAAATATCCTAAAAAATGTTAAAAAACTAAATTGGTTTTTTTTAAATACAGATGAGAGTAACAAATAAAAAAAAATTAATTTGTTTGCAAAAAACTGCCCATGATTCTAATTATATGTCACTTGAAATAATATGTTAGGTTCCTTAATTTTTTTAATTAAATGACTAAAAGAATTGCCTTAACCAGTAACAGAAGAGAAGTAAACCAATATATTTTAATTGTCTATAGATACTGAACCAACTATTTACTTTCCGTCGTGTTGTTTCGTGTCATACCCTGTGTCAATTTGGTAAACAGGTTAAATATCCTAAAAAATGTTAGTAAACTAAATTGGTTTTTTTTTTAAATACAGATGAGAGTAACAAATAAAAAAAATTAATTTGTTTTCAAAAAACTGCCCATGATTCTAATTTTATGTCACTTGAAATAAAATGTTGGGTTACTAAATTTTTTAATCAAATGGCTTTAAAAAGATTGGCCTTAACCAGTAACAGAAGAGAAGTAAACCGATATATTTTTATTGTTTATAGATACTAAATAAATTATTTACTTTCCATCATGTTGTTTCCTGTTATACTCTGTCAATTTGGTAAACAGGTTGAATATCCTAAAAAATGTTTAAAAACTAAATTGGTTTTTTTTTTAAATAGAGATGAGAAGAACAAATAAAAAAATTATTTTGTTTGCAAAAAACTGCCTATGATCATAACTATATGTCACTTAAAATAAAATGTTGGTTTACTTCATTTTTTAATTAAATGACTTTAAAGGAATTGCCTTAACCAGTCACAAAAGAGAACTAAACCGACATATTTTTATTTAGATACTAAACATACTATATATTTCTTTAAATTATTAGGTATTCTATTGGGGCAAAGGACTAAATAAAAATGTTACCATTTTATGTATAGTACAGATAAGAATGATATATAAAAAAAAATATTACTTTGTTTGCAAAAAACTGTATGATCATAATACACTGTCACTTAAAATAAAATGTTGGTTTTCTTTTTTTTTAGTTAAATGGCTTACAAAAGAATGGCCTTAACCAGTAACAGAAGAGAACTAAACCGATATATCTTTATTTAAATACTAAACATACTATTTATTTCTTTAATGTTGTTTTGTGTCACAGCACATTTAAACTTCGTAAAGAGGTTAATTATCCTAAAAAATGTTAAAAAACTAAAATGTTGGGTTACTAAATTTTTTTAATCAAATGACTTTAAAGGAATTGCCTTAACCAGTAACAGAAGAGAAGTAAACCGATATATTTTTATTGTTTACAGATACTGAATAAATTATTTACTTTCCATCATGTTGTTTCGTATTATACTCTGTCAATTTGGTAATCAGGTTAAATATTCTAAAAAATGTTTAAAAACTAAATTGGTTTTTTTTTTAAATACAGATGAGAATAACAAATATATAAATTATTTTGTTTGCAAAAAACTGCCCATGATCATAACTATATGTCACTTGAAATAAAATGTTGGTTTACTTTATTTTTTAATCAAATGGCTTTAAAAAGAGTGGCCTTAACCAGTAACAAAAGAGAACTAAACCGATATATTTTTATTTAGATACTGAACATACTATTTATTTCTTTTAAGTTGTTTTGTGTCACAGCACATGTAAATTTTGAAAACAGGTTAAATATCCTAAAAAATGTTAAAACACGAAATTGTCTTTTTTTTAAATACAGATGAGAGTAACAAATAAAAAAAATTTATTTGTTTGAAAAAAACTGCCCATGATTTTAATTTTTTGTAACTTGAAATAAAATGTTGCGTTACTAAATTTTTTTAATTAAATGACTTTAAAGAAATTGCCTCAACCAGTAACAGAAGAGAAGTAAACCGATATATTTTTGTTGTTTACTATACTATTTATTTCTTTAATGTTGTTTTGTGTCACAGCCTATGTAAATTTCGTAAACAGGTTAAATATCCTAAAAAAAGTTAAAAAACTATATTGGTTTATGTGTTCTACATAACATAACAAATAAAGTAATTGAACTTGCTATTTTCTTTAAATTATTAGGTATTCTATTGGGGCAAAAAACTAAATAAAAATGTTACCATTTTATTTATAGTACAGATGAGAATGATATATAAAAAAAAATATTACTTTGTTTGCAAAAAACTGTCTATGATCATAATACACTGTCAATTGAAATAAAATGTTGGTATTCTTTTTTTTAATTAAATGGCTTAAAAAAGAATGGCCTTAACCAGTAACAGAAGAGAACTAAACCGATATATCTTTATTTAAATACTGATCATACTATTTATTTCTTTAATGTTGTTTTGTGTCACAGCACATGTTAACTTCGTAAACAGGTTAAGTATCCTAAAAAATGTTAAAAAACTAAATTGGTTTTTTTTTAAATACAGATGAGAGTAACAAATAAAACAAATTAATTTGTTTTCAAAAAACTGCCCATGATTCTAATTTTATGTCACTTGAAATAAAATGTTGGGTTACTTAATTTTTTTAATTAAATGACTTTAAAAGAATTGCCTTAACCGGTAACAGAAGAGAAGTAAACCGATATATTTTTATTGTTTATAAATACTGAACAAACTATTTACTTTCCGTCATGTAGTTTCGTGTCGTACCCTCTGTCAATTTGGTAAACAGGTTGAATATCCTAAAAAAAGTTTAAAAACTTTATTGTTTTTTTAAATACAAATGAGAATAACAATTAAATAAAATTACTTTTTTGCAAAAAACTGCCCATTATCATAATTATGTCACTTGAAATAAAATGTTGGGTTACTTTATTTTTTAATCAAATGGCTTTAAAAAGAATGGTCTGAACCAGTTACAAAAGAGAATTAAACCGAAATATTTTTATTTTTTAAAAATACTGAACATACTATTTATTTCTGTTATATTGTTCCGTGTCACTGCCTTTGTAAATTTGGTAAACAGGTTGAATATCCTAAAAAATGTTAAAATACTAGATTGGTTATACAACCCCACATAACATAACTGTATGCCGTAGTGAAAACACCATACATATGTGCGTATAGTGGGTTGCCTATGAGAAAGGGTCCTTATTATTAATATATAATTTCCACTATTGGATAAAGGTTATGTTTCATCTTGGTAGTCACATTTCAAGTTGTTGTTAACCAGGTTAAGGGATTATATAGAGTGGTTATAATATATTAATAAATGGGTCGTGAAGAGTCTTCCTGCAGCTTTTTACCGTTCGTTAACCACATAATGCATGGTGTTAGGTGTGTTAAACTAGGGTTTTATATATATATATATATATTTATATATAATATATGTGGTTTAGCTACTAGAAAATAATGAAAGGGCTATTTAAGCCACCAGAGCCGTTGCAGCTGGAAGGCAACGGATCAGAAAATTGGAGGAAGTTTAGTCATGATTTAAATTATGTCACTTAAAATAAAATGTTGGGTTACTTAATTTTTTTAATCAAATGACTTTTAAAGAATTGCCTTGACCAGTAACAGAAAATAAGTAAACCGATATATTTTTATTGTTTATAGATACTGAACAAACTATTTACTTTCCATCATGTTGTTTCGTGTTATACCTTTGTCAATTTGGTAAACAGGTTGAATATCCTAAAAAATGTTTAAAAACTAAATTGGTTTTTTTTAAATACTGATGAGAATTACAAATAAAGAAATTATTTTGTTTTCAAAAAACTGCCTATGATCATAATTATATGTCACTTGAAATAAAATGTTGGGTTAACTAATTTTTTTAGTTAAATGACTAAAAGAATTGTCTTAATTAGTAACAGAGGAGAATTAAACCGATATATTTTTATTTTTTAAAAATACTGAACATACTTTTTATGTCTGTAATGTTTTTTCGTGTCAAGGCCTTTGTAAATTTGGTAAACAGGTTGAATATCCTAATAAATGTTAAAATACTAGATTGGTTATACAACCCCACATAACATAACTGTATGCCTTAGTGAAAACACCATACATATGTGCGTATAGTGAGTTGCCTATGAGTAAGGGTCCTTATTATTAATATATAATTTCCACTATTGGATAAAACTATTTACTTTCCATCATGTTTTTTCGTGTTATACTCTGTCAATTTGGTATACAGGTCGAATATCCTAAAAAAATTTAAAAAGTAAATTGGTTTTTTTTAAAATAAAGATGAGAAGAACAAATAAAAAAATTATTTTGTTTGCAAAAAACTGCCTATGATCATAACTATATGTCACTTGAAATAAAATGTTGGTTTACCTTATTTTTTAATTAAATGACTTTAAAGGAATTGCCTTAACCAGTAACAAAAGAGAACTAAACTGACATATTTTTATTTAGATACTAAACATACTATATATTTCTTTAAAGTTGTTTTGTGTCACAGCACATGTTAATTTCGTAAACAGGTTAAATATCCTAAAAAATGTTAAAAAACTAAATTGGTTTATGTGTTTTACATAACATAACAAATAAAGTAATTGAATTACTACAAATTGTTGTTAACTAGGTTAAGGGATTATTTAGAATGGTTATAATATATTAATAAATGAGTCGTAAAGTCTTTCTGCAGCGTTTTACCGTTCGTTAACCACGTAATACATGGTGTCAGGTGTGTTAACCTAGGTCTTGATATATAAGGTAAAGCTACAAGAAAATAATGGAAGGGCTATTTATGCCACCAGAGCCGTTGCAGCTGCAAGGCAACGTGTCAGAAAATTGGAGGAAGTTTAGTCAAAGGATAGACCTGTTCATGATAGCGACAGGTCTTAGCAAGAAGCCTGAAGACAAGAAATTGGCAATGTTTTTAAATCTTGTAGGTGAAGATGCATCTGAGTTATAAAATACGTTTAAATTCGATGCAAAAGAAGCGAGAACTCTAGAAAACATTAAAACGAAATTTACTAATTACTGCTCGCCCAAGAAAAATGTGGTTTTTGAATGTTTTATTTTTAACAGTATAATATAGAAGGAGTGACAGAGTAGTAATGGGGGGATATATAGTAAAACAACACAAGAAAAATTGTTAAGAGAGCCAAGTTTGACTTTACAGAAGGCCATAAACGGGTGTCAAGGTTGCAATCATCTTGCCAGTGTATGTTCAACAACAGAGGAATCGGAAAAAGATGCAGTAAAAGAAGGATTATCTAGACTAGAGTATCAGCAAAAGTGTAAAAAGGATACAAGAAGAAAGTGCATGAAGTGGCAATATCTAGTGAAATTTTGGGTGAAAGTAGCGAGTTGGAGTTTTATGTAAGTACAGTAAATAAAGGTAGTAGATTTAAAAATGATAGTCAAACCATGTGGACCAAAGAAATATTTGTAAACAACCAGCTAGTTTCATTAAGCTTGATACCGGCGCAGAGGTTAGCGTCTTACCTATAAGTATTTTAGAAACAATTGCTCCAAGTATTAGAACCAATAAGACAAATATTTCTTTACCATCATATGGGGACCCAAATTTTAAACTAAAAAGTATAGGTGAGGCCTCTCTTGAATGTTGTATTAAAAATAAGAAAGAAAATATTCGGTTTGTAGTCATAAATGCAGAAAACCAAATGCCCTTGTTAGGGTTGTCAGAATGTTTGAAATTAGACCTTATTAAAAGGATAGATTCTTTAGGAAAAATGAGATTTGAGACCATAGAAGATGTGGTAAATAAGTATCCTAGCATTTTTGAAGGTGTAGGTAGGTTCTCAACCCAACATCACATAACTCTAAAAGACAATGCTGTACCTCATATTGGTGTAATTGGGCGTGTACTCTTAGTGTTATATGAGCCATTAAAAAACAAGTTATGTGACCTTAGGTCAAAAGGAATCATAAAAAAGTAGATGGCCCATCAGAATGGTTGCAACTACTAGTCATAGTGGAATAAACAAACGGTGATCTGCGTTTATGTCTTCTAGATCCCAAGGAATTACATCAGGCTATTAAGCTAGAACATTTTTTAATACCCTCTATAGATAAAATTACTAGCAAAATAAGTAATAAACGTTATTTTTCAGTTCTTGATATGAAAGACGGGTATTGGCAAAGAAAGCTCTGATTTAATGACCTTCGGAACTCCCTTTGGTCGTTACCAGTTCACCAGGTTGGCATTTGGCATATGCTCAGCACCTGAAGTGTTTCGGAAAAAAATTTTACGGGTTGCACTCTGGGAGTGCCTGCAGAAGTGAAAACTTAAGTATTAACGTTGTGCGCCCTGCGCCGCCTAAACGAAACAGCCGGCGCAGGCATACATTTTCGCCGCGCCGTAGAAAGAGAGGGGGATACTCCCTCTCCTACGCCACGCCAGCTGTCTACTCTCCATCCGTCTTACGAATTTTCGATCAGGTCACGTGTCCTGACGCGAGTTTAACATTTTTTACCCATGTCTGGAAGTGGTGGATATTTGAATCCATTGTAAACTGATAGTGGTGGGATACGTTCCTTATGAATGGCTGTAAAGCAAGTCGAACATATTTTTATTTTAAGTATGGCAATGTTTGATAGCAATGTTCTTATAAATTCAATTTTTGGAGTTGCATCGTTATTTTGCAAATATTTCAAATCTTTTCTAAACCACAGTCTGTCACAAATGTCACAAGCATGACCAAATTCATTATCAACAAAATCATTTTCAAATTGTCGATGAGCAGAAGAATTATGTTGAAAAGCAGAATATGTTTGAAGATGTATATTAGGTGGAGATGATTCAACAACTTGAGAACGAAAATGCCTTTGACGCACTCTATCTTCGATAGAATTGTAGTTAGAATGTATTGATAGACTTGAAGGTACATCTCTCGACAATAAATCTGCAATTTGGGAACTACAGATAACTGGTGGAACATATGGCACACCTCTGGTGGACGGGCCTGCAATTTGTGAAGTATGAATGACTCTGGCGGACGGGCCTGTTTGTAAATTTGATGTTCTTTTTTTTATCTCGATACCGCTTAGAATATTCTTTGTTTTTCTGCTTTTGTTTTCTTTCATATTCTTTCTTCTTTTCATCATCAGAGAAGTAAGGCGTAAAGTGCAGCTCACGAAGATCAAGATGAATCCAATTATGTGTATCATTTGCTTTAAAATGACAGAAGCGAGTGTCTTCATTTTTTGAAATTACGTTGAAATAGTGGTAATGCACACAAATATTTTGATTGTAAATTTTTGCAAACAAGTATAAACAGTCCAAGTCTCCATATTCATTGTTACTTGAGAGTATGTTATATGCTTCCTGTGGATTATGGCAGGAGTTTAAATAAGGTGAATCACGTAACTGTCTTCTTAAATCACAAGTTGAAATTTGAAGTTGCAGAACATGTATGAGTGAGTGGAAAAGACAATTACCATCACCTGGAATATCTGTAGTTCTGTGAAGAATGACTTTGGGGGTAATGCATTCGTGACTCTCTTCATATATACGAAGTTGTTGGGTGAGGAATTGATTTTGTTCGAGCTGTACATTTTATAAATTTTGAGAAGCCCTGCATTGCACAACATTCTCTTGGTCTTCATTATTGTCCAATTTCTTTTTTTTCCTGCGAAAAAAACAAAGAAATCATAAAATAAAATAAAATAATAACAATATGAATCATATATATATATATATATATATATATATATATATATATATATATATATATATATATATATATATATATATATATATATATATATATATATATATATATATATATATATATATATATATTACAATATTTAAAATATGAAATTAAATTACATTTGCAAATCATCTAATTTCTTTTGGAACAATTCTTCTACATTTTTGTCATTATCCTTTAAACCTTTTGTACGTTGATAATATGCCCTTTGATTCTCACGATGTCTTTTTCTTTTTTCTCTTCCTTCGAATCTTTTTTCTTCAAATCTTTTTTACGCTGACGCCATGCCCTTTGATATTCTCGATTTCGTTCTTTTTTTTCTTTTCTTTCTCTAAAAAACGGAGATTATTTATCATTATCTTATTTCATTTATTATCATTCGAAATTATTTGTTTGGTAAACCTATACCGCACATGTGCTTATTGTAATGTTATGAAAATATAGGTTAATGCTATAAAGTATAAACATATTACAAATATTACATCTATAATGTGTAAGTACATATGTATCTATATTAATAATTTCGTCAAGCACTACGGTAGACTCGATCGAAACCTAATCTTGATAATAAAATTACATTAATTAATAAATGAAAATTAATTAAACCTAACCTAACCTCAATAATAAAATGAAATTATATTAATTAAAAAATGAAAATTAATTAAATTTTCATCTAGTATATTTATAAAGTACTTACTCATTTTCTTTCGCTATTTCTTCGTCACTTTTTTCATTAATAGATGCACTTTGTTCAATTTCCATATTTTAAACACACCTCGTTTTCGGTTTTGTCGCTTTTGGCTACGTCGTCTACGGCTTCTGCTTCTATTTTTTCTTCGTCTTCGAGCCTCCGTTATAGGCAAACCAAAACCTAATTTAAACCTTCCCCCGTTCTCTTTGATCAAACCAGCTTTCAGTCCAGTTTTTAATGCTTTTTTAACACAAATTGATGCATTTTTTTTAACGGCTTCTTGCACTGATAAATTATTTGATCTAAAATTTTGTCGGAGGGAGAACCATTAGAGTCATTAAGACACGCTATGGTGTCCATAACATCTGCTAAAAACGACACCTCTCCTTGGACCATTTTAATGCAGCAAAAGCAGACCTTAATCAATAAACTAATGAAAAGCACTTAAATTTTGAATTTAGCTACTAAATTAATTTGTCAAAATGACATAAAAAATGTACTTGAATTTGTCAGTTTGTTGAATAAGGTTGCCAAGTTACCAGTCAAGAAAAGTCGCATTTTATATTGCTCCAGTGAAATACATCCAACTTACGAATTTTCGATCAGGCCACGTGTCCTGACGCGAGTTTAACATTTTTTACCCATTCCAAAAAAAAATCACAGCATGCCATAAGAAGTTATCACTTCAAAAAAACTTTGAGGTTTTGTACTGAACAAACTATTTACTTTCCATCATGTTGTTTCGTGTTATACCTTTGTTAATTTGGTAAACAGGTTAAATATCCTAAAAAATGTTAAAAAACTAAATTGGTTTTTTTTAAATACAGATGAGAGTAACAAATAAAAAAAAATTAATTTGTTTGCAAAAAACTGCCCATGATTCTAATTATATGTCACTTGAAATAATATGTTAGGTTCCTTAATTTTTTTAATTAAATGACTAAAAGAATTGCCTTAACCAGTAACAGAAGAGAAGTAAACCAATATATTTTAATTGTCTATAGATACTGAACCAACTATTTACTTTCCGTCGTGTTGTTTCGTGTCATACCCTGTGTCAATTTGGTAAACAGGTTAAATATCCTAAAAAATGTTAGTAAACTAAATTGGTTTTTTTTTTAAATACAGATGAGAGTAACAAATAAAAAAAATTAATTTGTTTTCAAAAAACTGCCCATGATTCTAATTTTATGTCACTTGAAATAAAATGTTGGGTTACTAAATTTTTTAATCAAATGGCTTTAAAAAGATTGGCCTTAACCAGTAACAGAAGAGAAGTAAACCGATATATTTTTATTGTTTATAGATACTAAATAAATTATTTACTTTCCATCATGTTGTTTCCTTTTATACTCTGTCAATTTGGTAAACAGGTTGAATATCCTAAAAAATGTTTAAAAACTAAATTGGTTTTTTTTTTAAATAGAGATGAGAAGAACAAATAAAAAAATTATTTTGTTTGCAAAAAACTGCCTATGATCATAACTATATGTCACTTAAAATAAAATGTTGGTTTACTTCATTTTTTAATTAAATGACTTTAAAGGAATTGCCTTAACCAGTCACAAAAGAGAACTAAACCGACATATTTTTATTTAGATACTAAACATACTATATATTTCTTTAAATTATTAGGTATTCTATTGGGGCAAAGGACTAAATAAAAATGTTACCATTTTATTTATAGTACAGATGAGAATGATATATAAAAAAAATATTACTTTGTTTGCAAAAAACTGTATGATCATAATACACTGTCACTTAAAATAAAATGTTGGTTTTCTTTTTTTTTAGTTAAATGGCTTACAAAAGAATGGCCTTAACCAGTAACAGAAGAGAACTAAACCGATATATCTTTATTTAAATACTAAACATACTATTTATTTCTTTAATGTTGTTTTGTGTCACAGCACATTTAAACTTCGTAAAGAGGTTAATTATCCTAAAAAATGTTAAAAAACTAAAATGTTGGGTTACTAAATTTTTTTAATCAAATGACTTTAAAGGAATTGCCTTAACCAGTAACAGAAGAGAAGTAAACCGATATATTTTTATTGTTTACAGATACTGAATAAATTATTTACTTTCCATCATGTTGTTTCGTATTATACTCTGTCAATTTGGTAATCAGGTTAAATATTCTAAAAAATGTTTAAAAACTAAATTGGTTTTTTTTTTAAATACAGATGAGAATAACAAATATATAAATTATTTTGTTTGCAAAAAACTGCCCATGATCATAACTATATGTCACTTGAAATAAAATGTTGGTTTACTTTATTTTTTAATCAAATGGCTTTAAAAAGAGTGGCCTTAACCAGTAACAAAAGAGAACTAAACCGATATACTTTTATTTAGATACTGAACATACTATTTATTTCTTTTAAGTTGTTTTGTGTCACAGCACATGTAAATTTTGTAAACAGGTTAAATATCCTAAAAAATGTTAAAACACGAAATTGTCTTTTTTTTAAATACAGATGAGAGTAACAAATAAAAAAAATTTATTTGTTTGAAAAAAACTGCCCATGATTTTAATTTTTTGTAACTTGAAATAAAATGTTGCGTTACTAAATTTTTTTAATTAAATGACTTTAAAGAAATTGCCTCAACCAGTAACAGAAGAGAAGTAAACCGATATATTTTTGTTGTTTACTATACTATTTATTTCTTTAATGTTGTTTTGTGTCACAGCCTATGTAAATTTCGTAAACAGGTTAAATATCCTAAAAAAAGTTAAAAAACTAAATTGGTTTATGTGTTCTACATAACATAACAAATAAAGTAATTGAACTTGCTATTTTCTTTAAATTATTAGGTATTCTATTGGGGCAAAAAACTAAATAAAAATGTTACCATTTTATTTATAGTACAGATGAGAATGATATATAAAAAAAAATATTACTTTGTTTGCAAAAAACTGTCTATGATCATAATACACTGTCAATTGAAATAAAATGTTGGTATTCTTTTTTTTAATTAAATGGCTTAAAAAAGAATGGCCTTAACCAGTAACAGAAGAGAACTAAACCGATATATCTTTATTTAAATACTGATCATACTATTTATTTCTTTAATGTTGTTTTGTGTCACAGCACATGTTAACTTCGTAAACAGGTTAAGTATCCTAAAAAATGTTAAAAAACTAAATTGGTTTTTTTTTAAATACAGATGAGAGTAACAAATAAAACAAATTAATTTGTTTTCAAAAAACTGCCCATGATTCTAATTTTATGTCACTTGAAATAAAATGTTGGGTTACTTAATTTTTTTAATTAAATGACTTTAAAAGAATTGCCTTAACCGGTAACAGAAGAGAAGTAAACCGATATATTTTTATTGTTTATAAATACTGAACAAACTATTTACTTTCCGTCATGTAGTTTCGTGTCGTACCCTCTGTCAATTTGGTAAACAGGTTGAATATCCTAAAAAAAGTTTAAAAACTTTATTGTTTTTTTAAATACAAATGAGAATAACAATTAAATAAAATTACTTTTTTGCAAAAAACTGCCCATTATCATAATTATGTCACTTGAAATAAAATGTTGGGTTACTTTATTTTTTAATCAAATGGCTTTAAAAAGAATGGTCTGAACCAGTTACAAAAGAGAATTAAACCGAAATATTTTTATTTTTTAAAAATACTGAACATACTATTTATTTCTGTTATATTGTTCCGTGTCACTGCCTTTGTAAATTTGGTAAACAGGTTGAATATCCTAAAAAATGTTAAAATACTAGATTGGTTATACAACCCCACATAACATAACTGTATGCCGTAGTGAAAACACCATACATATGTGCGTATAGTGGGTTGCCTATGAGAAAGGGTCCTTATTATTAATATATAATTTCCACTATTGGATAAAGGTTATGTTTCATCTTGGTAGTCACATTTCAAGTTGTTGTTAACCAGGTTAAGGGATTATATAGAGTGGTTATAATATATTAATAAATGGGTCGTGAAGTCTTCCTGAGCTTTTTATCGTTCGTTAACCACATAATGCATGGTGTTAGGTGTGTTAATTTAGGGTTATATATATATATATATATATATATATATATATATATATATATATATATATATATATATATATGGTTTAGCTACTAGAAAATAATGAAAGGGCTATTTAAGTCACCAGAGCCGTTGCAGCTGAAAGGCAACGGATCAGAAAATTGGAGGAAGTTTAGTCATGATTTAAATTATGTCACTTAAAATAAAATGTTGGGTTACTTAATTTTTTTAATCAAATGACTTTTAAAGAATTGCCTTGACCAGTAACAGAAAAGAAGTAAACCGATATATTTTTATTGTTTATAGATACTGAACAAACTATTTACTTTCCATCATGTTGTTTCGTGTTATACCTTTGTCAATTTGGTAAACAGGTTGAATATCCTAAAAAATGTTTAAAAACTAAATTGGTTTTTTTTAAATACTGATGAGAATTACAAATAAAGAAATTATTTTGTTTTCAAAAAACTGCCTATGATCATAATTATATGTCACTTGAAATAAAATGTTGGGTTAACTAATTTTTTTAGTTAAATGACTAAAAGAATTGTCTTAATTAGTAACAGAGGAGAATTAAACCGATATATTTTTATTTTTTAAAAATACTGAACATACTATTTATGTCTGTAATGTTTTTTCGTGTCAAGGCCTTTGTAAATTTGGTAAACAGGTTGAATATCCTAATAAATGTTAAAATACTAGATTGGTTATACAACCCCACATAACATAACTGTATGCCTTAGTGAAAACACCATACATATGTGCGTATAGTGGGTTGCCTATGAGTAAGGGTCCTTATTATTAATATATAATTTCCACTATTGGATAAAGGTTATGTTTCATCTTGGTAGTCACATTTCAAGTTGTTGTTAACCAGGTTAAGGGATAACATAGAGTGGTTATAATATATTAATAAATGGGTCGTGAAGTCTTCCTGCAGCGTTTTACCGTTCGTTAACCACGTAATACATGGTGTCAGGTGTGTTAACCTAGGTCTTGAAATATATGGTATAGCTACTAGAAAATATTGGAAGGGCTATTTATGCCACCAGAGCCGTTGCAGCTGGAAGGCAACGTGTCAGAAAATTGGAGGAAGTTTAGTCAAAGGATAGACCTGTTCATGACAGCGACAGGTCTTAGCAAGAAGCCTGAAGACAAGAAATTGGCAATGTTTTTAAATCTTGTAGGTGAAGATGCATCTGAGTTATATAATAAGTTTAAATTCGATGCAAAAGAAGCGAGAACTCTAGAAAACATTAAAACGAAATTTACTAATTATTGCTCGCCCAAGAAAAATGTGGTTTTTAAATGTTTTATTTTTAACAGTATAGTATAGAAGGAGTGACAGAGTAGTAATGGGGGGATATATAGTAAAACAACACAAGAAAAATTGTTATGAGAGGCAAGTTTGACTTTACAGAAGGCCATAATCAGGTGTCAAGGTTGCAATCATCTTGCCAGTGTATGTTCAACAACAGAGGAGTCGGGAAAAGATGCAGTAAAAGAAGGATCATCTAGACTAGAGTATCAGCAAAAGTGTAAAAAGGATACAAGAAGAAAGTGCATGAAGTGGCAATATCTAGTGAAATTTTGGGTGAAAGTAGCGAGTTGGAGTTTTATGTAAGTACAGTAAATAAAGGTAGTAGTTTTAAAAATGATAGTCAAACCATGTGGACCAAAGAAATATTTGTAAACAACCAGCTAGTTTCATTAAGCTTGATACTGGCGCAGAGGTTAGCGTCTTACCTATAAGTATTTTAGAAACAATTGCTCCAAGTATTAGAATCAATAAGACAAATATTTCTTTACCATCACATGGGGACCCAAATTTTAAACTAAAAAGTATAGGTGAGGCCTCTCTTGAATGTTGTATTAAAAATAAGAAAGAAAATATTCGGTTTGTAGTCATAAATGCAGAAAACCAAATGCCCTTGTTAGGGTTGTCAGAATGTTTGAAATTAGACCTTATTAAAAGAATAGATTCTTTAGGAAAAATGAGATTTGAGACCATAGAAGATGTGGTAAATAAGTATCCTAGCATTTTTGAAGGTGTAGGTAGGTTCTCAACCCAACATCACATAACTCTAAAAGACAATGCTGTACCTCATATTGGTGTAATTGGGCATGTACTCTTAGTGTTATATGAGCCATTAAAAAACAATTTATGTGACCTTAGGTCAAAAGGAATTATAAAAAAGTAGATGGCCCATCAGAATGGTTGCAACTACTAGTCATAGTGGAAAAAACAAACGTGATCTGCGTTTATGTCTAGATCCCAAGAAATTACATTAGGCTATTAAGCGAGAACATTTTTTAATACCCTCTATAGATAAAATCACTAGCAAAATAAGTAATAAACATTATTTTTCAGTTCTTGATATGAAAGACGGCTATTGACAAAGAAAGCTCTGATTTAATGACCTTCGGAACTCCCTTTGGTCGTTACCAGTTCACCAGGTTGGCATTTGGCATATGCTCAGCACCTGAAGTGTTTCGGAAAAAAAACTTTCGAGGTTTTTGGAGACCTTGTAGGTGTTGGTTTATATTTTGATGATCTGATAGTTGCCACGTCTTTTTCGTTCTCTATTGAGTACTCTGCCAGCGGTCTCTCTACTGGCAAATTATGCCCGAGCTCAGCCGTAGAGGGTAGAAGAAAAAAATATATAAAAGTGAGCCGCGCCACCGACTTGGACGGTTCAAGCTGGAAACCCCTAGGTCTTATAGGCACTAGCAGAGCCACACGATAAACAACTAAGATTATGGTGAACCAAATAAATAAAATTATAGCAAAAATATATTGGATACTTTACTCACACAATAAATTAAAATACACAGCTCAATAACAAAATTATAACAAATATAATCAAAATTAACAGTCAACAATAAATCGAAACTTCAAAATTTACAACTTTATAAGACAACAACAAATCAAAAATCCAAAGTTTACGATTCCATAAAATAATTAAAACAAAGGTAAGAAGAACAAACCTTATCAGGTTACCAAAAAAACGTATACAAGTCAACTTTTTAACCATACTTCATCAACGTTCACGTACGGCTGCTAATTTACTCACGTTTTTTACCATTTTTCCATTTACATAAAGATTTACACGGTTAAAACAATCGAGCTTATTTAAAAATATTTCTTTTTACGATGGCTGTCCTTCAAAATAGCAATATTGTAGGATATTTACAAATAAGTATGAAGAAAACGTTTTTACTTGGACACAAAGAACTATTGAGAATATTACTTTAATCAAAGTTCATCCTTGGCATATTATCCAATGCAATAGTTTTCAACAGTGTACCATATTAATAAATTAAAACAAAACTTAATCGTGGTGTCAAAAAAAAATCACGTCGTTTAAATATTCTAAAATAAATCACTTGTAACCTTTGGGTATACGAATTCACTAATCCTGTGGCCTACTCCTGGGGCCGGTTTGATTATGGAACTGCACCTGCTACTTAACAATGGCTTCCCTCCATCAGATCCCGCATGCGGATATTTTAACTCGACACCAAAATCCAAAATATCAACAACAAAGGTAAGATAGAATGGTCAAGTTAAAAATTAAATGGTTTTTCTTCAAAATCCAATTAAGATGGCCCAAATACAGCCAGATATGAAAGAAAAAACCGTAGAGGTTCTGCTCACGTGTTAATATCAAATCGTTCCAAAAACTCTCACCACCACCCGACTTCGAAGACTGACACCAAACGACTGACTAAACTACAGACTCCCAGGCCGGATATCAAAAATGACACGGAACACGCGTCAACCAACAATCTTCACAAATCTATGTTCCAAACTCATAATCGCACTCGTCCGTGTTGATAGCCAGCCCATCCACACAGAAATGCAAACCAAACAATAATATAGCTGACAATACACGACAATCGAGGCCAAAAATCAAGGCAAAATCTAATAACAAAAACCCCCACTCCATCTCCATCGATTAACAAAAATGTCAAAGCTATTAATAATTAAATCCTATCACTACAAGGTATGCAACACTATTTACAACGAGTGATATATTTAAATTACAACAAAATACGGTAAGCGAAACTATTTACGAGTACCTGAGGAATACAAAAACTATCAGAGACCCAATTAATAATGGAACTGTAGAAGGAAAAAAAATAGGCACGTGACATAGTCACTGGGTCAAAAGAGGCTGAGCACCACCAAAATTTAAAACAGGTCTTGGAGAGAGCATCCAAATACAATATCAAGTTCAATAAAAGAAAAATTCAATGTAAGCGTAAAAGTAAATTGTTTGCAAAAAACTGCCCATAATTTAAATTATATGTCACTTAAAATAAAATGTTGGTTTACTTTATTTTTTAATCAAATGGCTTTAAAAAGAATGGCCTTAACCAGTAACAAAAGAGAACTAAACAGATTTATTTTTATTAAGATACTGAACATACTATTTATTTCTTTAAAGTTGTTTTGTGTCACTGAACATGTAAATTTCGTAAACAGGTTAAATATCCTATAAAATGTTAATAAACTAAATTGGTTTTTTTTTTTAAATACAGATGAGAGTAACAAATAAAAAATTTAATTTGTTTCCAAAAAACTGCCCATGATTCTAATTTTATGTCACTTGAAATAAAATGTTGGGTTACTAAATTTTTTTAATCAAATGACTTTAAAGGAATTGCCTTAACCAGTAACAGAAGAGAAGTAAACCGATATATTTTTATTGTTTATAGATACTAAACAAACTATTTACTTTCCATCATGTTGTTTCGTGTTATACTCTGTCAATTTGGTAAACAGGATGAATATCCTAAAAAATGTTAAAACACTAAATTGGTTTTTTTTAAATACAGCTGAGGGTAACAATAAAAAAATTAATTTGTTTGAAAAAAACTGCCCATGATTTTAATTTTATGTCACTTGAAATAAAATGCTGGGTTACTAAATTTTTTTAATTAAATGACTTTAAAGAAATTGCCTTAACCAGTAACAGAAGAGAAGTAAACTGATATATTTTTATTGTTTATAGATACTGAAGAAACTATTTACTTTCCATCATACGTTTCGTGTTATACCTCTGTCAATTTGGTAAACAGGTTGAATATCCTAAAAAATGTTTAAAAACTAAATTGGTTGTTTTTTTAAATACAGATAAGAATAACAAATAAAAAATTATTTTGTTTGCAAAAAACTGCCCATGATCATAACTATATGTCACTTGAAATAAAATGTTGTTTACTTTCTTTTTAATCAAATGGCTTTAAAAAGAATGGCCTTAACCAGTAACAGAAGAGAACTAAACCAATATATTTTTATTTAGATACTAAACATACTATATATTTCTTTAAAGATGTTTTGTGTCACAGCCCATGTTAATTTCGTAAACAGGTTAAATATCCTAAAAAATGTTAAAAAACTAAAATGGTTTTTTTTTAAATGCAGATGAGAGTAACAAATAAAAAATTTAATTTGTTTCCAAAAAACTGCCCATAATTCTAATTTTATATCACTTTAAATAAAATGTTGGGTTACTAAATTTATTTAATCAAATTACTTTAAAGGCATTGCCTTAACCAGTAACAGAAGAGAAGTAAACCGATATATTTTTATTGTTTATAGATACTGAACAAACTATTTACTTTCCATCATGTTGTTTCGTGTTATACTCTGTCAATTTGGTAAACAGGTTGAATATCCAAAAAAATGTTTAAAAACTAAATTGGTTTTTTTTAAATACAGATGAGAATAACAAATAAAAAAATTATTTTGTTTGCAAAAAACTGCCCATGGTCATAACTATATGTCACTTAAAATAAAATGTTGGTTTACTTTATTTTTTAATCAAATGGCTTTAAAAAGAATGGCCTTAATCAGTAACAGAAGAGAACTAAACCGATATATTTTTATTTAGTTACTAAACTTACTATTTATTTCTTTAAAGTTGTTTTGTGTCACAAAACATGTAAATTTCGTAAACAGGTTAAATATCCTTAATAATGGTAATAAACTAAGAAACTAAATTGGTTTTTTTTTAAATACAGATGAGAGTAACAAATAAAAAATTTAATTTGTTTCCAAAAAACTGCCCATGATTCTAATTTTATGTCACTTGAAATAAAATGTTGGGTTACTAAATTTATTTAATCAAATTACTTTAAAGGCATTGCCTTAACCAGTAACAGAAGAGAAGTAAACCGATATATTTTTATTGTTTATAGATACTGAACAAACTATTTACTTTCCATCATGTTGTTTCGTGTTATACTCTGTCAATTTGGTAAACAGGTTGAATATCCTAAAAAATGTTTAAAAACCAAATTGGTTTTTTTTTAAATACAGATGAGAATAGTAAATAAAAAAATTATTTTGTATGCAAAAAACTGCCCATGATCATATTTATATGTCACTTGAAATAAAATGTTGGGTTTACATTATTTTTTTATCAAATGACTTTAAAAAGAATGGCTTTAATCAGTAACAGAGGAGAACTAAACTGATATATTTTTAATTAGATACTGTACATCTTATTATTGCTTTAATTTTTTTTTGTGTCACAGTCTATGTAAATTTCGTAAACAGGTTGAATATCCTAAAAAATGTTAAAAAACTAAATTGGTTTTTTTTTAAATACAGCTGAGGGTAACAATAAAAAAATTAATTTGTTTGCAAACAACTGCCCATGATTTTAATTTTATGTCACTTGAAATAAAATGTTGGGTTACCAAATTTTTTTAATTTAATGACTTTAAAGAAATTGCCTTAACCAGTAACAGAAGAGAAGTAGCCGATATATTTTTATTGTTTATTGATACTGAACAAACTATTTACTTTCCATCATGTTGTTTCGTGTTATACCTCTGTCAATTTGGTAAACAGGTTGAATATCCTAAAAATGTTTAAAAACTAAATTGGTTTTTTTTTAAATACAGATGAGAATAACAAATAAAAAAATTATTTTGTTTGCAAAAAACTGCCCATGATCATAACTATATGTCACTTGAAACTAAAATGTTGGTTTACTTTATTTTTTAATCAAATGGCTTTAAAAAGAATGGCCTTAACCAGTTACAGAAGAGAACTAAACCGAAATATTTTTATTTAGATTCTAAACATACTATATATTTCTTTAAAGTTGTTTTGTATTACAGCACATGTTAATTTCGTAAACAGGTTAAATATCCCAAAAAATGTTAAAAAACTAAATTGGTTTTTTTTTATACAGATGAGAGTAACAAATAAAAAAAATTAATTTGTTTCCAAAAAACTGCCTATGATTCTAATTTTATGTCACTTGAAATAAAATGTTGGGTAACTAAATTTTTTTAATTAAATGACTTTAAAGGCATTGCCTTAACCAGTAACAGAAGAGAAGTAAACCGATATATTTTTATTGTTTATAGATACTGAATAAATTATTTACTTTCCATCATGTTGTTTCCTGTTATACTCTGTCAATTTGGTAAACAGGTTGAATATCCAAAAAAATGTTTAAAAACTAAATTGGTTTTTTTTAAATACAGATGAGAATAACAAATAAAAAAATTATTTTGTTTGCAAAAAACTGCCCATGGTCATAACTATATGTCACTTAAAATAAAATGTTGGTTTACTTTATTTTTTAATCAAATGGCTTTAAAAAGAATGGCCTTAATCAGTAACAGAAGAGAACTAAACCGATATATTTTTATTTAGTTACTAAACTTACTATTTATTTCTTTAAAGTTGTTTTGTGTTACAAAACATGTAAATTTCGTAAACAGGTTAAATATCCTTAATAATGTTAATAAACTAAGAAACTAAATTGGTTTTTTTTTAAATACAGATAAGAGTAACAAATGAAAAATTTAATTTGTTTCCAAAAAACTGCCCATGATTCTAATTTTATGTCACTTGAAATAAAATGTTGGGTTACTAAATTTATTTAATCAAATTACTTTAAAGGCATTGCCTTAACCAGTAACAGAAGAGAAGTAAACCGATATATTTTTATTGTTTATAGATACTAAACAAACTATTTACTTTCCATCATGTTGTTTCGTGTTATACTCTGTCAATTTGGTAAACAGGTTGAATATCCTAAAAAATGTTTAAAAACCAAATTGGTTTTTTTTAAATACAGATGAGAATAGTAAATAAAAAAATTATTTTGTATGCAAAAAACTGCCCATGATCATATTTATATGTCACTTGAAATAAAATGTTGGGTTTACTTTATTTTTTTATCAAATGACTTTAAAAAGAATGGCTTTAATCAGTAACAGAGGAGAACTAAACTGATATATTTTTATTTAGATACTGTACATCTTATTATTGCTTTAATTTTTTTTTGTGTCACAGTCTATGTAAATTTCGTAAACAGGTTGAATATCCTAAAAAATGTTAAAAAACTAAATTGGTTTTTTTTTAAATACAGCTGAGGGTAACAATAAAAAAATTAATTTGTTTGCAAACAACTGCCCATGATTTTAATTTTATATCACTTGAAATAAAATGTTGGGTTACCAAATTTTTTTAATTTAATGACTTTAAAGAAATTGCCTTAACCAGTAACAGAAGAGAAGTAGCCGATATATTTTTATTGTTTATTGATACTGAACAAACTATTTACTTTCCATCATGTTGTTTCGTGTTATACCTCTGTCAATTTGGTAAACAGGTTGAATATCCTAAAAATGTTTAAAAACTAAATTGGTTTTTTTTAAATACAGATGAGAATAACAAATAAAAAAATTATTTTGTTTGCAGAAAACTGCCCATGATCATAACTATATGTCACTTGAAACTAAAATGTTGGTTTACTTTATTTTTTAATCAAATGGCTTTAAAAAGAATGGCCTTAACCAGATACAGAAGAGAACTAAACCGAAATATTTTTATTTAGATTCTAAACATACTATATATTTCTTTAAAGTTGTTTTGTATTACAGCACATGTTAATTTCGTAAACAGGTTAAATATCCCAAAAAATGTTAAAAAACTAAATTGGTTTTTTTTTATACAGATGAGAGTAACAAATAAAAAAAATTAATTTGTTTCCAAAAAACTGCCTATGATTCTAATTTTATGTCACTTGAAATAAAATGTTGGGTAACTAAATTTTTTTAATTAAATGACTTTAAAGGCATTGCCTTAACCAGTAACAGAAGAGAAGTAAACCGATATATTTTTATTGTTTATAGATACTAAATAAATTATTTACTTTCCATCATGTTGTTTCCTGTTATACTCTGTCAATTTGGTAAACAGGTTGAATATCCTAAAAAATGTTTAAAAACTAAATTGGTTTTTTTTAAATACAGATGAGAATAACAAATAAAAAAATTATTTTGTTTGCAAAAAACTGCCCATGGTCATAACTATATGTCACTTAAAATAAAATGTTGGTTTACTTTATTTTTTAATCAAATGGCTTTAAAAAGAATGGCCTTAACCAGTAACAGAAGAGAACTAAACCGATATATTTTTATTTAGTTACTAAACTTACTATTTATTTCTTTAAAGTTGTTTTGTGTCACAAAACATGTAAATTTCGTAAACAGGTTAAATATCCTTAATAATGTTAATAAACTAAGAAACTAAATTGTTTTTTTTTAAATACAGATGAGAGTAACAAATGAAAAATTTAATTTGTTTCCAAAAAACTGCCCATGATTATAATTTTATGTCACTTGAAATAAAATGTTGGGTTACTAAATTTATTTAATCAAATTACTTTAAAGGCATTGCCTTAACCAGTAACAGAAGAGAAGTAAACCGATATATTTTTATTGTTTATAGATACTGGACAAAATATTTACTTTCCATCATGTTGTTTCGTGTTATACTCTGTCAATTTGGTAAACAGGTTGAATATCCTAAAAAATGTTTAAAAACCAAATTGGTTTTTTTTTAAATACAGATGAGAATAGTAAATAAAAAAATTATTTTGTATGCAAAAAACTGCCCATGATCATATTTATATGTCACTTGAAATAAAATGTTGGGTTTACATTATTTTTTTATCAAATGACTTTAAAAAGAATGGCTTTAATCAGTAACAGAGGAGAACTAAACTGATATATTTTTATTTAGATACTGTACATCTTATTATTGCTTTAATTTTTTTTTGTGTCACAGTCTATGTAAATTTCGTAAACAGGTTGAATATCCTAAAAAATGTTAAAAAACTAAATTGGTTTTTTTTTAAATACAGCTGAGGGTAACAATAAAAAAATTAATTTGTTTGCAAAAAACTGCCCATGGTCATAACTATATGTCACTTAAAATAAAATGTTGGTTTACTTTATTTTTTAATCAAATGGCTTTAAAAAGAATGGCCTTAACCAGTAACAGAAGAGAACTAAACCGATATATGTTTATTTAGTTACTAAACTTACTATTTATTTCTTTAAAGTTGTTTTGTGTCACAAAACATGTAAATTTCGTAAACAGGTTAAATATCCCTAATAATGTTAATAAACTAAGAAACTAAATTGGTTTTTTTTTAAATACAGATAAGAGTAACAAATGAAAAATTTAATTTGTTTCCAAAAAACTGCCCATGATTCTAATTTTATGTCACTTGAAATAAAATGTTGGGTTACTAAATTTATTTAATCAAATTACTTTAAAGGCATTGCCTTAACCAGTAACAGAAGAGAAGTAAACCGATATATTTTTATTGTTTATAGATACTAAACAAACTATTTACTTTCCATCATGTTGTTTCGTGTTATACTCTGTCAATTTGGTAAACAGGTTGAATATCCTAAAAAATGTTTTAAAACTAAATTGGTTTTTTTTTAAATACAGATGAGAATAGCAAATAAAAAAATTCTTTTGTATGAAAAAAACTGCCCATGATCATACTTATATGTCACTTAAAAAAAAACGTTGGTCTACTTTATTTTTTAATCAAATGGCCATAAAAAGAATGGCCTTAACCAGTTACAGAAGAGAACTAAACCGATATATTTTTATTTAGATACTGAACTTACTATTTATTTCTTTAAGGTTGTTTTGTGTCACAGCCTATGTAAATTTCGTAAACAGGTTAAATATCCTAAAAAATGTTAAAATACTAAATTGGTGTATGTGTTCTACATAACATAAGAAATAAAGTAATTGAACTGACTATTTTTTTTTAATCTATTGGTATTTTATTGGTGTAAAGGATTAAATAAAAATGTTACCATTTTATTTATAATACATAACATATAAAAAAAAATTTTACTTGTTTGCCGAAATCTGTATATGATCATAATACACTGTCAATTAAAATAAAATGTTGGTTTTCTGTTTTTTAGCCAAATTGCTTTAAAAAGAGTGGCCTTAACCAGTTACAAAAGAGAACTAAACCAATATATTTTTATTTAGATACTGAACATACTATGTATTTCTTTAAAGTTGTTTTGTGTCACAGCCCATGTTAATTTCGTAAACAGGTTGAATATCCTAAAAAATGTTAAAAAACTAAATTGGCTTTTTTTTAAATACAGATGAGAGTAACAAATAAAAAAAATTAATTTGTTTGCAAAAAACTGCCCATAAATTTAATTATATGTCACTTGAAATAAAATGTTGGGTTTACATTATTTCTTAATCAAATGACTTTAAAAAGAATGGCTTTAATCAGTAACAGAAGAGAACTTAACTGATATATTTTTATTTAGATACTGTACATACTATTTATTGCTTTAATGTTGTTTTGTGTCACAGTCCATGTAAATTTCGTAAACAGGTTGAATATCCTAAAAAATGTTAAAAAACTAAATTGGTTTTTTTTTAAATACAGCTGAGGGTAACAATAAAAAAATTAATTTGTTTGCAAAAAACTGCCCATAATCATAACTATATGTCACTTGAAATAAAATGTTGGTTTACTTTATTTTTTAATCAAATGGCTTTAAAAAGAATGGCCTTAACCAGTTACAGAAGAGAACTAAACCGATATATTTTTATTTAGATACTAAACATACTATATATTCTTTAAAGTTGTTTTGTGTCACAGCACATGTTAATTTCGTAAACAGGTTAAATATCTCAAAAAATGTTAAAAAACTCAATTGGTTTTTTTTTATACAGATGAGAGTAACAAATAAAAAATTTATTTTGTTTGCAAAAAACTGCCCATGGTCATAACTATATGTCACTTAAATAAAATGTTGGTTAAATATCCTAAAAAATGTTAAAAAACTAAAATGGTTTTTTTTTAAATGCAGATGAGAGTAACAAATAAAAAATTTAATTTGTTTCCAAAAAACTGCCCATAATTCTAATTTTATATCACTTTAAATAAAATGTTGGGTTACTAAATTTATTTAATCAAATTACTTTAAAGGCATTGCTTTAACCAGTAACAGAAGAGAAGTAAACCGATATATTTTTATTGTTTATAGATACTGAACAAACTATTTACTTTCCATCATGTTGTTTCGTGTTATACTCTGTCAATTTGGTAAACAGGTTGAATATCCTAAAAAATGTTTAAAAACTAAATTGGTTTTTTTTAAATACAGATGAGAATAACAAATAAAAAAATTATTTTGTTTGCAAAAAACTGCCCATGGTCATAACTATATGTCACTTAAAATAAAATGTTGGTTTACTTTATTTTTTAATCAAATGGCTTTAAAAAGAATGGCCTTAACCAGTTACAGAAGACAACTAAACCGATATATTTTTATTTAGATACTAAACATACTATATATTCTTTAAAGTTGTTTTGTGTCACAGCACATGTTAATTTCGTAAACAGGTTAAATATCTCAAAAAATGTTAAAAAACTCAATTGGTTTTTTTTTTATACAGATGAGAGTAACAAATAAAAAATTTATTTTGTTTGCAAAAAACTGCCCATGGTCATAACTATATGTCACTTAAATAAAATGTTGGTTGAATATCCTAAAAAATGTTAAAAAACTAAAATGGTTTTTTTTTAAATGCAGATGAGAGTAACAAATAAAAAATTTAATTTGTTTCCAAAAAACTGCCCATAATTCTAATTTTATATCACTTGTTGTTTCGTGTTATACTCTGTAAATTTGGTAAACAGGTTGAATATACTAAAAAATGTTTAAAAACCAAATTGGTTTTTTTTTTTAAATACAGATGAGAATAGTAAATAAAAAAATTATTTTGTATGCAAAAAACTGCCCATGATCATATTTATATGTCACTTGAAATAAAATGTTGGGTTTACATTATTTTTTTATCAAATGACTTTAAAAAGAATGGCTTTAATCAGTAACAGAGGAGAACTAAACTGATATATTTTTATTTAGATACTGTACATCTTATTATTGCTTTAATTTTTTTTTGTGTCACAGTCTATGTAAATTTCGTAAACAGGTTGAATATCCTAAAAAATGTTACAAAACTAAATTGGTTTTTTTTAAATACAGCTGAGGGTAACAATAAAAAAATTAATTTGTTTGCAAACAACTGCCCATGATTTTAATTTTATGTCACTTGAAATAAAATGTTGGGTTACCAAATTTTTTTAATTTAATGACTTTAAAGAAATTGCCTTAACCAGTAACAGAAGAGAAGTAGCCGATATATTTTTATTGTTTATTGATACTGAACAAACTATTTACTTTCCATCATGTTGTTTCGTGTTATACCTCTGTCAATTTGGTAAACAGGTTGAATATCCTAAAAATGTTTAAAAACTAAATTGGTTTTTTTTTAAATACAGATGAGAATAACAAATAAAAAAATTATTTTGTTTGCAAAAAACTGCCCATGATCATAACTATATGTCACTTGAAACTAAAATGTTGGTTTACTTTATTTTTTAATCAAATGGCTTTAAAAAGAATGGCCTTAACCAGTTACAGAAGAGAAATAAACTGACATATTTTTATTTAGATACTAAACATACTATATATTCTTTAAAGTTGTTTTGTGTCACAGCACATGTTAATTTCGTAAACAGGTTAAATATCCTAAAAAATGTTAAAAAACTAAATTGGTTTATGTGTTTTACATAACATAACAAATAAAGTAATTGAATTACTACAAATTGTTGTTAACTAGGTTAAGGGATTATATAGATAAAGTCACGCCTTTTTCCCGTAGTGGTAGGCAAAGACTACTTCCTTCCACTTGCTACGGTTACTACACACAGTTTTGCTTCCTCTACTTTCATCAGTGCTCTCATATGTGCTCGTCGGTTGTTGGTACTCTTGACCTGGCCTTTCTTCAAAACAATGTTGATCTGATCGAGATATGTTCTCCGAGGTCGACCTCTACCGACTTGTCCATTTACACTCGCCTTATAAATTTGTTTTGTCAATCTTTTTTCATCCATCCTTTCTACGTGTCCAAACCATCTAAGCATTCCTTTATCTATCTTTGTAACCACATCTTCTTTTACACCACAGCGTTCTCTTATCTCACTATTCTTTACCATCTCCGCAGCATTAATCCTATTTTCATGCTTCTTCTGCCAAACCCAACATTCACTACCATACATAAGTGTAGGAACCAACACATTTCTATGCACAGCCAGACAGACGTGCCTTTTTTGACACTTTCTGGCTATTCATAAAGCTATGCAGTGCCCCATTCATTTGTTTTCCTGCCAACACCCTTCGCTTAATGTCACTGTCATACTTTCTATCTCTAGTAAACTTTGAACCCAAGTACACAAATTCATTTACTTGTTTCACTCTTTCTCACTTAATCAAAACTCCACAGTTTGTCATGCTTTCTTCTCTTTCAAAAGGATGCAATGTAAGTTTCTTTTAAATATTTTTTATTGACGTTTAGCTTGTCATTGTTATCACTTACGTAAGGCCTTGCGAAACTTTAATCATCCCGCTTAAAAAAATTCCAGAAACGAATTTATTGAATGCACATATGATGTAAACATACATGGTGTTTCTAAGTTCATGCAAAAAATGTATAAGGTGATCGCCCGTGTGAAATTATGATGGATATTTCCCATAACAAATTTTCCTCTGCCCACTTCCTTCCGAGGTATCACTCCTAAAAGGTGGTGAGAAAAATTAAGTTTTTATTTGTTTTGGCTGGGATCAGTCATTTCCAACATTTATGGATAATATTTTATTCTTGCATTTTCCATTTTTACTGTTCTCAATACTTGGTTAGTTGGTTGGTTGATTGGTTTGTTGGCTGACGAGCAAGAGACCGGGTTAGCACTTGACCTCCCTGTGACACTGCGACCAACTGGGGTCTATTGTATCACTCTTTCGTCAGTGGTTCCTCACACGAACAGGTTTGTGTCATTTATTAGGTTCGGTAACCTGTTTATAAGGTTTTTCAGATTCATTTCCGGGCTGATCTCTCCAAAGGTTCTGTGACGTCTGCTTCCTAGGACGTCGCATTCGAAGATGTTGTAAGAGGCTGTTTCTTCCTCTTCACCGCACTCTGCATTTCACGGGTTCTCTGAGTATTCCCATGGTGTTCAGGTGTTTCCTTAGGTCACAGTGTCCAGTCAACAGACCTACTATAATGCGTGCCTTTGTTCTGTTCAGATTCAGAAGGTCAGCTGTCAGAGTTTGGCTTGTGCGCCCCACCATGACTTTGTTGTTTATTTGCCCGTCGCTTTGTTCCCAGTGTTGTTGGTGTCTTTGTTTCATCCACTTGTCAATCAGGTTCCTGCATCGGTTTTTTCTGATTCCAAGCACAGGTTCTAGCCCTGTGAATATTGTTTCAGATGCTTGTCTTGCTAACTGGTATTGCCCGCAGTTTATCTATATTATATATATATATATATATATATATATATATATATATATATATATATATATGACTCATCACGATATCTCTGAAACCATAAGGACTAGAGACTTGAAATTTGGTAGGAATATTCCTTTCGCCGAATAGAGGTCAGCTAAGAACGTATTTTACGAAATTTCACCCGCAAAGGGGTGTTGCGGGGGCGTTAACAATGGAAAACTCCCGTTTTTAAACTATAGCTCCTACAGACTCTAAATTCCGTAGGAATCTTCTATCTGTGATGTAGAAATGATCTAAGAGCGGATTTTACGACAACCTACCCCGGGGGTGGGTGTTAACAAAAATGAACTCCGCAGAGTTTACTCTTGGTTAAGTTCAGCTTAATAAAAAAAAAACACTCTTGCCAAGTTTTGAACATGTTCCTATCGATTACAGTTTAAACATTTACAATTAACAAGGTGAAATTATGCGGAGTTCCAACCCACAAAGAGGATTGTTGAGAGGTTAAATATTTAAAAAAAATGTAAATATTTAAACTGTAATCCGTACAGGTTCAAAACTTGGTAAGAATTTTTTTTTGTCACGCTGAACTTAACCAAGAATGAATTTGACGAAGTTTGCCCACAAAAAAAATTGCAGGGCGTAAATTTGAAAAAAAATATTTAATCAATAGCTGCGAAAGATTTAAAACTTGGAAAGATGATTTATTTTGTTACGTTAAACTTAACAAAGAATGAATTTTACGAAATTTACCCAGAAAAGAGTGTTAAATATATCTTCTTCTTCTTACAGTGCTGTATGTCTAGCAATGTTTGCAGATTTTCTATTGTGTCTGATAGTATTACCGTGTCATCAGCATATCTGATTGTTGTTATGGGTAAGCCATTAATTTTAATTCCGCAGTGTCCCTGTTCTTCAAGAGTTTTTTTAAATATTTGGTCGGAATGGAGGTTGAAAAGCAGTGGAGAAAGTATACATCCCTGCCTTAGTCCTTTTTGTATTGCAATAACGTATGTTGTTATATTACCTACTCTTGCACTTGCTCTTTGTCCCCAATACAGATTCTTTATCAGCTGAATATCCTGTCTATCTTATCCCTTTTCTTTTAACATTACCAAAAGTTTATCATGGTGAATTCGGTCGAACGTTTTTTCATAATCCAGAAATCATATGAACACATCCCTACGTTGATCTCGGCATTTCTGTAGCATCACGTTGATTCCGAACAGTGCCCTCCTTGTATCAAACACATTTCTGAAGCCAAATTGTGATTGATCTAGGCCTTCTTCGCATTTACTTCTAATACGGGCGGCATGAATTATACGCAGGAATGTTTTCAGCATGTGTGGCATGAGACTTGTTATTCTATAGTCGCTACATTGTTTTGGATGAAGCTTCTTAAGTAAGGTAATAAATGTAGACTTTATTGAATCACCTTGTTATTAATTCCATATTGTCTTCATTGATTAACTTGTTTGCTTCCATCGGTAATCCATCTAGCGTGCATGACTTTTGAATCCTTCTTCGTTTTCTATGTTTAACAACACCTCATCTCTCATACTGGTAAATGACTTGGTAATGTAATCTTCCCATGTAGTCCTTATATCTTTTTCGTCTAGTATTAACTCGTTTCTTTGGTTTGTTAATATTATTGGGATTTGTTTTCTGTATGTTCCAGAGTCTTCTTTGATTTTTCGATGCATATTAAGATCGTCGTATGCTCTAAGTATTATATATATAAAAATATTAATTTTATTATCTGATTTTATTTGGCCATTGTCAAATGTACCTGATAATTTAATATTGCATCGTTGATAAATTTAAAAAAAATTATATTGCCAAAAATATACAACAGCCTGTCAAACTTAGAGTATATGCCGATGACCTAATCATGTTTATTAAAAGTAAACATCTTCCAACAATGAAATTGTTACTTTAGAGGAACCTTAAAGAACTAGAACTTTGGTCTCATAATACCGGATTTTAATTTTTAATACCTAAAACCAATTGCTTACTTTTTTCTCGAAAAAATGATGAACCACCTTTATTAGAATTATATGGAAAACGTCTACAATTTGTTCAAACCATAAAATTTTTAGAAATGACATTTGATCATAAATTGAACTGGAACATACATATAAAAAAACTTATTTTATTATGTCAAAATGGTATTAATCTTTTTAAGATTCTAACAAATAGAAAATGGGGATCAGATCAAAGAACCTTACATTTACTATACGAACATCTGATACGATCTAAACTTAATTATGGTGCAGTTGCATATGGCTCCGCTAAAACACATATCCTAAAAACTCTTGGCTCTGTCCATAATAAAGTTCTGAGGATCATAATAGAATCCTATAGAACAGCACCAGTTGAAAGTTTATACGAAGAAGTAGGAGAACCATCGTTGGCCAGAAGAAGACAATACTTAACACTCTCTTATGCTACATCCTTACTGCCTAAACAATAAAATTACGTTCACAATAATAACCGTTCCAAATATTTGAATCAAATTTTACAAAAAAGAAAACGAAGTAATCCGCCTTTTTATTGCCGAGTAGAACAGGAGTTAAAAAATCTCCAGATTCAATTTCAGCCCGTTTTCGGTCCCTATATAAAAACCTCTTAGCCTTGGCTCATAAATCGGCCTTCTATTAACACCGACCTAAAATCTTATAGTAAGACTGAAACCCCAACATCTATATTAAAACAAATCATTTTATCTACAATAGCCAAATATACCAACTATCATAAAGTATACACAGATGCCTCCAAAACATCATACATTACTGGAGCTGCTGTGGTTACACCAGCAGGAACTCAACAAAATAAGCTTCCAGAAATATCAAGTATTTTCACAGGAGAATGGTATGCTATACTTAAAGCTCTAACTTTTATTAACACTACAAAATTTCCTAAAGCACTTATTATTACTGACTCTATAAGCTTACTTATAGAAATTAAAAAATTATAAACCTGACACCCAATAGCTCTACTCATAAAAAATGAATTATATCATCTTCAACTAAAAAGAAGTGACATCAAATTTTTATGGACACATTTCCATGTAGGACTTGGAGAAAACGAATTAGCTGACAAATATGCCAAAGAAGCAGTGAATAATGACAGTGCAACTAACGTTAATTTAACCGTGGTTTGTGACGTAAAATCAAATATAAAATTTTAAGTAAAAAGTGCGTGGCAAAACCAATGGCAAGAAAGTAAAACAAAATTACGAGAAATAACTGCCGTGGTCAAGAAACGAAGAAAAACGAAATGATCAAGTACTGATATCAAGACTCAGAATCTGACACACAAAACTGACTCATGAGTATCTAATTACAAAATCGGCAAAACCAATCTGTCAACTTTGCAGTTGTGACCTATCTATAAAAAACATTAATTGAATGTCCAAAATATCAATTTGAAAGAAAACAAAACAAACTCTCTTTAAAACTGAAAGACATCTTAGGTCAGGACTGCAAGGTTGACAGCATTAAAAAATTTCTTATAGAAACAAAATTATTCCATTTGATATAAAACGAATATAGAACCATCTAACCTGTATAAAATGTATCTACCGCTAATAACCTACACGGTTAATGCGAAATTTAAAAAAAAATATAGAATATAAATTTTAACACTTTGCATTGCTTGAAGTTAGGAAAACAAAAGAGGGTCGAGAAGCCAGAAACCGTTTCGAATGTTGCTTCTCGTGTTAAATTCAGCGTTTTGATTAGTCACTGAGACCGTATAGTCGTTAGCTAAAAATTGCACGCGACGATTGGAATGTTCTCGGATAAAAACTGCACGTGTTCTTAAGATGATCTATAAATAGCACGGGACCCTTTGTTTATACGAAAGCTAATTTCCACGTAATGAATGCGTGACTTTTAGTTGATATTTGATGGCGTCAGGGCCGTATTGAGTAGTTTTAAAAATCAAGGAATTTCTCAAAGAGGAATTGAACAGTTGGAAGTACTGATTTCCAACAAATTTTATTATCTATAAATAACCTATTAATTTTTTACTACTTCGTAATTTATAAAATTTTGAAAATACATACAGTCGTAAAACCACAAACATTGATAATAAGCTGTGTATTTTGAAAAAACATTTCATTTTTAAAAACCAAAAAAATGATAATTTTTTATCACATCGTTAATGATTTCAGAAAAAATACTAATTTTATTATCTATATTCTTTGATTTTTTTGTTAAATGTACTTTCTTCATAATAATTTATTCGACAACTCGCATTGACATTGGATCGTGGGAAAATTACATCATTCATATAAGGCTCAAGGTCTTTTAATTTTGAAAATCATTTTATTTTTAAAATCCGAAACTGATAATGTTTTATCGCATCTTTGATGATTTCAGAAAAAGTATTAATTTTATTATCTATAACCTATTGATTTTATTTGGTTATTGTCAAATGTACTTTCTTTATAATAATTTATTCGACAACTCACAATGGCGATAGATCGTGAGAAAATTACATCATCCATTTAAGGCTCAAGGTATTTTAAAACAACATTTTATTTTTTAAAACCGAAACATTACATTCATATAAGGCTTAAGGTGGCTGCGGGAGCTGATAAGGTAAGGTCCAAGGTCAGTCTCGCTGGAATGTCCCAATGTCTATTCAGCAAATTTTATACACACTTCAACTTAAGTGCACAGCTGATGGCTGACAGTACCGACAAATTGATTGACGTCTACTGACGGTCAACTCTAACCCCGCGCTTATTCGTCAAACCAAATAGCACATGCTTCTGCGACTTCCTGTTACTGTTACGTTACACATTTCAGAAATCACCTTTACAAATTGCTAAAAAGCGAGAGGAAAGATGTTACACATCAAAATATTTTAAACTATATAATTATAGATAGTGTCCCGAATAAGCGAGCAGCATACACATCTATTTTTTTAAATGGAACACCCTTTATTTTTACCTTTTTTTTTAAACTTTATTTTGGTTGGGTTATTCAAAATAGCCAAGAAAAAGTTAACATATACTAATGACTTAAATCTATTCAAATAAGAGTATTCTTATACTTCATCTTGTGTACTTTTTTGATGGGCTTTTTATTGTTTTATGAACAAATCTATTAGGAATTTTAAGAAAGTCCCAAATATTTATTTTAGTGTAAATATCATAATTACGAAATATTTTTAAAATGATTTATTATTATATTTTTATCCAAAACAAACAATTTAACAATAGTTTTTTGCAAAAACCAAGTAAATGACACTTCTGTTTTCCACGTTAATTATTATTCCACTAGATTAAACGGATATTCGCTGTTATCTTTAAGTTCTTCGGCATCACAAACTCTAAATCCACAGTTAAACTCGTCGATGATAGCTATATCTTTGTCGGTTAAGTTAAAGTCAAAGATGTTTATGTTTTGCTGAAGTCTCTCAGCGTTAGAGGATTTCGGAATCGGTATGGTACCTTGTTGATAGACGTAACGTAATACAACTTGAGCACTTGATTTACCGTATCTTTTTCCAATTTTTTCCAGTCTTTGGTCTTCCAAGGAAAGCATTTTGTCAGGTTCTAGGTGCAAACGTATCTAATGCTCCTACTATGTTATCAACAAACATTTTTGCTCTCTTGTTTACCTCTACCTCTTGTACTTGTCTTGTTGTACTGCTTAGCCTCCTTATAAATTCTGTCACATCAATTTTAGAGAGAGAGAGACCAAAACAATGACCTGCTGTGCATTAACTAATCTGACTACTTACAAACTTCTAAAAATTATTTAAAACCACATACTGAATTCAGGCATTGGTATCGTTTGAACTAATAAAATGTGCAAAAACGAAGTGTAACACTTCCCCCTTACTTCGAGAGGCATTAAAGCATAGACTTTAATGACAATCAGGAAAAACTACCAATAGGATTGATAGTAGCTGAATGTTACTCTAGACTAAACTATAACCATTATAAATTGACTGATTACTCCATAAAACAACAAAAATTACGAAATAATTGACTGAAACATACTGGAAAACTTCCATACAACACAAATGGAATGGGAAAATCTATGAAAAATAGTGTGAGAGATCAATCTATCGAATCCCTCACAAGAGGATATCTGTGCTATGTCTCAACACTAATTCTATATCTACTACACGGCAAAATAATCTACAAATACACAGCACTGAAACAATGACCGCCAGAAATTGAATCCCTTGACTACAATAGTATTAACAGGCGTTTTCCAAAACAAAACAAAATTTCTGTGCAGTCCAGATCAAACCTCTTCAACAACGTTCACATAGACTCCTAACCCTAAAAGCAACGATAAATCACGGCAAAAAATTCTAGCACATCATAGGTCACAAAAAAAATTTGAAATTAGATATCTACCATCTCCCAATTATTAAACAATCTATAAAAATAAAACTATCAAATTTATATCTTATAGTAACATGGCGGACGATGTAAACGCGAGCAAAAGTGATCTAAAGAAATATGCAAATATTGTAAAAAATCCGTGGTAAATTCAGTAGTAAAGTGCATAACTTATGAAGCAGTGTATCATAATTCGTGCGCTTTAAAAATAGCAGGTCTAATGGCCTTAGGAGAGAAAAACTATGTAAAAAGCTGTTCAAGATATGTTAAGGTTAAGAGCGGAGATGCAGAACTTGCAGAAGGAAAAACATCAGAAACCATATAAAATTACTGGAAGCTAAAGATGGGATTTTAAAAGGTAGAAACGAAATAATTTCTGAGTTGAAAGCCAAAAAAATATTGTTATACACAAACTTAGAATTATTACATGAAAAACGAGACTATTTTAACAAAAATGATAAAGAAGATCTACATCAACATAAAAGTGATAAACAAAAGACGACCTATGCTAGTCAAATGGCATCAAAGTTGGGAAGCAAACAGCCAGTTCCACCAGTATTACATGCTGGCGAAAGCTGTGAACAGGGCAGTGTCAGAAACTATTATTCTTTTTCCTCTTCTTTAAACAAACATAACCTTCAAATCGATAACAATAGAACAAGAATGATAACTCAACAAGAAGTAAACAATGCCGTTCTACAGGCCCAAATGACCAATAACATGCGAGAGATTCAACAGATAGAAGATCAAACACAGACATCCGATAGAAACAATGAGTGGCATACTCAGTTTGCCAAGAAAAAAATCCAACTGTTAGGTGGTTTAAAACCATAACTAACAGGTATTTTATTGTAACAATCAATAGAATAAGATCACAACATGCTCTTACGCCAGCATATCAGTTTATATGTCTTAACGAGATAATATTCTCAAAAAATATTTATATGTAATACGTTGTAAATTATTATTATTAGAGTCAGAAGCACCTTACAAAATATATAAATTACAATCCATAAATGTAAACAAGCAGTTAGGTATACAGATATTGTTAAATTAATTAAACTAAGTATGTCTTGCCCAGTATTGCGTTTGGAAGAGCTGACATCAGATCTTTGTGGGTGCATTGGGTGGGACACAACGGGCATTTGTACATGTGTAGAGTCGTCTGAGGGTCGCCATAATCGCATAGGGTGGAGGTCACTGGCTATCCAGTAGTATTCCATTCCACATTACTTGCAACTTTCTAGATGTCTGTTGCGAAGGTGGAAGGCGCATACTTGAGTTTTAGCTGTGTTTGGCCTTAGCTGATTTTTATTATAGTATCGGTTCAGTTCTTCCAGTACCTTAGTTAGACTTTGTTCAATGTCTTCGAAATTATTTCCCTACTATTGCTCGGTCATCAGCGTAGATATAGCTATTAGTATCGATGGGAAGCGGTTGGTCGTTAGTATATATATTAAATAGGGTGAGAGCCAGCACGCTGCCCTGTGGTAGACCGACTCTTACGTTTTATATTTGTAGGAAAAATATAAAACACCGTGGAGTAGCAATCTTGGCACATGACAATATTGAGTGTTTTCCTCTTTCCTTGGATTATTTCTGTGTTGAACAGCATGCTGAATTTTGTGCCATAGAGATCAGAAAGACAAAAACAGTTCTTATTATATCCTATAGATCTACATTGTCTAGGGAATTTGAGTTATATTTTGACAAAGAACTTGAAGAACTTTTAACTTCAATAACAGATAGGTACAAACATATAATTTTAGCTGAAGATTTCAATATTAACATTAAAGATAAAAACGCTAATTCAGAATACCGGCTTAACTTGTGTGAATCTTTTGATCTTAAACCTAAAATTGATTTACCAGCTAGGAGCACTGCGAGGTCTTCTAGTTGCAATAATACTATTTTTACTGATCTGGATAATTCTTTTTGTGAAACGGGAATTTTTGATCCCTGTATTGCTGATCATGCAGGGCAATTTATTACAATATCTACCTTTCCTGGTGATTGCATCTAAAACACCGTAAATAGATGTATCACAAAAAAAGGGTTGAACTCTCTAAAAGTAGTGTTAGGATCAGTTGATTGGAAAGTCGCTTATGACGAAAACAACAACAAATAAAATAGCAGAATTTAATAACATGACTTACAGTTCTCTTGTAAATCAAGTTTTCCCACTAAAACGAATCAATACCAGGGACATAAGACCAGTGACATTCTTCAACGACAAATTAAAACAAATGAGAGAAAACCTCCAGGTGTTAAATAGTATTAGAGCTGCAATTGGAAGGCCTGAACACCACAATGCATTTAAAATTTATAAAAAACAATAACAAAACGCTATACAAAATGCCAAAAGAATTTCATACGATAATTTTATTAATCAATCAAGTAACAAATCCAAGGACGCTTGGAAGTTAATTAACTATGAGCGCAATTTAAATCAAAAACTTTCAGCCACAAGCAGCATTTCCCCTGATGAATATAACATCTTTTTCAAGGTAGCTGAACAAATTGTAAAATCTCTACCCTCTTGCAACATTAATGCTCTAACATACCTTTTTACACTCCCCAAACCTAGCACTTCTATCTTCCTCAGTCCAGTTAAGAAAGATTGAAGTTAAACAAGCAATAATTAAATTGTTTGCTTGGACATATACAACTTAAACAGTAGAATGATCAAAAAAACCATACACCTTATTGCTGGTCCATTTATTGTTTTCAATCGTTGCCTCTGTGAAGAACTATTTCCACAGATCTTTAAATCAAGTAAAGTTATTCCCATATTTACAAAGGGCGATCCAAATATTCTTTCAATTGTTGCTTCTGTGAAGGACTATTTCCACACATCTTTAAAACAAGTAAAGTTATTCCCATATTTAAAAAGGGCGATCCAAATATTCCAGACCCATATCTATCATTCCTACCTTTAGTAAAATTTTTGAAATGCTAATTAAAGACCGCTTATTTTCTTTTTTAAATGCTCATTCAGTACTTAATCAAAATCAATTCAGATTTAGGTCTAACAAATCGACAACCCAAGCTGTGATGGCTATAGTGGGAGTAGGCAAGTTTTTTATAAATCTGGAAATTCTAGCACATGTAGATCCATTTCGCACAATGTACCACAAGGTTTCATACTGGGACCAACTCTTTTTGTGGTATATATTAATGACATTTTCAATTTTTTACTTCTAAGCTTATCTTTTTGCTACGCTGATGATGTATCAATGGTAGAAAAATACTCAAATGTTAACGACTTAATGGACCTATGTTCTAGAACAGATAAGAATGCTGAAACTTGGTTTACTTGAAATTATCTCAAACTAAACAGGAAAAGACACAGAAAATTATAATATCAAATCGACAAGTAACAACAAAGCAAGATGTAGATTTATTGGGGTTTAAAATTGATGACATGTTAAATTGGGAAGCACATATTATTTCTGGTCTGTGCAAAAAACTTTCTACACAACTGTTTCTACTAAGACAGCTGAAAATGTGTCTCAGTCAAAGTATAGTATTACAGACAAATTTTTCTCTTTTTAACAGCCACCTAACATATGGCATGCTTTTATGGGGTCAGTCTTCATGCAATTAAAGCCTTTCATATGCAAAAAAAACAAACCGGATTATAGCCAATGTCTCTTACAGACAACACTGTCGTCCTTTATTTCAAGAACTTTAAATTCTACCCTTGCCATGTATTTTCATGCTCTGCAATGTTTTAGAAATATACAAAAATAATACCAAGTACCTCAAAAATGCTAACTTTCATAATTACTCAACTCGAAAAGGCGCACAACTGAGGCCTAAATTTTATCGACTGGATCTATCAGCTAGAAATTCACTCAACTTACATTTATACAATAAAATACCAGCAGACATTACTGGTTTGAGTTATAACCGTTTCAAGGCTAGAGTTAAGCACTCACTATTGAGGCACTGTTTCTACTCCATCGAAGAGTAGGTATTTGAATTGTGAGACATTAATCTTTTAATATGTTAGTTTTTGGTTTTAAATTTTAAAAATAATTATTTTAGATGTAATTAGTGTGTATAAACTGCAACTATTGATGTTCTCACTTTGTCAGTTTGACTTGTCACTATTGTACATTTTAAAAATTTTGTTTTACCCTAAAGGAGGGAACAGAGTTTCAATGCCCCGAGTAAATTATAGTATTTACCACACTAAAAGTAATGTTAGCTTGTTAGGTGGAGCAAAGAAAATGCAATCATAATTATTAAGACAAAATACAAATTGCCACCATACAATTGGGATATAAAAAGTCATACCAGCTGAAATGACAGGTGAAGCCAAGTCAAAAAGAGAAATCTCTATAGCAGGACGGGGTTAAAACACTAAACGTCCCCTAAGCAAAACATGAATATCTGATTCTAATCCGAAACGATAATCTACTAAATTAATTTACTTAGGAATGAATATTTTCCCAATTACAGGTATATAATTATTAACTAAGCCAATTCAAAATAATATCAGGTAATTCGGAAAAACAATCCAAAATACCAAAGAATGAACATCCTCCCAAATATATAATCATTTATTAAGCCAAATACAAGATATCAGCCTGTTGAAAAGAATCCAAAACACTCAAGAATGAATACTCCCCAAAGCTACAACCATTCACCAAGCGAAATACAAGATAATATCAGATAATTCAAAAAGACAATCCCAAAATACCTAAGAACGAACATTCTCCCAAAGACGCAGGTATACAATCACTCACCAACCCAAACACAAAACGACATCAACAAGGTCTTGGAACTCCCTAAAACAACTTGCATCACTCCAAGACACACCAGAAAATCGAATATCCACCCAAAATAAAGAAGGAAAGGAAAAATACTCGAGATTCACACAAATCCTCAGATAAAGCTCTAAAAAGTATGCACTCCCAAGCTCAATGCCAGAAAAGAATTATTCATTAAGTCACACTTTTTCTCTTTACAACTCATCAGAAATAGAATGCTTTCCAAAGCCCACTACCAACCAATCATTCGACCAGAAAAAAAATCAACATACAAGGAACAACAAGGGAAGCAAAAACAAGATAATTCTCTAAATGACGACTACCAGCGTTTTCCAAAAGGACAATATTAAACTCTCACATGAAAGTATCTCTCTGAAGATGAAAAACATAAAATTCCAGCACGTTACCTCAAATATAGAAGTACTCTCCAAAGCCTACCACTAACTAAATGATTATCAATCATCAGGAAATCCTAGCAAGCATATATAAAGTACTAGAGAATTCCTTAATCTGAATTAGACATCTTCAACACAAGAGACAAAAGTTAAGAAAAACATATAAAGACAGGGTACCATTTTGGTCGGAATTTTACCGCCAGGAAGGGCAATTCCTACATAGTAGGGAACAGAAATGTTCAAGTAGCTTTTAGCCGAAGCTAGGGATAGCCAACTTCTACCCCAATCAATAACAGAAATAGGTAGGTTTATAAAACCAAAATCGGAATACAAAAAAGAAAGAACGAGATAAACTTCATTTCAATAACAATAAATAAATCAGCCAAATTACTACATTAATGTTAAAATTTCCAAAATTCGCACTAAATACTAGAAAGTTTTTGTATTTTTTAGTTAGAAAAACTCAACAAAAACACATCACTGCGAGATACTTTCTACAACACAGGGACTTATAAAATTTAAACAAAGTTTACATACCCACTCCCTTCCCGGAAAAGAAAAAATAACACCAAACCTAAAACCGGAACAAATTACAAATTATTCCCAAAACATTCACAACACTTCACTCTATAATTCCACTTAAACAACGTTGGGCGCCATTTACAACAAGGGAAAATTTCCCCTGCTGGCAGATGTTCTGCCTGAACTTCTCTGGACGTTCAGGAAGTAGTTGGCTTGTTACAAAAATAAGTGTTTTAAGTGCTTAGTTAATGGTATATTTCAGCAAATAACACACACGTAAATTAATCAACAACTTTTATTAGTGTAAAAAATATTAGAAAAGTTTGAGTTTTAATGCTAAGCAATACGCTATCTGGCAAAATAAACTCGCATCAATATCACGTGACCAGCAAGTATTATTGCTTTGTGTTTATTTACCTGGAAGCGTGCATTTGTGTAAAGATTATAGTTGTTTAATAGTGAATAATAATTTGTTAATAGTGAAAATGACCAGCAGAGCAAATTGTTTCTGATAATCCACTCATCATACTGTTTTTCTTTGATACCACAAACAATAACGCGGTTTGCTGCCAGAACAGATTCACCCTCCACAATGCATCGACTACTTGGAGTAGCAGTCAGGTAAACAAAAATTGAGGACAATGGTAGAAACTTATCCGTTCAAATATCGAAATTTTTACTAAATTGTACACTTCCCTTAGTAAACATCACAGTTGGCGTCAAAAACGACAGAATGACAGCGTGGGAAAATAAAGGTTAAAATGTCAATATATTATTATATCATAGCGTGACAGTTTTTCTTTTTCCATAGATAAAATGAATACTGATGTATGGCTACGATATCGCTGTGTCCAATACCTTCACTCCTCTTCACGGCGCTGTCGTGGCCATCAGGAGAGCCCTATATGCTGTTGCGTAGGTTTACCAACCGTGGGCTAGCTAGGGCTTTAGTCAGCAGGTCTGCCTCCATTTTCTCAGTTTGTAGATACTTGACCTCTATTGATCCTTCTTGGATGCAATTTCAAATAAAGTGCATCTTTAAATCGATGTGTTTTGACTTTAAGGTTACTATTGAATTTTGGCTAAGTTTAAGAGCTGCTTGGTCGTCATTTAAAATGACTATACTCCCAAATCTTTGAACAGATTTTTCAGATGGTTGGCTCCTTTCGCGGCTTCGGTGAATGCAACGTATTCCGCTTCAGCGGTCGATAAGGCACCGCTTTTTTGCTTTTTGGCCATCCAGCTTACAGCTGTTCCTGCATATTTAAAGCAGTATCCTGAAAATGATTTCCGATCGAGCTTACATGCGCCCCAATCCGCATCTGCCATGCCGTACAAATCATCTTCTGTTTTCTTGAATGTCAAGCCGACACTCTTTTTCGACTTTAAATTTTGAAGTCCCCTTTTTGCACACTTAAGGTTGGGCTTATGGCAAATTTTATGTCGGGTCTAGTTGCGACTGCCAGGTACATAAGCGTACCTATCAGATTGTTGGTTGCATATTGTCTTGATTCATTTGTTTATTTTTCTTTCCAATTTCAGATTTGTTTGTGCGACGCTCTTTTTCATCCACAAGCCTTTCGTAGTTCGAATCTTTGTTTTCAAAGTACATTGTGTCTGTGACTTTGATATCTCGGCTTATCACCACATTATCATCTTCAGGTAGATACACTCTGTAACCTTTTGAGGTCAACGAGTAGCCCATAAATACTCCCTCATTTGTTTTTGTGTCAGCTTTCCTCGTCTGTTCTTTTTTAAGACGAAAGTTTTCCTGCCGAAGGCGTAAAGATGATTTCCGGACGGTGTTCGTCCTGTCCATTTTGTAACCGGTATGTTGCCATTTTAAACCTTTAAAGGGCTACGATTTATAAAGTAGTTAGCAGTGGATACTGCTTCTGCCCAAAGCTTTTTGCGAACATTAGCTTCGATTAATAGGTATCTCGCTTTGTCCAATAATGATCTGTTTTTTGTCTCACTTATCCCGTTCTGCTGTGGGGTGTAGACTGTGGTCAATCTTTGGATGCCTTGTGATTTGAGAAAGTTGTCGAATTCTTTATTTCGGTATTCGGTCCCGTTGTCTGATTGTAGATGTCTTATTTTCTTGTTGAGGAATGTCTCGACTTCATTTTTTTAAGTTTTGAAAGTTTTATTTATTTATTTATTTATTTATTGAACCAGTAAAATTTACATTTACATTTATGTAAGTAAGTAAATCCAACAGAGGTAAACGCAGTTACCTGTTCGTTGGTCCGGTTGTAAGAATTAATATAAAAACTTAAAGACTAAACTTATATCTAACAATATAATATTTACTTATTGACATTTTTAACGCATTATATATTAGATATTGCCACATTTTTATAATTAATATTGCTGAATTATATAATAATTTCATATATTAAGGGCAACAACTTATCAACAGTTGTCTGTAACCCATTTTTTAAATTTGGTTTTACAATATTTTATATTATAAACATTTTTTAAATCTTTTGGTAGTCTATTGTAGTTGAACACAGCTGTATAATAACTCATCTTTTTACTAACTTCCTTTTTCATCAAAGGGATAGGTATTTGTTTTTCTCTAGTTCTACTTCCAGATTCTAAATATTTCTTTTTTAAATTATCATAGTGATATATAATAGATTCAAAGATAAATATTTGGTCAATACGTAACACATCATTTTTCTTTTTGATGAAATATACATGGTAGTATCGGGTAAAATCATCAATAAAAGTGACAAAGCATTTTGAGCCTGCTATTGTATCAATAATGATGCGAAGCATCTTTATGGAGTTGGAGTAATCGTGGACAAGAATCTTACAGGATCCGTTATGAGTTTTACACCATACTCAGAGTCATGATGCTCCAGCTGGCAACACGCACTAGAAAAATGAATATAATACAGGCATATGCACCAACAGCTGAGAAGGAAGATGATGAAGTTGAAGAATTTTATGCTGAGCTAGATACTATCTTTAGAAGCATAAAGAGCAATGATATCACAGTAGTAATGGGAGATTTTAACGCCAAAGTGGGCAAAGTCAAGGTTGAAGCACACACAGGGAGTTTTGGCCTAGGAGAGAGGAATAATAGATGTGATCGACTAATAGAGTTCTGTCAAGACAAGAATCTTATGATATCAAATACCTTCTTCAAACTACCAGAACGCAGATTGTATACCCGGAAATCTCCTGCGGATAGCCCGGAAAATACGGTAAGAAACCAATTAGACTACATACTCATCAACAACCGCTATAGAAACTCAGTGAAGGCTACGAAAACATACCCAAGTGCTAACATTAATTCCGATCACAACCCAGTAATAGCTAAACTTAGTATCAGGATGAAGGAGATAACAAAATGTCAAAACAATTATATCGATACGAAACTTCTTGAGGACCCTAAAATCCATAATTCAGTAAAGAAGGAGACTAACGAATGTATGAAAGACATCAACAAACTAAACGTGATCAGTGTGGATGAAAGGTGGAAACAGATGCAAACACGATTAGAAACAATAGCCAAAGAACACTTAATAAACAAAAGAACCAAGAAAAAACCCTGGATAACATCGGAAATCCTGTATCTTATGAAAGAGAGAAGAAAGAGCAAGGGCAAAGTGGAGGAATATAAGGCACTACATAAAATAATACAAAAACGAATAAAAGAAACCAAAGAGGAATATCTAGTGACACAATGCGAGGAAATAGAATTACTAGAGAGGAAATTTGACGGCTTCCACATGAATAAAAAGATAAAGGAGATGGCTGGTTGCAACAAAATCAAAACTGCTGGTAGCATAATTAAGGATACAGACGGTCGTACTGACGTGGAAGACAAGCTAAGGAGGTGGAAAATATACCTCTCGGAACTATTCTACGACGAAAGACCTCCAAGGCCGATCTTAGAATCAAGCAAAGTACACCTAAAAATATTGAGATCAGAAATAGAATATGCTTTGGAAACTATGAAACCCGGCAAAGCTGCTGGTCCTGATCAAATACCCATAGAACTTGTCAAACTCTTTGATGACGATGTGATAAATATTCTTCTGGACCTCTTTAACAACATTTATGATAGTGAAGAAATCATTCAGCAATGGCTGACATCTACTTTTGTACTTATACCTAAGAAACCAAACCCAAGAGAATGCTCAGACTACCGGACCATTGCACCTTAAAGCTGTTTTTAAAGATCATCCATAAAAGAATATACAGAAAACTTGAGGAGGACATGAGCAACACGCAGTTTGGATTCCGCGAAGGACTTGGAACAAGAGAGGCGCTCTTTGGGATAAACGTTCTTTTCCAGCGCTGTCTCGATATAAACCAAGATGTGTTTGCATGTTACATCGATTTTGAGAAAGCTTTTGTCGAAGTGAAACATGACAAGTTACATCAGCTACTCGTCAGTAAAAACATTGATTTGGACGATGTGAGAATAATTAGCAACCTATACTGGGGCCAAAGAGCGAATACAAAGGTAGAAAACCAGCCAACAGAGGAAATGGAAATCCGTCGTGGTGTAAGACAAGGATGTATCCTATCGCCAATACTATTCAACCTGTATAGCAAAGCCATTTTTAAAGAAAACTTGCAAGAAGAATCGGTAGGGATAATTATTAACGGAGAAGTCATAAATAATATGCGATATTCTGACGACACCGTCTTGTTAACGAGCAATCAAAGATTCTTCCTTCTAGAGAAATTAAATGATCGATGTAACTAAAACGGTCTAGAGATAAATCTTAAAAAAACCAAGTTAATGGTAGTTACAAAGTTCTCCCAAAATCACAACCATGTAAACGTGTCAGTAGCAGACATCTTAATAGAGAATGTGCAGTCATACAAATACCTGGGAGCCTGGATAGAACAATCAGGTGACCAAACAAGAGAAATAAGAACGAGAATAGAGATAGCCAGGTCAACATTTACGAAAATGAAAAAGTTGTTCATCAGTCGAGATATCAAGATTGGACTTAGGATGAGGATGCTGCGGTGTTACGTGTTTTCCGCGCTTTTGTACGGAGTGGAGGCATGGACTCTCAAGAAAAATCACACAGACAAACTACAAGCCTTCGAGATGTGGTGCTACCGTAGAGTGTGTCGTATTCCCTGGACAGAAAAGATCTCTAATATGGAAGTCCTAAATCGGATGAATAAGGAATGTGAAGTCATTAACACCATCAAAAAGAGAAAGCTTCAATATCTAGGTCATATACTGAGAGAACCCAAATACGCAATTCTCCAGCTAATAGTTCAGGGAAAGATTGGTGGAAGGAGGAATATTGGAAGACGCCGTGTGTCTTGGCTTAAAAACCTAAGGGACTGGTTTAATTGTAGCAATGTTGAACTCTTTCGAGCTGCAGTCAATAAGGTCAGGATAGCTGTGATGATAGCAAACCTCCGATAGGAGATGCACTATAAGAAGAAGAAGATTGTATCATACTCAAAAGGTCCCACATACGTCGCTATGGATGATTTCTAGCGGTTCAGTTGTGTAGAGATCGTCATGTCTTGGAAATGGTAATCTTGAAAGTTTACCCTTTATGCAGGTTTCGCAGGTTTCAAATTTTTCATTACCCAGGTTCAGTCCGTACATAAGGTTGTCTGCAGCTATCTTCTTCAGATCCCTCTCATTTATGTGACAAAGTTTACGGTGCCATTCCATGACGTCACTGTATTCTTTTGGTGAGTAATTAGCGGTATCATTTTCCTTAAATCTTTTCTTTGTGCTGTCAGTGTTACTTCGCCGCTCTTTTCTACTATTTAAGCTTCGTCTTTTTCAAATACGACTTTGTTTCCTTTGTCTGCTATTTTGCCCACGGACAGTAAATTAACTGACACATCAGGAACAAATAGGGCGTTATTGAAGTTGTAACCTTCTTTGTCTGTGTTGACTGTTACTCTACCTTTTCCTTCTATCTTACTAGTGTATTTGTTAGATGCCAATTTCAAGCTACCATTTTCAGGGGTCAGGCGCCCAATTCTCAAATGTCTATCAGAAATGTAGTACGTGACAATATGTCGAGTGCAAAGGTCTACTGACTTCCGAAATAGGTATTCTTGCCAATTCTCGGGAACTACTCGACATGTGGAAGTCACTCGACATATTATGTCTAGTAAGAATATCTGGCAACTCTGTATTAAGAATTAAAGAAGAAGACAGGTGCGGTTGTTCTGTCATTATTGTATTTATTTGTGATTTGTGGTAGAATAATAATTTCTAATTTTTTACTTAAAGTGGGGTTCAGATTGGAGATGGAAATTACTAAAAAATCCTATTGTTCTGCAAATCAAAAATCAAAGTTGGTTGATTTCCTGCAAAACGAAAAGGAACTTGTTTCTATTAAATGTTTCACTAAATCTTTAGACAGTCGAAACTTTTCACAAACATGTTATCATTTAACTTCCTGAAACAATCATAATAACGGTGGAGATGCTTCTCAAATTCTACAGCTTTTTCATTATCCTCCAGATTTTAAATAGCTTGTAAAATTCGTAATTTTGAATGAAACATTGAAAAAGAAAGTGATGGAGACCCGGGCATACCGCGGTGCAGATATTGACAAAGACCACTTCTTAGTAATGAGCCGAATAAGAGGTCTCTTAAAGTGGTGGCGGAATCGTGTGTAGGAATTAAGTAGTGTACTAGAGCGTATAAAAGTTGAGAATTTGCAAGAAGAAGGTATAAAAGAGGAGTTCGTTAGTAAATTGATCAAGAAATTTTACAGTTTAGATGAAGCATGTGAGATTGAAGAATTGTGGAAGCCATTCAAGAGAGGAATCTTGGATATTGCTGTATTGAAGTGTGCGGCGTAAATAAAAGAAGGAAAGGATGCAAGTTACAGAAAATGTGCGTAGAGATTCCAAAAGCAGTGTCAGAAAAGAAGAAAGCCTGACTGGATTGGCTAACTACTAAAGCCAATCAAACAACGCAAAAGGCAACGATTAAAAATGTAAACAAGGCAAAAAATGAGTACAAAAGGGGTGGCAAAAGAAGTTGTGGTAAGAAAGAAGGAGAGTGATAAAGATGAATTTGATAAAAGGTTATCTGACGATTTCCAAAAAAATATTAAACTCTTCTGGAAGTCCATAAGAACAGCCAGAGGTAAAAATACTACCTCGGAACTGGAAAAAATCAGAAACCAAGATGGTAGTATGGTGAAAGAAGAGAAATGTGTTTTAAAGAGATGGAAGGAATACTTCTAAAGTTTATTTGAGAAAGAGGAAACACAAGCACAGGCCCCATTCGGAGACAAGAATAAAGTTGCAATGAAAGTGAAATTAGTACGACAGAAATTGTGGAAGCGTTGAACAGTAAGAAATTGGGTACGACAGGATAACGGTTGAAATGCTAAAGGCTGGACAAAGCGTGGTAAGTAGTCTGCTGTACTGCCTTTTTAACCTTTGTTGAAGAAGTGGTAGCGTACCAGACGACTGGTGCAAGGCCGTTATCGTGCCGTTTTACAAGGGAAAAGGTTCGCAGCAGGACTGTAAGAACTACCGAGGTATTAGTTTACTCAGCATAGTCGGCAAACTGTACGTAAAAATATTGTTTAAGAGAGTGACGAATAAAACTAAAAACATTATATGGAATGTGCAAGCAGGATTTAGAAGGGAAAGGAGATGTATGGATCAGGTCTTTTCATTATAAGGTATAGCCGAAAAATTCGGTAGCTTAATACGAGCACTGAAATAAGTTTACGAGGATTCCACTGCTTGTGTCAGGATAAACGGAGCTTATACGGACTGGTTTAACATCGAAAAAGGTGTGAGACAGGAATGTGTGGCTTCGCCATGGCTGTTTAACTTATACATAGACGTGAAAGAGAGTGCGTATGGATTGAAAATGAATGATTTGATCGTCAAATACCTTCTTTACGCCGATGATCAAGTCATATTAGCGTCATCTGAAGAGAAGTTGGTTTTTGAAAGAAAAGAAAGCATGACAAACTGTGAGGTTCTGATCAAGGGAGAAGGAGTGGAACAAGTACATGAGTTTGCATACTTGGGTTTAAAGTTTAAGAGAAATGAAAAGTATGACAGTGACATTAAGCGAAAGGTGTTGGCAGGAAAATAAATGAATGGGGCACTGCATAGCTTTATGAACAGCCAGAAAGTGTCAAAAAGGCACATCTGGCTGTGCATAGAGGAGTGTTGGTTCCCACACTTATGTATGGTAGTGAATGTTTTTTGGATTTGGCAGAAGTATGAAAATAGGATTAATGCTGCGGAGATGAGTAGTGTGAGTAGTATAGCCGGAGTGTCTCGGTTGGATAAAGTGAAGAACTGTGAAATAAGGAAACGCTGTGTAAAAGAAGATGTGGTTATAAAAATAGTTAAAGGAATGCTTTTATTGACGAAACAGGGTTATAAGGTGAATGGACAAGTCTGTAGATGTCGACCTCGGCGAACATATCTCCATCAGATCGACATTGTTTTAAAGAAATGCCAGGTCAAACGTACCAACAACAGACGACCATGATTTAGACACGTAGAGAGGATGGATAAAGGAAGATTGACGAAACAAATTTATAAGGCGAGTTTGAATGGACAAGTCGATAGAAGTCGACCTCGGCGAACATATCTCGATCAGATCAACATTTTTTTGAATAAAAAAGGCCAGGTCAAGATTACCAACAATCGACGAGCATGTATGAGAGCCTTGATGAAAGTAGCGGAAGCAAAAGATGTCTGTAAGAACATAGCAAGTGGAAGGAAGTGGTCTCTGTCTACCTCTACGGGAAAATGTAAAATTTTTATTTCTTCGTCCATCATTTTCAAACTGATACTCACAATGAACTTAAAAGTGACAAACAACAACAGCAAAAGACAAATATACGACACTATTTATTTAGTATATGTACACCGGAAGAACTAACATAACCTTACATTAATGATATGTCGAGTTGCTCCTACCCACTCGTCTTCGTGTCTATCGACATTTGTCTAAAGCGACATTAGAGAATACTAATTTTTGATTTCAATGAACAAATTTTTGATGTCGCATGCGACATTAATTCGATAGACATTTAAGATTCGCACCCCGGGGCGGGCCCCTGTTCTTACACCTTCGCCATGATGTTAGCCATTAGAGATGGGTACTCCTCTTTCTATATAAATTAGTTAGCATACATTAATTATTACAATACCACCGTCGACTCCGACCAATCCGGTGCGACACAATCTGCGCATGCTCCATTCTTGGTTTGGACTCTTTCCCGTTCCCGCGTTTTGTTTAGTGATTGTCATGTTGTGTTAATGTCAATTACTTCTAACTTTTTTAAATTGCGATATTTTATAATTTGGCGATTTATCCTTTTTTGTGCTACAAACAGTATTAATTATTATTAATTTGTGGAGCAAACATGGCGAAATCTTATAAAAATTAAAAGTTTTTTTAACCTCAAATTTATTTCCAGTGATAATTTGGTTTGTCATGCTTGCAACAAAGAATTTAGCAGTATATCGACTAAAACCCGACACAAATTAATTATAATTTTGCGTTTTAACCTTTTTTTGTGCTACAAACAGTATTAATTATTATTAATTTGTGGGGCAAACATGGTGAAGTAAGTTATATCTTATAATAATGAAAAGTTTTTTTAACCTCAAATTTATTTCCAACTACAAGTTCTGAAGAGGATGAAGATGTTTTAATAGTTGATGAACCTTCCACTAGCCAAAATAATTACCAGCAGAATTTAAAACTGTTTTTAAAAGAAACCCATCAAAGTAAAAAAGATAATATTGATTTAAAAAGAAAGTATGGGGTATGTTATTCAGATTTTATATATTGTTATCAAATTATTTAGGTAATAAACTGTTAATTTATAGATTGAAATGGATGAAATTGTCAATGTGATCCTAAACTTAGATGATACAAACTTTAAAGAAGTCAAGGATATTCTAATGAAATATAAAAAAAAAATGACGCCAATACATGTAAAAAAAAAATAAGAAAGACAGTTATATTTTCCAAACAACAAATAAAATTGTACAGGTTTGTTTACAAAAAAAAAAACACTTTTTGATTCTTATTTTTTTCTCTTGCAAATATTTTAATTCATTTTCTCTTTCAGGTTTTGAATTTTTTATTTTAGGTACAATGTTCAACTAGCATTCCTTATGCCATTTTCTTGGCGAAGGATAAGCTCTTACCTCCTTGTGGTCTTCGCTGGACAGTAACGATATAAAATATTAATAATCAAGAAGAAAGTAAGGGTTGAGAGACAATAAATGTTTCTACTCTTAAATCGTTCCATACCACTTTTTTACAAACAATTATATTTTACTCAACTCACACAATAATTTGGTAACATTAAGCAACCCTTAATGATTTCAAAAGTATCATTTTTTATTGTTCACTTTCAACTCCAATACATTTTGTAATATAAAAAGATTCCATTGCAATTTTAAATAACATATTTTTGATATATTAATGTTTTATTTACTTTTAAATAAATACCTTTAAACTTTTATTATTCTCTTCCTTATGCATACAAATTTAAATTTTGAAATTTTTTATCAGTTACCAAGGAAACCAATTCATTTTTTTTTCACTGACAAAAGGATCTCAAAAGTATCCTTTTTTATTTTTTTTTGTTCACTTTTAATTCCAATACATTCTGTAATACTTATAAAAAGATTTCATTACAATTTTAAATTATAAATTTTTTGATATATTCATGTTTTTTTAAATTGTTTTGTTTTATTTAGGTACTTTTAAATAAATATAAGTATTCAATATTTTGTTTAATATTCTCTTCCTTCTGCACACAAATATAAATTTTAATGAAATTTAATCAGTTACCAAAAAAAAACCAATGCATTTTGTTTTAATAAGTAACTTAATTTAAAATATTTGATAAACAACTCTTTAATTAAATCCTCATAAACGTTGATTTGTGTTCCTCGGAATGGACACTTAATATGAATTGATCTCTTCTTTTCAACAGTTTCATAATGTATATTTTTAATATGTCGATTTTTAGTCGCTACACAGCTAAATTCTTTGTTGCAAGCATAAGGAACCAAATTATTGCTAAAAATAAATTTGAGGTTAAAAAAACTTTTCATTCTTATAAAATATAATTTAACTCACCATGTTTGCTCCACAAATTAATAACAATTAATACTGAAGTTTTGTAGCACAAAAAAAGGTTAAATCGCCAAATTATTATATATCGCAATTCAAAAAAGTTAGAAGTAATTGACATTAACACTGCATGACAATCACTGAACAAAACGCGGGAACGGGAAAGGGTCCAAACCAAGAATAGAGCATGCGCAGATTGTGTCGCACCGGATTGGTCGGAGTCGACGATGGTATTGTAAATTAATGTATGCTGAATTAGTTCATTAGTTTTTATCTTAATGTCAAAGTTAGATTATATATTTTTTAAGACAAAAAAATGATTGTTTTTTAATTATCAGCTGTTACACCCTCCTTAAGTATTTATTTAAATTTTTTTTAATTAAATCAGCGATTTATGTGAGAAAAATATTTGATTTCCATTCATCATTAATATAAACAAAATAAAATAAATAAACGAAATTCTAGCATGCCTTTAGATTGCAATTTTTAAAGGTCCATGCGAGCACGTTTGGTTGCAGAATTTCACGTTCACGATTGTATATCGAATCATTTCATTTAGTTCAGTTTCAGTCAGTTCGTTCGTTCGTTAATCCAATCCATAGATAATATATACCAGCTTGCTGTATATATTATTTTTGATCCAATCCTCGTTTCTTAATATTCGTGTTCGGTCCATCGATACATCTATTCGACGGCGCTTATATAGTTCGTTTAATTCACATTAAAAAACGGTTCTTTTATATAGTTCGTTCGCGAAATACCCATCTCTATTAGCCATTGTCATTTGTCATCTAGATCAATCTTTTTTATACCCATTATTTGTCATTACTTCAGTTTTCAGCAGTTTAGTCGGTTGTTGGAGTGTTGGAGACTGAATGTGTATGAGATTATGATATTGAAATATAATATGTGCAATTATAAAAGTTCAGTTTCTGTCAAACTTAACATATATTACAAGGTAATGTTTTTATGTATTAGTATGTCATTTATAGACAACATAAATAAAATGTCTTGTAAGCTGGGATAGGAAATTAACATTACTTTATTTTAAGAAATTTATAATTAAATTAATTTTATTTTTACTTTAAAAACCAGATTAAAAAAAAATATTGATGTAATATAAAATTTCTTTATTTGAAAATAAAAATATGTGTGCTTTGTGTTCAATTAAAGATCATGTTCTAACTCATGAGGTATATAAAAACATGTTTAGTGATTTTAGATTTGATAGTGTTTTTACTAATGAAACATATCTGTTATAAGTGGTTTGTTAATTAGCTTAAAAAGGTTGTTAATTTTGCTCATTTGTTCTATATTTCCTTTTTGTTGGTATAATTGTTTATAAGTTCTTCCTTGCAGCTATTTATTATTTTTTTAAAACAATAATCTTGAAAAATCGTAATTTTGTTTCATGAACTTAAACTTAAAACTGTAATACATATTTACAGTTTTAACGATTTTATTTAATTGCTATACTAGGAGAGGTACCTATAATTATCTAATAATTCAGTACACCATTATAGCTTCCAAAACATTTTTTAAAATACAATTATTTACCTGTTAGTGCCTAGGTAATAGCAGTAAATAAATAAATTCATTAAAATACTGCTTCTTTTCCAGTTATGCTGTAATAAAATTTTCATTGTGTAGCACTGAATTTATTATTAAATTTTTACTTTTTAAATGATTTTAGCAGTAAAAGCTTTTTACCTACAAAGTTAGAATTATGCATAGTTGCTATAAACCATAAACACTATCAAAGAACTAAGCAACTTCAGTAATCTAATACAAAAAATGGTGTTATTAAAGTTTGATGTAAGTTGTGGATGAGGACTAGTAGGAGTGAGATTTAATCACAAACTAAGGAGTACCACTATCATAAATGTTATATTGCTTTTAAAATACAATTATTTACTTCAGTTAAGATTAATTTATTAGTTTTATGAAGGTAGTAATAATGTATTTTAGTTAAAATTTCCAACTTTTCGATTTCAATTCACTAATCAGCAGTACATTATTATTCAAGCCAACCCTGAATTAAATTGATTTCTATTCAAACAAACAAATAACATAATACAATTCTTTTTTTCAGATGTGGATATTGTCTGAAACTTACTCTTAAAAAACATTAATTTAAAATTAATGATCCAAGCAGTTTTATGACTGATTAACTTGTCTTATTTTAATATTTGTTGAAAAAAACTAGCAGTTTTTGTTCTCAATAAGTTTATTTTGCAAATGGCTACCAAAGATCGCTCCTTAGGAACTGGTATTTCAATTCCCCAATGGATGAAAAATAAAAATAATAATAGGTAAGTAACTAAAATTTAAGTGTAATTTTCATTTTTGTTAAAGATATTTTAAATCAATTATTGTTAACAAGGCTTTGATGTTGCATTCAAGAATTTGTGTAAAATAAAATGAAACTGTGAAACACATTTTATAAAAAAATATGTCAATTACCAGGGCCGCGCCGAGGCTTTATAGTGCAATGGGGCAAAAAACATAAAGGCGCATTTTAATTGTAGGAGAATATTTTTAGGGGAGTAGAAGCAAGTTGCTTACATCTTAGCTTCTCTGACACAAGTAGTAACACCAAAAAAGTAACACACGATATGTTAAAAAAAATATATAAACCTATGAACATTTTAATAAAAAACATGCCTTACATATTTACAATATTTTTTAAATTAACAGATACATAGCTAGAGTGTATAGTAGCACAGTAGTAGCATTGCACTAAACTAAACAAACTTGACTTTGTGTGCTTTATTTTTTGCAAACTTATGTATTAATTCTTCAGTTTCTAAATCTTTTAGTAGTTCAGATTCAATTGGAATTATACTAAGATTTTCCAGTCTTTTCTGAGCCATACTAGATCTTAGATAATTTTCCTGTACTATAGAAAAAAAATTTACACTTGAAATATTTGATTTTGCGGCATTGTTCACGACATGGTCTATGGTTGCAACAATGCACAAAGAATGCTCTTGGATTTAAATTGAGAATTTTTTTTGTAATCCATTATGTTTACCGCGCATGTTTGCACCATTGTCATATCCTTGGCCGCGTAAGATATAAATATCTGAGCCATTTTTTTTCCTATGTTTCTATTAAGAATTTTGTCAAACCCCCACCTGTATATTTACTTATGGGGCAAAAAGTTAAGAAATATTCAAATTCAAATTCAAATTTTGATATATCGAAGGAAGTTCCTAATGTGAAGTTGAACATGACAGTGTCTCCACCAGGATGCGCTGTGTCAAATGCCCAAACATATTATATCCTGCATTTTGTAACAGGAGGTTGTGGGCATTAATTTTCCCCTTATGAACCTACAAACAAAAGCTACTGTATTATCACAACCTGTAAAGGCATGGAAACTCGGGAGAGCTCGACAGAATGATGAACCTAACTTTTGTGCAAGATGTGTACAATAGATGTTATTTATTTCATTATTAGTATTGATTGTGATCATATTTTTTGCTCTTTAAACTTGTGTATGTTTCTGAGACAAATGATAAAGACGTCAGTATTTACTAATTTTAGAAGGATTTATTGTTAAAACAAACATTTGTTCAAGTTAAAATAAATCCTTGTATCATCTTCTTTATGGTAGCACTTATAATTTTCGTTCAGTATTTGAGTGAATATTCCATTATTATTACTGTAGACAAAACACTGGTCTTTGACTGTTAAATAAACTTTTTTGTCATCCAAAAATTAAGCTAAATGTATTTTCTGTCCAATGTTCATGTAAAAAGTATACTATTGTTTTTTTAAATTTTGGATTATAAGAAGCATTTTATCTTATTTGCCAGTTAATCTTTTTGAATCTTTAATTGACCGAAAATCTCTCTCACCAACTCTTTAAAGGAATATAAAAACCATTAGAAAGCGAAAAATCACAAGAGGAAAAAAATTATAATTTTGATGTAATGATTAGGATGATATTAAAACTTGAATTGAACATGAACTTTTGTATTAAACTTAAGAAATGTTTATAGTTTACTGTAATAATATTATAGTTTTCTATAAATTTTGCAAATTACAATACTTCTTCGCAGAAGCTATTCACCGGGTGGTGCTTGTTAAAAAGTATAGATGTTGTGACTGGCGCTTTTCGCGTAGCACTTCATGTATACTTGGTAGGAGTCAAAGCTGTTGATATGTCCAGTCGAGGTAGACCTGCCCTATGCTGATAAGGGGCAACACACCCCGAAACCGGTTCATAGATGGTTACTTCGGATGGATAAATTTAATAGTTCCTTCTCTTACTTAACAAGCATCTGCATATTGTTACCCGAAATGGGGTATCATACACGATTATGTATCAGATGTAATTCAATGCCTGTCGCGGCATATAGCCAGAGGAGTTCTGTTCAGCCGTATACTATCAGCAAGAATGTTTGGAACGTCATTTTCAGGCGACCAACACATCCGTTTATTTGGGTATTTGGCATACCCAGAAAGACCACATTCTCACATTCAAGTTTAATTTTTTTTTGAGCTGAGTAAAGATTTAGCTGGGTTACTATACTTTTTTTTTATTTTTTTATGAAAATAGTCGCAAAAAGGGTAGACCTATCGTGAGGGTCGCGGACGGCCCGGCCCGCACTGCGACTATTAGAAGGAAAAGGAATTATAGAAAGGAAATGATTGTGGACCTGCTTTTTGAAAAGTTGCAGGTCATAGTTCTCTAAAAAAACTAATTTTGGAAGCTTGTTCCATTTCGTAGCAGCAGCCCTGTAAGAGAAAGATTCTTGATGGAGATTGGTCCCTTGTAGTGTCAATCTTGAGAGTAAATGGGTGAGACTGTTCAGCGTGCCGAGTTCTTCAGCAGAATGTGGCCAATGGTGGTACAAGAATTTTTATTTCTCTGGAGCATCTGCCATGGAAATATCTGTAGCGTAATGACTGGTCTGCAACTCTTCTTCTATGTTTTAGTGCGTAAAGGGTATCTGTAAGAGTTGAGCTGTTTATTAACCGAAAGGCCCTTTTCTGAATGGAATCTAGAAGACGAAGAGAATGCCTTGGTGCTGAACCCCAAGTATGCGAGCAATACTCCAGTATACATCGGATTTTAGTCTTTTACGTCGTCAACAGTTGATCAGGAGTAAAAAACTTTCTAGCTTTCCACAAAAAACCTAGCCTCTGGCTTGCTGACTTTGCGATGTTAGCAACATGGTCATGCCAAGACATATTATTGGACACCGTGACTCCCAAAATCGAGATGGAGGGACTTGATTCAAAGGTATTTCCGGACATTGTGATGGAATGATTTGAGTCGTTGATGTGTAAAAGAAATAAGGTGGGGGATAGGATGGAACCCTGGGGGACCCCGGCATTGGTTTTAAACGCATCAGAAGAAATACCGTCAACTGCCACATGTAAGGAGCGATCTTGCATGAAGCTCAAGAGCCATTGGCGCAGTTTGGTTGGGAGACCGTAGGCAGATAATTTACTTAACAATGCCTGGTGCCAAACGCGGTCAAAGGCTTTAGATATATCCAATGCTATTCACCAAACTTCTCAATAGTGTTTGTCCAGAGCTGAGTGACATAAGCCAGCAAATCTCCAGTAGACCGAAGTGTCGAAATCCATATTGTCTGTCATGGATTATCTCAAATTTCTCCAGATACTTGATGAGTTTTATGTTAATCACTTTTTCCATAACTTTGGATATTACTGAGAGCAATGCAATAGGGCGATAATTCGCAGGAATAGTCTTCTTTCCTTTTTTTGGAATGGGTTGGACTTTAGCGTTTTTCCACATGGACGAAAATACTCCTTTGCTGTATGATAACTTGGAAAGTCTACCGAGAACTGAGGTGAGCTCTTAGGCACAGGTCTTCAGGACGATTGTCGGAATTTCATCTGTTTCCTACTGCCTTATTAGAGTCAAGATTTCGTAGGATTTTCCTGATACTGCGATGGCGGATAGCGACCTCAGGCATTGATGCGTTTATTCTAGGTATCGTTGGGTGTTGTTTCTCATTGGTATCGAGGGTTGAGTTAGAGCTGAACATTTCGGCCAGCAGATCCGCTTTTTCCTTGAAAGATACGGCTGTCGTGCCGTCGGACCTCTCGAGTGGTGGTAAAGAAGAAGTTGTGAAATTCTTATTTATGGCCTTAGCCAAAGACCAGAAGGTCTTTGATCCTGGAGGGGCATTGACAAGCTTGTTACATATTCTCTTGTCGTAGGATTCTTTGGCAAGATCGATCGTTCTTTTGCAGGCGTTCCTCGCGTTCTCGGTTGGCAATTGTCGGGACTTCGCATCAAAGTCGATGTGCTTGATTTTTATCACGCACCGCACGGTTGCATTCTTGGTTGAACCACGTTTTGGGGTTGAAGATCCGTCTTGTACCATGAGGAATGTATGAGTCCATACCTATCTTTCGGTTACAGATTCTGCACATGTTAATGGGTCTTGTGAGCGAAAACAGACATCTTTTCATGGAAATGACAGGTAAAAGTCCCTCAGTTTATTCCATTTGGCTGATCTATAATGCCAGACAATAGGGGTACCAGGCGTGATTTTGGGCGGGGTTGTTTGTTTGGACTTGGCTGAGATGAGTTTATGATCAGATTTACCGAGTGGAGCGGTTATAGAGACTTGGTACTGGTCGGGATGTGTCGTGAGGAAGAGATCAAGAATGTTGGTTTTGTGATTGGGGTTATCGGGTATGCGGGTAGATTCTTCTACTAGCTGGGTCACGTTGTGGCTTATCGCAAAGTTCTCAGCTTTCAGACCGGCGTTGTCGGTGCGGTTGGATCTCAGCCAGTTTGCGTTTTAAACATTGAAATCACCCAAAAATATAACTTCTGTGTTAGGGTCGTTAGTTTGCAACAGCTCCAGCGTGTCGGAAAGATGTTGACGTAAGGAGGGTTCGTAGGAGAAAGATACAGACAGCAGAGACATTTTGTTGATTTTTGTAAGGTTAACTTAAACCACATGACCTCTAGGCCATCCTTTGGTTTTAAGTTCTCCTGTCTACAACAGGAAATATCACAAAGGCCGGTCTTAAATTTGAATTTCGTTTCAAGTTCGAACCCGGGGCACAAAAGATGCGTATTGTTGGAGGAGGGTTTAATTTGTGTCACTGTCAGAGCCATTAAATGAGGCCTGTTAGTTTGCAGGTGGTGGTGCAATGAATTAATGTTAAAGTTCAGGCCTCGAATGTTGCAGAAATCAATTCTAAAGTTGCTTTTTGGGGAATTATCAGTAACCGCAGTTGGAACATGTATTTTTGTTGGACTTTTCATGATTTGGTTTGGTTTAATGATTTGATTTAAAAGAAAAATATGAAGAAAGAAAGAAAGAAAAAAAAGGGGCAAAAGTAAGAGGAAGAAGAAAGAAAAAAGACAAAAGAAAAATAAAAAAATAAAAAGGGAAGCAAATATGTGGACTAGCTTCTACAGAAATTTCTGCATCCAGGACGGTCAGTTGACCTCGATGGACTGTGGCCTCGGCAATGCCCCCCGAATACACGAGCTCGGATCCCCCCCAGTCACGAACTAGCAGAACAGGAGTATCGGGATTATACACCAATTGATGTGGTAGCCTCCCAGAGCGTTACCAATGGGTTGGGGCCACTGTACTACTTGGTGGCCTGCCTGCGGATCTGTTTCAGAAGCTTTCATCAAAAAACAGCTAAAAGAATTTCAGGGGAGAATACAAATTTAAGCTGAGTAAAGATTTAACTGGGTTACTATAATTTCATACAAGCTTTTATCAAAAAGCAGCTAAAAGAATTTCAGGGGAGAATTCAAGTTTACCAAATCAGCAGGTGGCTGTTCTGGATGACACTGAGTATTTATAAAAACGATGGCACATTAAACTTTCATTCTCTTTGTGGTTGTGACTTTTTCTTATTTCGTAGCTTTTCTTTTTTTTATAAACATCTGCTTTACATTCTGTACGTAAAATTGACGGACCGAAATGGTTTGGATCAGCTTCATCCTCTTCATCAGATTTATCACTGTCGTGGTCAGTTACTTCACCTTCGTCTGGGGGGATCATATAGATATCAGCCCCCTCAGGCTCATCTTCTTCAAGTGCTGTTATCAAATCATGAAGCGATATTATATTACTTATGAAATATAATATAAACTTATCCGCCGCGCCTGGTTAAATATGAACTGCTGTCCATGCTATATTTTCTACGTCACAAATTGATCACAATAAAATGTTAAAACCTGCTTCTTATCGCTTGTACCTTACAACCGCAGCTGGTCTCTATGTTGATCGCTATACTCAAGTGCAGCCACTAGATCTCCATATTTGGTTTGTTGATCTACAGGGATTGTCTGCAACTTTCCCAAAGCTTGTCTTTCCAAGGCCACTATGAGTGCAGTAGCCTTCTCTTCATCGTTCCACCCATTATACTAGGCCGCAGCTTCAAACTGTCTGCGATACATGGACCAAGATGACTGTCCATCGAAATTTGGTGGTTCCCCGGATTTGGAATTCCTGGATGTGGCAACCTTGTTACGACGATCATGAATTTTAAGTGAGGAAATCTGGCTTTGTACATCCTTTTTAATTGTGTCCACTTGAGAACAACATTGATCCAATGCTTAATGTCTTCTACTTCATCTTGTACTGTGTCTACTTCTTTTCCTCACTCACCGACAATCTTCTTGACATCTTTCTTATTCGAAATTTGTTCTGTTTTCAGTAGTATTTGTTCTAGAAGTTTCTTTTCTTCCCTCTGCTTTTTTTGTTCCTGTATAATTTTTCCAAAGTCTTGTCGTTTTTTTTTCAATTTTTCTTCTTGTCGTTTTTCTTCCAATTTTTCTTCTTCAGAACGGCGCTTTTCCAACTCCTCAAATTTATTTTGCATGAATTTTATAACATCCTTCATGGCGTCGTAAGATGTATTTCGTGTATTCACCATAAATACTTACTCCTGACACCACTGTTACGATATTTAATTTTGACTTCGTTAATTTACAATACTCAATACAAAAACTAAACAATTGAATGGGTGGCGGGAAAAACGTTGTATGTAAAAAATGTCAACTTTACAGTAGAGGAGAAAAACTAATCTGGTAACTGCAATATCCTGGATCGGGTGCTGAGAGCAACATACAACGTTTTTCCATTCAAACCTAATCGCTTCCGATCTGACCACATTCTTTACTCACTATCATTAATGGGTTTAAATAATAATTAAAATTAAAAATTATTAAATTTTTTTTATTCATCTTGAAAAAAATACAAAGAAGTAATCACTATTATCGTCACTATCATTTATGGGTTTAAATAATAATTAAAATTAAAAATTAAATTTTTTTTATTTATCTTGAAAAAAAATACAATGAAGTAAAACGTAAAAAATTAAGCAGAATGTAGATTTTGATAAAAAGACTTATGTTCCTCTTTTAATAGAAATTGAGACATTGCCACAAGGTCCTTCTTTTTCTCCTTCGAAATTGGCAACGGTGCAGAGTACAATGAAGGCAAATCACTCAAGCTTATAGGTGCACAACGAGGATCAAACGCCTGGTGTGAAGTCCATGGTCTTAATGTGTTGTGACTTTCACGAGCATTAATCGAAGACGGGTCATCAGCCGCTATTTTGAACCACACAAATTTTGTGATTAAAAATTTTCCTTTCTTTTTAATCCCTTCAGAAAGGACATCCAAATTTTTGAAATCTTTCTGATCCATCTCGATTATTGTGAATGGATCATCCACTTTAGCTGCACCGATCACGTATTTCCAATCTCCAGGCACAAATGCTTTCATTACTTTCTTTTTTCTTTCAATAAGCGCAAAGTCACGGTCACAAGGCAAAAAACTATGCCCTGTGGTCATAAATTTTTGGTGGATTTCTGAGAAGTATCCAGATGTAATCAGAAACTGGTACATACTTAATGTCGTCCAGTTGTTATTTTGACCGCAACACCTGTCTGACCAAACGATTAGCTTTATCTCCTTCCCAGGTGGTAATGGGTCATACTGACTTGTGAGATATTTCAGAATACAAGATGCTATCTCTTTAGCCCCACGCTTCGCCAAAGCTTCGTGCCAGAGGAACATTGTTGCATGATTAGAGCTCATGTTGTGGATAGCCAAATTGTCTTTGGTAGTAAACATCGGAATGTGTTAAAGTTGGTGTGAATAACACCTGCTGTAAGTCGACACAGAGTGTAATGAAAGAAGGATTTTTACCATCATCCGCCAACGTTTTGTAGCCCTGGTCAGCCTTCATATGGTGAATACTGCTCTCTCGTTGAATGACTGATCGTTTTCCTTCATTTAAAGCTAGTTTCATCCGGGTAAAAAGTTGGTCGCACACCTTACAAGTGTCAGTTCTAGGTGAACCAAAGCGAAGATTGGACTCTTTTTTAAATATTTTCCGGTACAAAGTGACGCTAGCCTCAACAGCTGGGTATTTTAGCTTAAAAAGTCTGTACATCTTTTTGACAGACAGATCTGAAGACAAACATTCTTTAGACGAAACATTTCGGCTATAATGACTTACTTTACGAGGGAAGGAGTTTATGTGATCCACAATATTTTTTCTAACGGAATTATTCACTGCGTGAGTCGATTTGTATGCAATCCCCTTCCATCCTTCGGTACTAATTCACCCATCTTCATTTTGTTCTGAAGAACTTGGATCCGACGGGGGGTCACTGAAAAATTGTGGCACAACGTTTTCTTACACACTGATTCTTCTCCATCCAAACTATAAATAAAAGATGCCATTTTTCTTGATGTCGAATCAGTTTTGCCGGTACGCCTTTGCGTTGGTTCACGTAAAGTAATATATTTCAGCAACATCAGATTTTGCTCATTATACGTCAATTTATAAAATTGGCCATGCAACGAATGGACTTTTTCAATAGACAATATCATACAACCTGATCTCATACAAGTTTCACCACATCCCTTTGCAATAGTTGGGAGAGTTTTTTCCGGGATCTCCTTGCCTTTACCTCGGTTGGAAATGTATTTCTGTCCGCTGTCCTTTAAAATCTTCCTCTTCTTGTCTTTCCACTCCGAAATATTAAGCGAACGTTTCCGATTATTTACTCGTTCCTTGTCACTTTCGGTTAAGTTCCAACTTTTATTCATTTTGAACAAAATAAAATTCACCCTAACGTAAAGAAACAACAACGGTCCTAAACAACAAGAAACAGGTAACTAAAAGGTTCACATAGCGTAACCTTACATCAACAGGCTGTCATAGCCATTAGATTACGACATACAACGTTTTTCCATTATTATGAACACTCAATTTTACTGGGGAAAATGCCTTGCAGCCCATTCTGTTGGCATGTGAACGAACTAAAATCACTGGGGATTCATTCTCTGGTCTACATAGATCATTATTCCGTAAAAAAAAAAAAATTGTCAAAAATCGACTTACAACGTTTTTCCCGCCACCCATTCAATTTATTGTAATCTTTTTATATGTAATACGATAAACTTATTTAATAAATCACTTGGATATTCACTTTACAAGTCTCTGTGTTCACAAAACTTCAACTTAAACTTAAATTAACTTTTTCGCGACACCGTGGTTTCTTAGGTTTTTTAAATAGGTGTAAATTAATTCTTCGAGATAGGGAACGTTTGTTCTGGAATTCTCCAAATATTCTAATAACGCCGGTGGCGATAATAAATCATCTGCTCGTTTGATGACACCGAAAAGCCGCGCCATCGTCTTAGGTCAAATAATGGTTACTCGCTGACCACAATCCGTAACAATATAGAAAATCCAGCTAGAATACTCCTGTTAAATTTTCACCCAAAAATATGGACCAATAATTTTATTTCTTACAACACCAGCCCACACGTCGATTTTTTGTGGACTTTCTTATTCGAAAATAAAACGTTGTCAATGAAATTGTTATTTAATTTATTATCGTTTTGATTCTTCATGTACTCGCATAATTCAGTTCTGCGATCACAGTCATCTTCAGCCAACTCATGGATGAGAGGTATTTCGGAATGGTATTTTGCCTTTCAAAAATATTTGATACTGAAGACTTTCCACTATCCAAATCCCTAGATAATCCCCGCACTATACAGTGTGGATCGTCTACTGCCGACAAAATTATATCTTGTTGAATATTTACATTAAGTGTAGGTCTACCTTGCTTCGGTACATCCCTAACGTGTCTCTGTCTATTTTCTTTCTATTCAGCTTACCGTAGATTGAAGGATACTTTACGATCTGGGTGCATTTCATGAAATAATGTGCATACCTCTTGTTGAGTCCGCATCCTATCGCCAACACCAATCATCAATAAAATATCAATTTTCTCACTTTCAGTAAAAGGCATTTTAACAAAAAAATTTGTTAATTATAATGTGATAAATTAGATTAACAATACGAAATTGCACTTGGATATTTATGACAGTTTTTAACGTCAAATTTAAAAAAAACAAATGGCAAAAAATACTTTTAAACTTTTTCTGTTTAGTCGAGCGGCTAGGATAACTTATGAAAGTAGATATATACATTATACAATGTTAAAATAACAAACTGGGTACTTTTGCATTTTTGTCTACCCTGTACCAATTTGAATCAACTCAAAGGGGGTGTTTCATATAAAAAAAAACTGGTGCTGACGTCATTATTCAAATGTTATTTACCCTGAATGATAAATTATTCTTTTAAAAATTAGTAAATTATAATCAAAAATCGACCTGTTTCGGGATTTTTTCATATTACTGTTTATTTAGCTAATAATGAATTTATGCATTACTTTATGGACGCACTGTATATATATGTATATATATATGTAATATTTATATTTTATTAATATTTTTCTCCTATAAAACATTTTTATTACATTCTTTGTTTTTTTATTTTCTTATGATTAATGTTTTAATTTTATGTATGTTTCTCATTGAAGCAGAATATATTCTAAAATTGTGGCAACGTCTTTGTGACGTGTTCATCGCTTCTAGTTTAGAATTAAATGAAATTTAATCAAGATATTTATTATCTTGTGAGAGACATATGTATTTGTAAACGTACAAATTAATGTTAAAAACATAAGACAGTGCATAATATATTAGCAACGAGCCAAAATTGTTTTGGTGAAACATCATGTGTTTATCATATGTTAGTGTTACGTCACAAATGTAGTTTTTTCGTTTTCATCATTGTATTCACATCAAAACAAACCATGGGGTCTGAAATTAAGGACAGGTAATTTGTTTGATTTTGGAATTTGTTGCATACCAGACTCATTTAATTTCATTATTTACTCTCTGCAATTATATAACAATATGCATATTCTTATATTTTTGAAACCTTATCGTAACTTAATCATAATTCAATTACATGTTTTCAATTAGTGTAGTATTTTCCAAATATTACGTACGTACGTAATACGTATCTGGTATTTATTATACAAGGCAAATTTATTCTATAATACATGCCGTTTTAAAAAATAATGTACCTACATCAAATAGTAATATTAACATTTCATAAAATTAAAACTTTGTTTAAATTTAAGTTAGTTATTGTTTATGTTGTTTTCATGAAACGAAGATATGTAATAGGTTTTTGTTAATTGTTTCTATTAAAAAAGACTTAAATTAAATCGGTGCAAGTAAAGAATTGAATTTAAAACTGTTGGCACTGATAATGTCTTGCGCAAAAGTATTTTGACGGTTATTAATAATAAAATAAAAAGTTTGCATCGCACTGGGCGTTGGAAAATAAAATAAATTTTTTAAATGTCTAGGATATATTCACTTCCATTGCAGTATAAGGATGTATCATAGTACATACCATGCGCGGCTAAATTATGGAATAAATTCGATATTTCGCAAACAATGTACTATTGACAAAAATCCTAATAGAGGTTGATTTTTGTTTTTAAATGCCGATTTTTAAATGTATATTCTAAAGAGATTATGTCACTGGTTTTTACGTGGTGACGTAATCGGTAATTGAAATAGATGCCTTGTGATACTTCATCTGAATGGTCTTTCAATACTGCATTCAATGATAATGAATAATTTGATTTGTTCGTAAAGGTAAACAAAAATTAATATTTTATTTCAGTAAGAAAATAACTTTATATCCAACAAAATACATACATACATACATAAAGTCACGCCTTTTTCCCATAGGGGTAGGCAGAGATCACTTTCTTTCACTTGCTACGGTTCTTACACACATCTTTTGCTTCCTCTACTTTCATTAGTGCTCTCATACATGCTCGTCGGTTGTTGGTACTCTTGACCTGGCCTTTCTTCAAAACAATGTTGATCTGATGGAGATATGTTCACCGAGGTCTACCTCTACGACTTGTCCATTCACACTCGCCTTATAAATTTGTTTCGTCAATCTTCCTTCATATATCCTTTCTACGTGTCCAAACCATCCAAGCATTCCTTTATCTATCTTTGTAACCACATCTTCTTTTACACCACAGCGTTCTCTTATCTCACTATTTTTTACTTTATCCAACCGAGTCACTCCGGCTATACTTCTCAGACTACTCATCTCCGCAGCATTAATCCTATTTGACGATCAAATCATTCATTTTGAATCCATACGAACTCTCTTTCAAATCTTTTAAACAAATCCAACAAAATACAACATTTAAATAAGATGTTTAAAATCCCATCCACTATAAGAAAAAATCCAGGGGCGTAAGATCTGCAGATTTTGGGGTCTATCGGTCCGCGTCCGCTTTTTTAACGTAAAAGTTAATTTTTAAAGAATTTTTTGCTTTTTAGTTCATAGTACTATAAAAGGGTGTGTCTTTAGTTATTTTAAAACTATAATTTATTATTCAATTTTTAGTTTCATTATGAAATTATTGTATTGTCGTCGGTCCTTGATATGTGTGCCAAATTTGAGATTATTACGACGGCGACGATTGGAAGTGGGTGGGTGGTATTTGAACATCTTATATAAATGTTGTATTTTGTTAGATATAAATATCTATTCCTTTATTAAAATAAAATATTAATTTTTGTTCACCCTGTACAGACAAATTAAATTATTTATTATCATCGAATGCAGTATTAAAAGACTATTCATATAAAGACATCTATTTCAATTTAAAAAAATTACCGGTTACGTCCCCACGTCAAAACCAGTGGCATAAACTTTAGAATATATATTTAAAAACCTCTTTCAGGATTTTTGTCAAAAGTACATTGCTTGCGAAATATCGAATTTGTTCCAAAATTTAGCCGCGCACGGTATGTGTATGTAAACCACGTATATATAAAGTAGATGGTGCCACTATAAAAGCAATCGGAATTTTATTTCCAAATCACGTGTTTCATTTAAATTCGTTGATAGACGTCAAATTCAATTTCTGAGTGTGAGATCCGTGCTTAAATTGTAGTTTTATTTAGAAGGGTAAGTTATTAATAAAATTGTGGTGAATCTTTTTCTATACATTTTTTATCATTTCTTTTTTATTTATTTTGTGCTTATGATTAGACCATACGGGTCAGTTATAGATTTAATTGTAAGCATTGTTTTTATTGCTATTTATTTGTATCTAGGTTCCGTTTAAACGGAAAAAAGTAGTTTCAAAATTAGACATCAGTCGAATATCTATACGTGTTCATTTGAAAAGGACCCACCCTTAAAGGTAAGTGCAGACCGGGCAACAAAATGTTGGCAACATGTTGCCGGGTGCTGTCAACATATTTGTAGATTGATGTTGCTAACACTGTTGCACGTCCACACCAAAGTCAGTGTTGAATTAAAAATAGAAGAGACTATTGCTGTTGGTGCTAGTGCTGCTTTTATAATAATTGCTGGTAATGTTCAAAAAAGGAAAAGACGGTGGTGGCAGAGAGAATTTCTAAAACGCGGGATAAGCCATGGGGATAACCTATTGTCTGAACTACATTTAAACGATGGTACCTCGTTCCGCAATTTCGTTAGACTGCATTATAAAAATAATAAACTATACATAATAGCGCACCTACTTGTACCACTTGTTGAAAATTTTGTGTTGCCAACAGCACTAGCACTTACACACTAAGCGATGTTTTCCATTTGAATGGGGAACACGGAAACATGCAACAACCAACAAATTTCTTTGTTGTCACGCTGCCCATTGTTGCCGTGTATCTAGCAACTTGTATCTTGTTGACGGGATACATGTTGCCAACACGTGTTGCCAACATTTTGTTGCCCGGTCTGTACTTGCCTTAATATGTAATATGTTAAGCCACGCTCGATCGATTGCTATGGAGACTGGGTGCCGTCTTTATATAATGGTGAGCAAATACGAAAGTGTCACTGGCAGAGTTTCAACACAAAAATCATCCAATAAAGTAATAAATAAAAATATTATTACTGTATAAATCCGTAATAGAAGTATGCAATGCCACGACAAAAATATTTAAACGCTTTTGAACGTCTTAAGATAACTGTTCACTTATTTATTGTAACAATTTGAAGCAAATAGCAAAATAAAAATGAGGTTAGAATAGCGTAAACAGAACTAAATATTAAAATAACTTAACTTAACCCCAGTTTTATTATAAAGTATGGTTCTGTAAACATTTGGTAGTACGTATAATCCTTGGGTAACGTTCTCATTAAACGGTATTAAATTAAGGACATTAGGCTATAACAAACGCAGATATAACAAAAAAAGACTATACTCCTATCACAACTACAAACGTGACTAAAAAACAATAACAAACATAAATAAAACGTCTGCTTCTTAGCAAATAATAATACCGAGTATTTTGTAGCAAATAAAATGACAACAATTTTTAAATAAGGTAATCTAATTATTTAAAAAATTCGTTTAAGGATTTGCACTAAAAAATTTTTAAATTGAATTTAATGGTGTTTTTGTATATTAAAAATTAGTTTTTTAACAACGATGAATAAAAGGAAACATATTTACTCCTTTTCTTATTAGTGGACGAAGATGAGTGATAAATAATTTTTATTGAAAAGTACATATTTTTGAAGTGAAACTTCTTTAGAATCCTTGTGATTTGAAACGAAAAAGCGACACTAAAAAAGACAGACATAAATCTGTAGGAACAAGCCTGCGAGAGAATGAGTTAAAATACATTATACAGCGTTTCATACTACTCGCACTTCTCTTTGCGCGCTGCTTCGCAGCCTTCCCACTCTTGTCTACTAGGCATTGTTGATTGTGTGCGCCAGTATATTGATGAGCTAAACCGAGAGAGCAAGCGTGGCGTATAGTGAGTGTCTGTTAGTCTGAAATTGCACTTCTACTGCGTGTGAACTGCGCACACACATTTTTTTAAAATATGTACTAAATATGTTACTTATCTTTCACTTCACCAATGAATATTGCAATTTCGTTTCATATTTTGTTTTTCTATTTTTATATTTATCGTGAGAAAAATCATACAGAATGGGTTGTTCACGCACTTTATCAATATTTTTTTCCGATGTCATCGTGTTGAAAATCTCGCGAACTGACAAGCTAATGGTGCATGCAGCGTTTTGTTCGATGGCCGCGGCAGAGAGGGGCGGGCGCGCCGCTTATTAATAATAAAAATTAATATTGATAAAAAAGTTTTTCAACCTGTCTTTTAATTTCTTGTTGGCTTCAATAATTAATAACTAATGCGAGTATAACAATTAAAAACAATGCAATGTGATAATCTCATAAAGGAGTCGTCGTAAAGTCTTTACAAAGCGAAATTATTTTAGCGGCTTTTGTTTATCAATTATCTGACTTGAAATATAGACAGGGTTGTATTTGGGCAAAAAATTTGGGAGGATTGTGGCTGACTCTAATTTCTAAATAGTTTTTAATGAAAAATAAAACATCATAAACACATATATCATCTAATTTTGAAGATAATAATTAAATTAGCTTAAAGTATCGCATGTTTTTCCTTGGCAAAGTGATAAGACCGTTTTGATACTAATTTTAATGTTTCTATGAACATTTAAAAGGACTATTGGCCGCCCTTAATCAGTTCTATTGCACAAACAATCTTTTAAACGTCTCGACGTTAAAAATTATCTTTCTGACGAATCTGTGTACGCCGGTAACATTGTAACATTGTAAGCTAGCAGTCACCTGCGGTTCTCTCAACTAGCTGGTGATTATATCATTACTGTACAAATACTGATTGCTGATTTGGTCGCGGACGGCCCGTACTGCGACTATTAGAAGGGGGAGAGTTTAAAAAAAAGGAGATGATTGTAGACCCGCTTTTTGAAAAGTTGCAGGTCATACTTCCCTGAAAAAACTGATTTTGAAAGCTTGTTCCATTCCGTAGCAGCCCTGTAAGAGAAAGATTCTTGATGGAGATTGGTCCTTGTAGTGTCAATCTCGAGAGTAAATGGGTGAGACTGATCAGCGTGCCGAGCTCTTCGGCCGAATGTGGCCAATGGTGGTACAAGAGTTTTTATTTCTCTGGAGCATCTGCCATGGAAATATCTGTAGAGCAATGACTGGTCTGCAACTTTTCTTCTATGTTCTAGAGGGTGAAGGGTATCTGTGAGAGTTGAGCTGTTTATCAAGCGAATGGCTCTGTTCTGAATGGAATCTAGAAGACGAAGAAAATGCCTTGGTGCTGAACCCCAAATGTGCGAGCAATACTCCAGTAGAGGTCGGATTTGAGCCTTGTACGTCGTCAACAGTTGATCAGGAGTAAAAAACTTTCTACCTTTTTACAAAAAACCTAGCCTCTGGCTTGCTGACTTTGCGATGTCAGCAACATGGTCATGCCAGGACATATTATTAGACACCGTAACTCCCAAAATCGAGATGGAGGGACTTGATTTAAGGATATTTCCGGACATTGTGATGGAATGATTTGGGGAATTCACTTTCTTGAAAAACGTGGCGCTTTGTGTTTTCTGCGCGTTAAACTGAACAAGATTGTTGGTTCCCCACTACAAGATTGCTCTAAGATCTTTATTGATGGAGTCAACCTGTTCCTGCCTGAGTCTATTTGTATCATTCACCGAAAGTGATCGATAGGATGTGAGAGTTAAGACAAGTGTGCTGCGAAACTGTAAATGGGGTTCGTGGGGGTTCAAGAGGTCGTTGATGTATAAAAGAAATATGGTGGGGGACAGGATGAAACACTAAGGAACCCCGGCATTGGTTTTTAACGCATTAGAAGAAATACCGTCAGCTGCCACATGTAGGGAGCGATCTTGCATGAAGCTCATGAGCCATTGGCGCAATTTAGTTGGGAGACCGTAGGCAGATAATTTGCTTAACAATGCCTGGTGCCAAACGCGGTCGAAGGCCTAAGATATATCCAAGGCTATTGCACCGGATTCACCAAACTTCTCAATAGTGTTTGTCCAGAGCTGAGTGGCATAAACCAGCAAATCTCCAGTAGACCAAAGTTGTCGAAATTCATATTGTCTGTCTTGAATTATCTCAAATTTCTCTAGATATTTGATAAGTTCTATGTTAATCGCTTTTTCCATAACTTTGGATATGACTGAGAGCAATGCAATAGGACGATAATTCGCAGGAATAGTCTTCTTTCCTTTTTTCGGAATGGGTTGGACTTAAGCGTTTTTCCACATGGACGGAAATACTCCTTTGCTGTATGATAGCTTGAAGAATCTCTTGAGCACAGGACAATTGTCGGAATTCCATCTGGTCCTACTATCGTATCTACGTATCTATAAATTACTAATGGCGTCGAACATTTTACTAAGATTCTTTTTGGTCTGAACTGAACTTACTGGTTCTAAACTCATATAGTTCTACGTAGTAATTTTAGCGGATTCTTAAAAGTTCTATGTATTTTACATAAAAAATAATAAAATTTAATGTAATATGTGCATGGGTCGTTTTTTTTTACTTTTTTATAATTTTACCGCAATCGTCTTAGTCCTGTCATAATTTGTTTTACTGTATTGTAATTGGGTATTTCTAAATCTATATATAGTCCAGTCACCTTAGCATAAGACCTATTCAAGAGGCGCACCCTCTGGCCAATTTTTTATAGGTTATTTGGACCTACAAGAATATAGTCCCAAGTTTTTGACCATTGCTGGGGTATATTTTAGCAATAAAAAATTATTGAAAATTAAAAGATGGATATTTTTGTGATAATTTTTTTGGACCGCGTCCTACCGAAAACATTTTCCAATAAAATGTGTTCATCATAACGTCCTCTGTAAAAAAGGTCTTAAAAAAGTGCTAACATTGTTAATTAAGCGGTTAATGGCAAATGAAAATGGAAATTCTACATTTCGTTTTTGCAACCGCATATCGGTTTGAAACTCGTACATTGTGTACAAGAGCCAAACTCCAAGAGATTCGTGCAAGATTTATCGATTTGCGAGATATAGTTTAGCAACAATCTGCGATCATTGAAAAATCTTTGCCCTTCAATAGAATATCCCGACGAAGGCGCACAGGGTGGAAAAAAATCACGGAGATTCGTATCATTATGCACAAGTGATTTGGAAACAAAATTTGTTGAAAATAGATACTGTTTTCCGCCGATTTTAGATTTTTGCTTATAAACAATTAACAATTCCGACCAAAGTTGCAAAGATATCAGAAAAATTCTTGGACCATCTAACGCGTTTTTGAAAAACGAACAATTTAAAAAAATTGCAATATTTTGATTACCGCCCGAGATATGAATGTGTTTGGCTTCCGGCCATGGGATTCAATAAAATTATTTCCTTTACGAGCAATTATGCCATCACAATTATCGATGTATTTCGATGTATTGGAAATAATATCGTGCGCGTGCGATAAAAGTAGGAACCGTATTTTATTGATAACGCTACAACGCGTTATACCGTTCCAAAATAACGTTCCACGAGTAACGACCCATCCCTACTTTTATCGCACGCGCTTGATATTATTACCAACAAATTGGACGGAATAGGATCTTTCCCTTCACGTCGATCGAAATTTTGATGGCATAATTGCTCGTAAAGGAAATAATTTTATTGAATCACATGGCTGGAAGCGTAGGGAAAAAATTATTAAAACAATAAAAAACTAAATAAACGTAAACACATTCAAATCTCAGGCGGTAATCAAGATATTGCAATTCTTTTTTAAATTGTTCGTTTTTCAAAAACGCGTTATATGGTCCAAGAATTTTTTAAATATCTTTGCAACTTTGGAATTGTTATTTGTTTATAAGCAAAAATCTAAAATCGCCGAAAAACAGTATATATTTTCAACAAAACTTTTTTTTTCCAAATAGCTTATGCATAATGATATGAAGCACCTCGATTTTTTCTACCCTTTGGTCCTTTGTCGGGGTATTCTATTGAAGGGCAAAGATTTTTAGATGATCGTAGATTGTTGTTAAACTATACCTCGCAGATCGATAAATCTTGTACGGTTCTTTTAAGGTTTGGCTCCTTTACATCATGTATGAGTTCCAAACCGATATGTTGATAAACTCCCGATTGCGGTTGCAAAAACGAAATGTAGAATTTTCATTTGCCATTAACCGCTTAATTAACAATGTTTGTTGCACTTTTTTTAGAACCTTTTTAACAGAGGAAGTTAAGATGAAAAAATTTTATTGGAAAAAAAATTATCTCAAGAATATTCATTTTTTTATTTTTAATAATTTTTTATTGCTAAAATATACCCCGGCAATGGCCGAAAACTCGGGACTAAATTCTTGTAGGTCTAAACAACCTATAAAAAATTGGCTAGAGGGTGCGCCTCTTAAATAGTTCTTCGTAAAATATGGCTTAAGTTGACTGGACTAATAGGTGTACCAACATTTTTTTACTAAATTTTAATTTTCAGATTTGAATTAGATCCAAGCGCATTCTCACCAACTGAATTGGACGACAGTTTTATGTTGTATTATAAAAAACCAAAAGCACCAACAACTACTCCCGAAACAATTATTGCCAAAAATTTGCCAGACAACATCACCGTCGCCACGGCGACAAAGAAAAAAACAGATTTTTCACAACATCCCATTTCTTGTCAGAAATATCTTCAAAACGGTAAGAGTACATACATTATTTATTTATAAATCATATAATAGTTCCGTTTTCAAAATGTGTGCAGTAATTTCAGTTTTACTACGTCCATATGTACATCGATAATTTAGTTAGTAATTTCGTATAAATGTGTTCGTTTTAAGTTCTTCGTTAGTACTTATTTTTATCATTTCTTGTAATATGACATCCAGTATTTGAATGTCACCGTATGGATTGATAGTCCACTGTAGTATTTCTATAGTCAAAACATCGTCAAACCTGTTTTTAAAGTATGTATGAAGGACATTTAAATGTTAATTGTAGACCAAAACGTCATCATCCAGAAAGTTAATCTGTGAAAAATTAAGAAACTATTAAAATTTGCGTCATGTAATAATTTGCTTCCTTTGATTACATCCATACATACATACAGTCAGTCCTTTTTCCCGTAGTAGTAAGCAGAGACCACTTTCTTCCACTTGCTACGGTTCTTACACACATATTTTGCTTCCTCTACTTTCATCAGGGCTCTCATATATGCTCGTCGGTTGTTGGTACTCTTGACCTGGCCTTTCTTCAAATCATGTTGATCTGATCGAGCTATGTTCGCCGAGGTCGACCTCTACCGACTTGTCCATTCACACTCGCCTTATAAATTTGTTCCTTCATCCATCCTTTCTACGTGTCCAAACCATCTAAGCATTCCTTTATCTATCTTTGTAACCACATCTTCTTTTACACCACAGCGTTCTCTTATCTCACTATTTTTTACTTTATCCAACCGAGTCATTCCGGCTATACTTCTCAAACTACTCATCTCTGCAGCATTAATCCTATTTTCATGCTTCTTCTGCCAAACCTAACATTCACTACCATACATAAGTGTAGGAACCAACACACCTCTATGTACAGCCAGATGTGCCTATTTTGACACTTTCTGGCTGTCCATAAAGCTATTCAGTGCCCCATTCATTTGTTTTTCTGCCATCACCCTTCGCTTAATGTCACTATCATACTTTTCTCTCGTAAACTTTGAACTCAAGTACACAAATTCATTTATTTGTTCCACTCTTTCTCCCTCAATCGAAACTTCACAGTTTGTCATGCTTTCTTCTCTTTCAAAAACCATTACTTTCGTTTTGCTTACATTTATTTTCATCCCTATGATTTTCAGGGCATCATGCATAACATTAACCATCGGCGTAAAGAAGGTATTTGACGATCAAATCATTCATTTTTAATCAATACGCACTCTCTTTTAAATATTTTAAACAATCGTCTATGTATAAGTTAATCAGCCATGGCGAAGCCACCTATCCCTGTCTCACAACTTTTTTTATGTTAAAACAGTCCGTGTAAGCTCCGTTTATCCTGACACAAGCAGTGGAATCTTCGTAGAGTGATTTCAGTGCTCGTATTAAACTACCGCTCACCCCATACATAGACAATATCGACCACAATTCACTCTGTCATAGTCCTTTTCTTCTTCTTCTTTTTCTTCGCTTTCCTCTTGACAGAGGAGTCGTGATTAAGCTATGTATTACTTCGTTACTCACTTTACAATTTCTCGTCATTTTCCACAGTTGTAGGCGCTGAGTGCTGCTTGGTTGATTGTTAGGTCAGTGGATTATTTGATCAGTCCAGCGAATGAGAGACCTACCTCGGGACCTAGTACCTTCTACCCGACCCTGAACTATTAGTCGCTCCAAGTTGTCCTCGTCTCTTTTCTGTATCTAAGGATTCGAGCTTGCAGTATTTTGGATAATCTTTGGGGTTCGTTTACTTCTTGGATGATGGACGCATTAGTTCTTCTTGCTGTCCAGTGAACTCGTAGGATTCTTTTCCAGCACCATAGTTCAAACGCGTCGACTGCGATCGACTGCCTTCATCGACCATGTTTCTGCTCCGTATAGAAGTACCGGGAATATCAGTGTTTTATTGATAGTTTTTTTGTGTTTAATGTGATAGCACTATTGTTTCTTATATTCATACCTTTTGTTGTGATTGCAGTGGGATCTAATAAAATCAGTGTATTTTGAACCAACGTACTGATATATTACTCTGCAAAAATACAACTATTGACATCAATCTCAAAAATTAACAACTGTCTGTCATTCTTTTTTTATAAACATATTATTTTTCACTGCCATCTCAATCATAAAAAAAACAATAAATAATCAAATAATCTAAAAAATGTCCAACATTCTCCCCCTTCGTAATGGGATTCCCATTACTACTTCTTAATATCAAGGAGGCATATTTTTGCTACAGGTCTCCTGTTTGTCCCCATTTTCGTTTTAACGTCTACTGTCCTCACGTTTCCGTCAGCACCAGGAAAAACTACTGAGATCATATCTTTCAACCTTTCAACAGTTTCTTGGCAAGTCTGCATCGACGACTATGACTACATCACCAACTTGAAGATTCCGAGACTGCTTGTCATACCATATCGTTCGACTCACTAATGTTGGAAGATACTCGTTGACCCACCTTCTCCAAAATTGATCAGCCAAACCTTTGGCGATCTTCCACTGTTTTCGAGTAGCCATATTTTTTCCTGACATCAGGCAGGGAACTGGTGCGGCATTTGATGATCCTATCAGGAAGTGGTTCGGGGTAAGGGCTTCTTTGTCGGTGGGATCTAAAGATACATGTATTAGTGGTCTACTATTAACAATATTTTCGGCTTCAATGAGTAAAGTCAATAAAACTTCTTCTCTGGGGAACTGTTCTTTAAGTGTCACGCGGAGGGCTGTTTTAACAGACTTCACCAGCCTTTCCCAGCATCCCCCCATGTGGGGGCCAGTGGACTTTGGAAAATCCATTCAATGCCTTTTGTAGTCATCTCTTCTAACATTTTCTTTTGATCCATCTGAAATAAAGCATCTTTTATTTCTCTAGCTGCACCCCTCAGATTGGAGCCATTGTCAGAATAGATACGTTGTAGACATCCTCTCCTTCCAATCATTCTTCTTAAAGCTAAAATTGCGGTTTCTGTCGTCAGAGAACTGGCTAACTCCAAGTGTACTGCCCTGGTACTGAGACATGTGAAGAAAACTCCATAGCGCTTGTCGTGACTCCTACGAACTGTTATTGACATTGGACCAAAATAGTCCATTCCTGTAAAAGTAAAAGGCCTAACAAAACTACTTACTCTGTATCCAGGTAGTGGAGACATTTCTGGGGCTACTGGTTTTACTCTTATATTCTTACACCATTGGCAGGTGTTCCAAGTACTTCTGACCGCTGCTCTGGCACAAAGAACCCAAAATTTTTGTCTTACTTCATTCAGCAAACTCATGTCCATGATGACCTGATTTATTGTGATAAAACATCAAAAGTAAACGTGTAAAATTATTTTTGGGGTCAAGAATAATGGGATACTTTACGTTATCATCGATATATACTGATTCCTTGAGTCTTCCATCGACTCTCAATATTCCTTTAGCGTCTAAAACAGGAGATAATTTATTTAGCCTACTGTGTTTATGAATTGGAATTTTTTTTTTCAATTTATTTCTTCTCGAAAATTTTGATTTTGTGCATGTTTCGCCCATATTTTTTCTGCTACATCTATTTCTGCCGGAAGCAATCCAGAGCGATAATACATTTCACGCTTCAAAATTTTTGGTACTCGCAGTATCCAGGCTGTTGTCCTCAAAAGTCTCATATAAGAAAAACGAGTTATATCTGGAAGGTAATTAAAAGTTTCATCATCCGATGAAATAATGAGAGTCAAGTATTCTTTTTTCAATTCGGATATATATTCATGTTTCATTTCCAATATTTTTCTATCGTCTCCTTTTCTACTTCTAAACCAGAATTTTTTGTCTTCTTTTAAAAAACTTGGTCCACCAACCCATCGAGATAGTGAGGTCCAGTCGCAATTGATATTTTCGCGTGTAGCCTCATCTGCTACATTTTCATCTGTCGGTATCCAATTCCACTCTGAACGTTTCGTCGTTTTCAAGATTTCACTGACTCTGTGACCAACAAACGATTTGAATTTCCTTGCATCTGACTTCAGCCAACTCAAAACTGTACTAGAGTATATCCAATAGAAGAACTTGTGAATTTCAAAGTTGTGATTCTCTCGGATCGTTTTCGCTAAACGGCTGCCTAAAACTGCTGCTTGTAGTTCCAATCTTGGGATGGACATGACTTTAAGAGGACTCACTCTAGACTTTGCCATCACAAAGCTGATTTTAAGACAGTGTTCATATCTAATTCGTAAATATGCAACTGTGGCGTAGGCTGTGGTACTGGCGTCACAGAATACATGTAATTGAACCTTTTTTGATTCGTTTGTCAATCCATACCATCTCGAAATTTTGAAAGATGTTATTTTGTACATTTCATTCAACCATCTGATCCATTTCTCGTTTATTACTTCATCTAACTCTTCATCCCATTCTCCAAATGTCTTGCAATAATATTTTAGCTTTAATAGAAAAATTACTCAAGAACCCAAGAGGATCGAATAGAGACATAACAATTTTAAGTACTCCCATTTTGGTGCTCTTGTCCTTTCCTAGTAATAATTTAGAAATTTCGTTTACCTCCATTGAATTGGAAATTGTCGTCATTCAGATTCCAATACAAACCCAGGGCTCGCTCGATCGGCAATTCTTTCTCTAAATCAAAATCATTGATTTTTCTGGTTCTCATATCAGTCGGGATTTCCTTCAAAACATCCTTACAGTTGCTTGTCCAATTCCTGATACGGAAACCACCTCTTCTGTGTACTTCTGTGACATCCGATATTATTTTCACAGCTTTATCCAGGGAATCCACACTATCCAAATAATCATCAACGTAATGTTGTTCAACGATTTCTCGAACTGCTTCAGGAAACTCTTGTTCAAATTATCTTGCATTTTTCTTCATAATGAATGTAGACGAAGTGGGAGATGATGCTGTACCGAAAATCATAACTTTCATCCGGTACTCTTGCAAGTTTTTCAACTTCACCCCACCAAAAGAATCTTTGAGCATTCTGGTCTTCTTCTCTAATGTGGATCTGATATAATATTTCCTGAATGTCTCCGGTGAACGCTATCCTTTTTTAACGGAATTTAAATATAACTCCTAGTAAAGAATTCAGTAAATCGGGACCCTTCATTAAATTATCATTCAGACATACTCCATTTACCCTCGCAGCAGCATTAAAAACCAATCTAACTATGTCTGGTTTCTTTGGATTAGTAACCCCAAAGTGAGGGAGGTACCAACTGTTTTTATTCAGAATTTTATCATCGGAAATCTTTTCTGCATAACCCTTTGTTAAATAATCATCTAATTTTTTCAAATAACTTTGTGCGAATCCATGATCTTTCGATATTTTTCTCTCTATGGATTTCATACGACTTACCGCAAATGCTCTCGATTCGACAAATATAACCTCATCTTTCCAAAGAAGTCCTATTTTCCATTTTCCATCCTTTTTGCTATTTCTTCCATAATTCTTACAGCCCTCATCTCTTCCTTAGACATTTTTTCATCGTAGATTCTCACTCCAAGGTTATCTAGCTTGAATGACTGCTTGACTAATTCATGTAGATCATTGACTTCATGGCTTGTGTGGAGAGTGAATGCGTTATCACATCTTCCATGTAAAAAAGACTGCTTCACCAAATCATGAAGATCATCCGCTTGGTGGCTCATATGGAGAATAAAATCGTTATCAACTCGCCCTCGAAAGCAGGCAATGTTACCATGTAAGATCCATCCCAGCTTAGCATGAGATAAAACAGGACAATTTTTCCCCTTTCTTTGATTTCACGTGCAATAATCAAATCGATATTGTCTTGACCAATAAGCAATAGAGGTTTAGCATTTGTCATCGATGCAACATTATCCGAAGCTAAGTATTTCCACTTCTTAGCCAAACTTTTTGAATTTATAGTTTGAGAAGGTAGATTTAAATTACTTACTGTCCGAGCGTTCCTTATCCAGTAATATTCGTTTTCTTTTTCTCCTCGAATTTGGAAATGTATCCTCTCGGAGTTACATTCTTTGTTGGTCACAGAGTTCGTCCAGCGAAGTGTCAACGGTTCTCTTGGTCCTGTAACCCCTACCTGTTCTGCCAGTTTCATGTCAACTAAAATGATAGTTGACGCCTTATCAAACAACGCAAAGGTGTAAATCTCACCTTTTGGACCATTTATCACCACAGGAGCCACTCTCACTAGAACCTTTTTTTCTTCAGCTCTTGTATGATGGTGTACCTCTTGAACTTCCGAGATTTCTGTTCTAGTTTCATTCGGAGAATCACTGTGAAGTAATTTATTATGAAATTCGGTGCAGTTGTTTATATCACACACTTTTTTCTTGCGGCAAAATCTAGCCTGATGACGGAAACCTAAACAGGTAAAACATACTTTATTTTGTGTCACCCATTCCCATCTTTTTTTCATATCTGACTGTTGGAAAAGAGTACAAAACGGACAATACAATTTCAACTTTTTCTCGTTTACTTTCAGTTGTCATACATAAATATTTCTTTTTTCTTTTATCCTCATCATCCGGAGAAACAATACAATTCAAAACTTCAGTAACTTCCGAAAACCAATTAGCAAAATCGGAAATAGAGATCACCCTGTGATTCTTATTCCATGCATTTAATTGTTTACCCTATTCGAATTTCAGATTGGACGTCAACTTTGACACTATTTCATTCAATAATTGTGGATTTGACAGATACTGTTGATTATTCAAACTGCTCACTGTAATAGCTAAATTTTGAATGAAATAAGAAAAATCTATTATTGTTTCTGGTTTTTCGTCTTTAAGAGATGCAAATCTCTGTACATTTGCTATCAAATCTTGAATAAAGTACTCACATTTTCCAAATCTACTTTCAAGAGTTTTTTTAATTTCTTCGACTTAAAAGGTAAAGTACAATAAAGCTTGAACAGTTTCTCTAGCCTTACCTTTCAGATAATTTTGAAGCCTTGCTATGTTTTTTCTTTCGCTGAATCCACACATTTATGTAGTTTCTCTGAAAGCTCTCAGAAAATGTAGCCATTCCGTCGGATCTCCAGATAAGATTGGGGTTTGCTTACTTATAGATTGCCTTGCTAAGAATTTTGAGAGTTATTGATCTTCTCTGGTAAGCTTCTCCTCGTCCAACCCCTTTTTTTCACGACCAGCACCTGTCCCTGTCTCACTACTTGGAGCAAATTCATGACAGTTATGTCATCAATAGGATTTTCGACTTCATTAATCCATTTTTGTATATCTTCCCTTTTTCGGTTTGAGTTGTTAGTAGTTTGACTTTCCGTGTTATTTTTGGAACTTTCTTCCGACCGACTACTGCATTCCTCTTCTAATTCTGCCTTCTTCAATTGCCCTTCTTTTAAAATCAACCTTCTTTCCAATTCTAATAGGCGTTTTTCGGTTTCTAGTTCGATTTCAAGTTGACGTCTTCTCATGGAACTATTTTTTGACATTTTGGACGAAACGTCTCTAGATTTGGTTTTCGTTTTTCCTCCATATGATTGCGGATAATTTATTGGAACATGAACATCGGCAATTGTAGAAGAATTGTGAAATCAGTAATCACAGATAGATGGATTGGCTCACAACTTGGCATTTACCCAGGTGAAGGATGTCTGGCATATATTATTCTGGACCCTGTCGATGATCATAACTTTGGTCTTTAAGTAGTTGATGGCCAAGCCAAGGTTATTACTTTCCATTTCTAGTTTATGCAAGATTTCCAGAAGTTCCTCTTGGGTATTTGCTAGTAGGACGGTATCGTCCGCATAACTAAGTTTAGAAATCTTTATTCCACCAATTGCAAGTGAATGCAATTGAATTCGCGATACTTTTCAATGAATTGGCGAAAATTCAGTATTTGTTCTCTAGTACCACGACCGCGAACAAATCCTGCCTGCTCTGGTGGGATTTGCCATTCTAGATACGTTTTTAATCTTTCATGTATTATAGAGAGCATTATTTTACAAGCGCGTGAAACCAGAGATATCAGGCGGTAGTTGTAATACAAGGTTTTCGCACCTTTCTTATGTAGAGGCATAAATACAGATGTCACCCACTCCTCTGGCCATGTTTTTGTGGACCAGATTTTTTGGCACAGAGTGTGAAAAATGTCAACACCTCTCACTCCCATGGCTTGTATTATTTCTGCTGGGATGCCGTCGCAGCCTGGTGCCTTGTTTGGTTTAAATTTCTTGATGGCTAGTTCTATTTTTGCTTTTAGAATGGAAGGTTCATCCATTGCCTCGGTTTACTTAGTTCTGTTGCTGGTGTTTCCATCTTGGAACAGACTTTCACAATATTTTCTCCAGGTTTCTAAAACTTCATATAGATCTGTGACTATTTCCCCGGTTTCCCTCATTATGACCCATGATCTTGGAGAGAATTGACGGTTTATTTGCTTTACCGATTGAAATAAGCCTCTAGTGTTGTTGTGTTCAGAATGATGTTGTGCTTCGGTACATATGTTTTGTAAATATGTATTTTTATCTCTTCTGCATAGTCTCTATATTTGCTTACTGAGTTTTGCGTATTTCGATTCTAATTCCTGCGAGTTTAAGCCGTGATTTCTGAGTATACGCCTTTCATTGACTATTTTAAATGTCTCATCTGACATCCAATGTTGGCGTTTTTCCGGTGTGTGGTTTATTGGTGTCTCTTTAACAGCGGTAGTTATGATATCTTTAGTTGCCACCCAGATAGCCTCAGTTGTCCGGCTATTTATGTTTATATGTTAGCGTCCAACGACTATTGTATTCAAATTTTCCTGGAAGGTATTTTCATTCTCGATTGCGAGCCTTTTTGGTATCATGCTCTGGTGTGGCTTCTGAAATTTTATTTTAAATCTTGCAATAAGCAACCGATGGTCGCTGTTGCAATCTGCGCTTGGCATTGTCATTGCATTTATGATTGGAGTTCTCCATCGTGTCCGTATTAGGATATAATCTATTTGGTTTTTGTATTTCCCATTCGGGGATTGCCAGCTGTATAAACGTCTGATATGCTGTTGGAATATTGTGTTCGTTATTGTAAGATTGTTGTCAATACAGAAGTTGAGCATTAGTTCGCCTCTGTCATTCCTTTGACCAATGCCGTACCTTCCAACAATATTTCTTATGTGATTGTCATCTTTTGTGGTACCTATTTTGGCATTAAAGTCCCCCATGACTATTAGTATTTCATAGTCCTTGTCTTAGACCTTCTGACTTCTAGCCAAGATTTTTTCGACTATACCTCGTAATTAAAAGACCTGATCCATACATCTCCTTCCTTTTCTAAATCCTGCTTGCACATCCCATATCAGCTTTGCATACAGTTTGCAGATTATGGCCCTTGTAAAGCGGCACGATAACGGCCTTGCACCAGCTTTCTGGTACGCTACCACTCCTCCAACAAAGGTTAAAAAGGCGGTACAGCAGACTACTTACCATGCTTTGTCAAGACTTCAGCATTTCAACTGTTATCCTGTCGTACCCGGTAGCTTTACCCAATTTCATACTGTTCAACGCTCTCACAATTTCTGTCGTACTAATTTCACTTTCATTGCAACTTTCACTCATGTCTCCGAATTTATTTACGTATTCTACGGAACAAGTGTTATTTGCTTAGACTAGGAATCTTTCCTTAACTTCCTACGTATTCTAACGTGTCCAAAAAAGCACGACTGGTTGAGCATAGAGGAGTGCTGGTCTCTACACTTATGTATGGTAGTAAATGTTGAGTTTGGCAGAAGAAGCATGAACATAAGATTATTGGTACGGAGATAAGTAGTCTGAGAAGTAAAGCCAGAGTGACTCTGATGGATAAAGTGAAGAATAGTGAGATAAAGGAACGATGTGGTGTAAAAGATGTGGTTACAAAGATTGATAAAGGAATGTTTAGATTAACGAAACAGATTTATAAGAGGAGTGTGAATGGACAAGTCGGTAGAGGTCGACCTCGGCGAACATATCTCCATCAGATCAACATTGTTTTGAAGAAAGGCCAGGTCAAGAGTACCAACAACCGACGAGCATGTATGAGAGCACTAATGAAAGTAGAGGAAGCAGAAGATGTGTGTTAGAACCGTAGCAAGTGGAAGGACGTGATCTCTGCCTACCCTTATGGGAAAAATGCGTGACTGTATGTATGTATGTATGTATTTTGCGTAACTACTGTTATTTTTGCTGCCCTTTCCTCTTTCCTGTTTACTTTTTAATAACTTTAAGTTATAGAAATAAATGAACATATGATTTTTTTTATGGATGTAGTATATTATTGTTTAGTATTAATTTTTTTAAAAAATTCAAATATTAATAAGTATATGCCAAGTAACAATAAATATACACTATCACACAAATCCGAAATTATTTACACGTCCGTCCTAATTCTTCCATCCTTTTCGTTTTGTTGATTTCAAATTTGACTAGCGTTTATGTTACAAGCTATTCTTTGAATCAGAATTTTAAGATTCTCACGTTAGAACTGTTAAAAAATAACAGTTTTTTTTCGAAATTTTTCTAAATACGGAACACGAACGTAACGGAACTGTTACTAAAATATTACAGTTTGTACCACCACTAAGTGCGGTACTGTTTAAAAGTTACTACCCTCTAGGCACTTGACCAATCGGCGTTTGGTAATATCAGCGCCGCTTCATGGCTGCATCTATAACTACAGAGCCAGCTAGAGAAATTTTACACAGCAATAGTTTATACGAGTATATAGCAAAAGCCAAATAAAGTTGCGTTCACGTCATCATTGTGAACATTTGTCAGATTGTTCATGAAATATGGAAATTAACAGAAAATAACTGAAGTAAACAAAAAACGTAAATGTAGAAAATTTCACAATATATTATATGAAAACTAGAAAATTATCGACAATTTTTTTCCATTTGTGTTTTTTGTTAATAACATTTACAAATAGATTTCACGAAGTAAGGAATTCCATCTCAAGAATTCTAATCTTTTCAAAACAACATTAAGTAATTCCATAAGTCCTCGTCGTGGATTATCCGTCATCCACTTAAACTCAAGTTCTTGAGCAATCTTTTTAAAAAAGTGGTACTACCATTAAATAATTCTTTATCTTTCAGTTGGGACCACAATGATTGAATCGTTACGTGCTGTTTTAAAAGAATACAGAAATAAAATTATGTTAAATGTACATTTGTCGTAATTATACTTACTTCTCTGGTACATATTGTAAATGGTATCACGAATAGAGCTTGTATTTAAAGTTTCTGTATTTATTACTCGTTTATGAGCGCAACGCTTTTTCTTTGGTGACTCGAACTGTTCACCTTTTTTCTCTGTTTGACAAATGCTGCTTACTGTTCTTACACTGATTTTTAAAGCAGCAGCTACACGCTAAAATAATACAAATTTTCCTTAAGTAAAGTAATGATATTTTATTCGCATATAACCTCTTGCACAGCATTTAAGGGTAACAAAGGGCCATTATTATTCCTTTCTTGTTCAAAATAATTAACTAATGAAGCCACAAGTTCTTTGCATCGACTATTCAGCTGTTTGAGCATTTTGACAATCAAAGAAGAAAATGCTTTGTTGTTTTGAAAAAAACAGATTTTATTATAAATTTTTTTCACAAGAAAGCCTCAAAAATCGATGATACTACGAGTAGAAAAGTCACAAACGACGCAACATGACAGTATTTCTGGCAGTGATTATTTTACCGTCATTAATTGGTGGCTTCTTTATAAAAATTTTAACACAAAATTTTACATTGAGGGACGTCTATACTCAAAAAAGCTATATTGCATATACATTATTTTGTTAACAGAAGTTTTTTTATTGATCGGGTTATCTTTAGAAGCGATTGTTTAGCAAACCTAAGTATATACACTTCTCTATAGAAGTGTAGCAACACGTGCAATAGAATTACGACCTTGGTGACGTGAACGCAACTTTATTTGGCTTTTGCTGTATGTTCGTTGGTTGCATTTATGAGCAATCGCATACATTCTCTTGCTCAATATTATTGTTGAGGTCATATTAAATCAGAAAAATAAGTGGACTAAATTTTAATAAAAAGTAATGGATGTAAAGAAACAAATATACCTAAAAAATTATATTAAATTAAGAAGTAACATATTAAATTAATATTCTAGAAATTAGCAAAAGAGTCGAACACGTGCAAAATGACCTCGATTGATTGTCACAACCATAAATCCATACATAACGATAAATTAATTATTTTTCCCGACGATCATACTTGGAATATACTCGTTATGAAATTATTTTTAATAACATAATAATAATAGGGCAAAAACCCGTGAACCTCAAAACTTCGTTATTTTATAAAAGCTGAAAGTTTGTCAGCGCATGCTCCCAACACAGGTAAGAACAATGGGCCGTTATGAAGTTTAAGTTACCGTGGCTTTGGCAGGTAAACGGTACCAAAGGTGTGTAAAATACAGATCTAAATTCATCAAATAATGAAGTGTGTTTTTTTGGTATTACCTTCAAAATATTATTAAAAATTTATTTATTGCCAGACACTTAACATCGTGGCAACCCCTTGCCAGCCCTAATATTCATGAAATTATAATTCTACTTACGTTATAGTATAAAAGCTGATTTTTTCTCATTAGCCAGACTTTTTGATAGATCCAACTCCTTGTCAGACAAGCATGTTAATCTTAAGAAGAGATTCGTGATTAAAATGACTTTTTGGCACAGTTTTATATAACTCATAAACTGTGTAAATTTTAAAAACATCTTAAGAAAAGACATTCGATACTACAACTACCTTAAATTGTTAAAAATTTATTCTGTCAATAACAGGTTATAAAAAAGCAAAATTATACTCAAAAATTTAATTAAAAATAGATTAATGACATTACAAGTTATTATAAAGTATAAAAAAATAGATTGATGACATTACAGATTATTATTATAGTGTTAAAAGACAATATTATTTTATTCTTTATCATCATTATGATCAATGTTATAATTTTCTTCGTCACATTTATATCGTGGTCTTCTTCTTCGTCAGTTTCTGTAAAAATGTGAAAAAGTTAATGGGATTGAAAGTATTTATAAATAATGTTCTTATAATGCTTTGAAATAGTATTTATATCCATTTAAAATGGTTCTGATTATTTTCGAGAACCCAACCATTATTCTCGGGTTGATAAATTGTTGGAATTTGCTGATTTGCATTTGCACATTGTTGTATCAGCTCGGATTTACACGGTGGCAGATTGCTAGCAACAAAATTACGTAGTTTTTTACGGCTAAACGCTTTATTAATATCTGAGACCTGATACGTATTAATGAATAGTTGAAGCCGTGCTGCATCAACATTATATTGATAATTATAAGCGCAGGTTATGGTTAATTTAATTGAAACACGTATGGTTGGTTCTTTGTATTCTGTATATTTTTTGTATTTTGTATATTGTCGATCAGAACAGTTTGAATATTTACAAGAGACTAAAATTACTTTTATTATTTTGAAATACCCTTTCTCACTAAAGCAGAGGGCCGATAAATATGTTCACCAGATGTTTATTGATTTCAATCTCTGGGGTGGTCTCCCTTACCTAACGGTTTATTTTATTACACTGCTTTAGTAAGTATCAAGAGTTTTATTTTTGAATCACAAACATTATTTATTTTTCAACACATTAGTTATCGAACCGACATTGTATACCTTACATATAAACTGTTGAATAATATCAAAAGTGCTTTGTAGTTCATTTTTATTTTCAAATAATTCGTGTTTACCGAATTTAAAGCTTTTTTGATACTTCTTCTTTCTACTTCTTCTTTTTAATATTTTAAAAGGCGTCAACTTTCCTTTTTGGAAAAATGCGGAATTATAATCACAACCTGTGATCGCAAGGAATCCTGGCAAGCTCTTGCAAAGAGATTTTCCCATTTTTACGTAGGTATATCTTTGTGAGTTCTACGTATCTTAAGTTGTTTCCAGTGCCTATTAGCATCCAAATAAGTGAATCATTTTGTAGATAATCATGCATGATAGCTGCAATGTCAGTGTCGACACTTCTGATCACAATATTTACTTGATTTGGAATACTGCACGCCTGATAGACTATTTTGGTATTAGCCTCTTCAAGTTCTGAACATGAACATTAACAAAAAAAGAATGGCACTGTTTAGAATTTATGTGAATAGTTTTCTTTCCAATAAAAGGTATTATTTCATCACTGGCCCAATGCAAAATGAAAAAATCCACCAGAACTTGTTTAAAATTTGAATTTCTCAATACTACAAATCACTCGGACGTGTTTGATCAGGTCCAGCTATGGTATAGCTCAGAATGTTCGTAATCTTTGATCGATGGAGTCAGGTATTGATCAAAAAAAGCGCTTCTAATTTGGTAACCATTGCAAAAAAAAAATTAAAAATGCTTCCAAACTTGTTTGGAACATTTTTCATGGTGTGTAATAAAAAAAACCCATCAATTATTACGACATCTACAGTAGGTGGTGGCTGATGTTAGACCTCCTTCTCCAAACGCTGCATCAAGGCAGATTTATCCGTCTTACAAATAGTACCATTTAAATGACACACAGATAAAGGCACATCGGTTTTTTATTTTATTTATCGTATGGCTTTACAAGTGCTATATAATAAGTTACAAACAAAATTCTTATAAAAGGTAGGTACAAATGACAATTAATACAAGTAATGTAAAACACATTAGTACACATTAAATATGACACAAACAGTACATATAACAGGTGCATGTAAGCAGCCTAGTGGTATGGGGAAACCAAATCTACAGGTCCAAATCCAGTTCAGATAACCATGTAATAGCGGCGGGGCTTGCATCAGTAAAGTCTTTCCATTGGCCAGTAAATCTTCTCAGTGGGCAGTCTTGGACTATATGTGTTAATGTTTGCTCCTCAGCTCCACAGTCACATGCTGGATTGTCGGCAATTCCCCATTTGTGCATCGCTGATCTCGTTTTTGCATGTCCAGTTCTAACTCTGTTTAATAGGGACCATGTTTTACGAGGTAGTTGCATCCCTGTGAGCTGTTTATTAGGGTCTTCTATGTTGTGTTTTTTGACATTGCTGTTATTCCATGCGGATGTCCATGATTCAGAAGCGTCGTAGGTTTTTCCTGGAGCAAGTGCTTCCAAGTTCCATATTGGGGCCCTTGATTTCAGTCGATTCACACTTGGCTCATCGATTACCTTGTGGATGGGCCACATTCTTGGTTGGTCTGGGTGATTTATCTTTTGCCATTCTCGGAATGTAGCCTGTTGTCTTCGGATTCCTGGGGGGGCGATATTTGATAGTACGTGGAGCCATGGTAATGGAGTCGACTTCAGAGTCCCTGTTACTACTCTCATGGCTTCATTTAGTTGGGTGTCGATCTTATTCACATGAGAACTTTTGCCCCATACAGGGGCGCAATACTTCGCTACAGAATACACAAGTGATTGTGTTGCAGTGCGTAAGGTAGTTGCATTTGCTCCCCATGTGGTGCCTGCCAATTTTCGTATGATGTTGTTTCGGGTTTTAAGTTTCTGGCATGTTATTTCAAGGTGTTTCTTAAAAGTGAGAGACCTATCAAGGACTACGCCTAGGTATTTGGGATGTTTGTTGTATTTGACTGGTTCTCCACAGAACGTGACATTTAGTTCTCTGTGCGCCATCCTGTTATTTAAGTGGAAGGCACATGTCTCTGTTTTGTTTGGGTTCGGGCGCAGTCTCCATTTTTGGAAGTATTGGTTTAAAGTTTCTAAGTCGGCTGTTATGGTTGTTTCTCCTTCTTCTAAGTGTTTGTTTTGAGTGGCTATAGCCATGTCGTCTGCGTAACAAAACTTACGTGACGTAGTATTTGGGGTGTCACTTATGTAAACGTTAAAAAGTAGTGGAGCCAGTACTGAGCCTTGAGGGAGACCGTTTTTAATACTTCTTGATTTGCTACTTGATGCGCCTAAAGAGACCTTGAAATAGCGACCTTTCAGCATTCTTTCCAGTAATCTGGTTAGTTTCAGGCAAGGAATCATTTTCATGAGTTTCAGGGTCAGCCCATCTATCCACACTGTATCGTATGCTGCGCTAAGATCGACAAAGGCCACTGATGTTTTTAGGCCTTTCTGAAACCCTGCTTCTATGTAAGAGGTGAGGGCCAATACTTGTTCACAGCAACTACGGTTTGGTCTGAAACCTGCCTGCTCATGCGGTAGATGTTCATCTATGGTAGGGCATATCCTGTTGTAGATCATCCGTTCCAATAGTTTATAACAGATGCAGAGCAAGGCTATAGGGCGGTAGTTTGCTGGGTTTTCAGGGCTTTTTCCCGGTTTGAGGATAGCGAGAGTGTGAGACATTTTAAATTCATTTGGAAGCCGTGCTGTATTCAGTATGTCGTTAAAGAAGTCTTTAATCCATGTTCTTGCTATTGGGCCTAAGTGTTTAACAAATTCAGGGAAAATATTGTCGACGCCAGCTGCTTTCCTTAATTTAAGGCTTTTTATAGCCGTGTTCACCTCGTCGTTAGTAAAAGGGATTGAAAACTGTGCGTCTTCTTGTAATGTATTCCTCTTCTGATCTAGTTCATTTTGTACTGATGTCATGTCCTCTTTGCTTATGGTTACGCATTCGGCTCTTTTTTTGATGTGTTTCGCAACCTCATTTGGCGGTACTGTTGATTTGGGGATTGGTATGTGGGTTGCAGCCCCCAGTCGTCTCAATAAGGACCAGCTTTTTCGACTTGAGTGGGTAAAATTCAGGTTTTCTGTAGTCTCTTCCCATCTTTCCCTTCTTTGTTGGTTTAGAGATTCCAGCAGTCGACTTCCCACTTGAGGATTATTTGTTTCCCTGTACTCTTAATATAAGTTTTCTGTATCAGAATTCCAGCATGGTATATAGTGTTTTCTATGTCCCCTGGGAATATTTCTCTTGGCCGACGAAATCATGAGGCCAGCAAACCTGGTGTAGTTTTCGACTTTAGGTGGAACGAACCGTATGTTTGATTCCATTTCTCTTTTGTATGTAGGCCAGTCCGCTTTTCTGAAGTTCCATCTTGGCTTTTGGACTGATTCTATCAGTGGGACCTGTATACCAATGGTTACAATGACTGGGCGGTGTTGAGTGCGAGGGAAGCTAGGGAGCACCCTCCTCATATGTGGCATGGGGGTTCGTTTCTCATCAGTGGAAACAATACATAAATCAGGGTTGGTATCTGTCTGCCATCGTGCTGAACGGAAAGTTTTCAGGTCTTTAGCGTCATAAATGAGATATAGGTCTTGTTCTTCAATCCATTGCATCAAAGTTTCTCCATTGTCGTCATTAGTATTGTATCCCCAGCTGGTGTGGTGGCAATTGAAATCCCCGAGAAAAATTGTTGGGATATTTTCATTTAGGAGTGGAGGATTTGGCTATCTTATGTGGGGTGGTTTATATACTGAGACTATACGTATTTAGGGGAGTTCGATTGTTATAGTTTCTGTGTCATTTGCATTGGTCTTCGTTCCTACAGTAAAGTTGTCAAGGTCACTGCGCAGGTACATGATAGATCCATACGTTTCCGAAAGGATTGCTTCCACTGCTTTGTAACCGGGGACCTTAGCTCTAGTTGGCAATTCGGTTTCATTTGCTAAATGTGTTTCTTGCAGTGCAATAACATCAATTTGGTTTTCCCTGGCCACTCTGCCAAGGTGCTCGCATTTGTCACGGCTTATACCCTCTATGTTCAACTGCAAAATTCGGACGGAGGGTCCGATATTTATTGTCTTCTTACTCTGAGAAGAGCGTTTTTCTCGTTTTGGTTGCACTTGTTCGTGTTGGCCGTGAGAGACTCGTTGTCTAGTTCGGCCGCCATTTGTGTAAACTTTTTGCCGCTCTGCTGGCGCAGGGCGTTGTCCAGGGTGCACCATCTTGGAGGTTGTTTACACTTCGCACATCGGTGATTGGGTTTGACAAAATTTTTGAGATATCCGCATTGTAATCCATCGAGATCCCCAGCATACGGCCAAACAAATCTCGTTGAATTTTTACCTTTTCAATTGCACCACCGATTTGAATTTTCTTCTTTTTCTAAATCTTTTGAAAAATTATTAAGAGCTGTTTTTTTAATAGATTTTTCAAATCGACTAATGTTCGTATGGCATTCAGAAACAAACTTATTCAGAAGACAATCACAATTCTTTTCAATATTAAGAAGAAATTTATAATTTAAAAGGTGAATATCTCAATAACAGTTTGATTTAGGTATAGGAAGTTGTTAACAAAACTTAAAGAGCAGTGAAAATTCTTTCTAACAACGTTATAAAATCTTTAGATATGCGTTTTGAATCAACCTGTACAATAATAATTTTATTAACAAAATGACCAACTTTAGTAAAAATACACAATACTAGAAAAACAATGCAAAAAAAATTATTTAAATTTACATTAATTATAATGATACAGGGTGTCAAATCGGACACTTTTTCGTGATAAAAATATCTCGTAAAACACTCAGTGTAAGGTAGCATAACCCTATATTGGGAGAATCCCCAAGAGTAGCTTTATCGAAATACGTAATAATATACAGGGTGTTCTATTTAAAATAAGCAAGTTATAGTCAACTTCCGGTATAACCGAAAGTAGTTGGAGGCTCAATTTGGCATATCCGAAAACCTCATACCTCAAATTTTCAGATTTTAATTGTGTAAAGTTTCTCTAAAACGCCTAATTGGAACTTCCAAAGAATCAGCCTATATATATATATATATATCTGGTGCTGGATTGGTTCTTCTATTGATGGCCATTACTTTTGTTTTCTTTATATTAATTTTAAAGCCCAGAGACTCTTCCACACCGTTGATTCTATTTAGTAGTTGTTGGAGTCCTTCTACGCTATGGGCTACGATGGCCGTGTCATCTGCAAAGCGTAGGTTGTTGATCAGATGTTCGTTTATTTTAATGCCGTGTTCCATTCCTTGTAGAGCTTCATCGAATATGTAGCCGGCATATATATTAAACAGTAAGGGCGATAAAACACATCCCTGTCGTACTCCCCTATGGATGGGTACATCCTCCGTCTTGTCCCCTTCGACCCTGATGGTTGCCACTTGGTCCCAATATAAATTTTTCAGGAACTGGATATCGTTATTATCGAGGCTGTTTTCTTTTAGGATGTTAAATAAGACTGTGTGTTATATATATAAGCAGTAAATTAAATGAATTAAAATTTACAAATTTATTTTTCTACAATAGTAAATGTTTTAAAACTTTTGTGGTTGCAACCAATATTATGACCTAACCTTCTTAAAATTATTAAATACCTTTCAGATATATCAACACCTCCTCAAACTAGTACCGAAATGAAAATAAAATCAGCAGGTACCGACGATGGTTTTAAAGGAGAAGCAGCAAAATGTGGCACTTCCATAATCAAAGTAGCTTCGCAGATGGTCTCTAACCAAGGATTAGGCCTTAGACCCTACCACGAGGAAGAATTGAAATTTGAAAGAAAGAGGAGAAACAGTAAATCACTTCCTGCATCGCCATTAGCCTCTCCTGGAACTAGCCCCAAAGCCAACAGAAAGATGAATAAATATTTTACTGGGGCATTTACTGATGTGGATAAGTCAAAAGGTAATTAATTTATGGACAGTTTTTTCTTATTGCAGATCATCGTTGGCTTATAAACCGCAAGGGATTAAAGTAAATTATTTTTAAATAAAAATGGAATTTAGTGATCTATTATATCTTTTATGGGGAAAAATATTTAAGATTTTTTTTATCACTGCCATTTAAAATAAATTGTCCTAGGTAGGTAATTTTTATTATTAAAAACATGATTTTCCAAATATAACGTTATCTTATGTCATAAGATACATGCATGAAATGTTTACCAAAATACAATACAATTATCAAGGGTTGACAAGCTGAATTTGAGCGTTACCCTTAGTCGACCGTCATTAAAATTATTTATTTTAGGTATTTTCTTAAATTATCGAATACACACATTATTTTTGTTTCAAATGAATATTTTACCTGATCGGAGGTAGGCTAGAAGTGACGAAGAGAAAGCAAGAAAATTTGCAGAATACCAAGCTGAAGTATTCAAATCTAACGATGATACACCAGATATTAAAATAGAAAATAAAGGCGAGTTTATACAACAAATATAATAAAATAAGAAATAACATAAAATAAAATAAGGAATAAGTACAAAAAACATTGGTTTATACAAATGACTAAAATAAAAATGAACCAATGAAATTGCAGCTTTTTTGACAATGACTTTTGTGTTTTGTGCATAATAGTAGATAATCTCCAAATTGATTTATTTTATTTCAAATGCGGATTTTTTAAATTTTATCATTATCTAAAATTATCCAACTATATATCTACCATTCATTTCCTATTAAAAAATATTATAATGGATGATGGCATGTTGATAGAGCAGGTATCGACCTTTCCTCAGTTATATGAAAAAACTGATGGAAAATACAAAACAGCCGACTGACAGAAAATGCTCGCAATTGCTAACATAATGAAAAAAGCACGTAAGTGCCAAAAATCAGAGAGTTTAACGTTTTTTAAATCACTTCTGTAGCTGAAGCTTCTGAACGCAGATGGAAGCTTTTAAGAAATAAATATACTGGCCATAGAAGGAAAATCAAAAATATCTCCACAAATATTATTAGGTTAGGTTAGGTTGATTGTAAACTTGGAACATTTAGAACAGAAAAGATTTGGGTCACGCGAATTATCTTATTTTAAACAAAATAAAATAAGACAAAAAGATTAAAGTTGACCATTTTTATTTTGTTCCTTATTTTATTTTATTTGCTGTATAAACTCGCCTTAAGTTAGCCAATATTCCAGAAGTAAAATTCTTCACCCCAAAAGAATTTCTTAATGAAATCTGGTTTCTCAACAATCCAAAGCTCCAGGCACAGATGGTATAACACCAAAAATGCTTAAAGAAATATCTAGAAAAGAATTGGTACTATTTACATACACAAATATGGAAAAAAAATTAAGGAACATATAAATTTCAATCCAAAACGCTGAGGTGCACGGCATCCAGTCGACCAGCACAAAACATAATAATTACACGACTTCAATTTGAACTGTCCTTACCTCGTCGACATGTGTCTGCGACGCTAGCAATCGGTATGAAACTGTTAGCGACGGTGTGCACGTCTGACCTTTCAAGAGATTACGACGCATTCAAGAGAACAATTTCTCACCCTCAACACAACGGCCTCGAAAATAAAATAAATATTCTACGAATTTAAAAACAAACAAAACGTTCAAAACGATGTCTCGTCTGTAAATAATATTTTGTAGGTTAGATTAGGTATCATGTGAGTGGGGCGTAGTAAGATCGCCCCTTAATAGGTCTATTGTAGCTCACCCCTAAGGTTACAGTTCACCTCACGACCAAGTTCTTCTCGTGAAGTTCATGGTTGTATGGGGTGAGATTTCCTTTAAATCGGTAGATTCTAATTTGGTAAAACCAAATATGTTGAACCTTATTCTTTCTAAGCAGGAGCATGAACATAGTATGTGTTTAGCAGTTTCGTCTTCCTCGCAGCAAAACTGACAGTCTGATTGTTGGTTCAGACCTATACTTCCGAGGACGACAGTGTCCTGTAAGTAGTCCCTTCAGAAATCGTAGGTCGTTCCTACTTCATTCCAGGATATACTTGGTTGTGTTTCTCGAAGGTCTAGGTAAAAATGCCTTCGAATGTGTCAACCCTGATGTATCAGACCAGTGCGTGAGTCTTTTTCTCTCCGCTCAGTCAGAAATGATGGTTTTGGCAGTACTTGTGGTGACTCCAAAGGCTGGCTCTTTGTTTTGCGAGGATGTCGCCTTTCTTGTTGCCCTCCACCCCCTGGTGGAGCTCGGTGCTTTTAAAGCAACCTGGCTGTCTGATATTATACTAATGTTTTTGTTCACTAGAGGTCTCTTAGTCAGCTCTCTTGCACACAATTCTGCTGATAGAAATAAGTTTTCTAAAAAAACATCATTTTCATTTTGACAAACCAAGCTTGTGATTCGCACGAGCTAATTCTCAATTTACACTTTCTGTTGTTTTAAACGAGGTAACAAAATTACATTACGCAGTTTCTCAATTAGACGCATTGGAAATCGAGGACGTCATAACAAACCCTTCTCAATTTTATCCATACACATTTTTGCGCACAAAATTAATTGAACATTTGTCTGCGCCTGAGGAACAACGTTTACGACAACTTATCAGTAAGAAAGAGCTAGGCGAACGCAAACCGTCGCAATTTTTTCGTCATCTACGTTCTCTAGCTGGTGCAACCGTCGTGCAGGATAACTTCTTACGTCAACTTTGGCTTCAACGACTCCCGTCCAACGTTCGTGCTATCAGGAAGTAAATCTTATACAAGAGAAAACACAACAAAAAACGAAACGTGTATGCTAGTACCATTCAAAATTTCAAGAAAGCGCTAAAAAGAGTATTCCACCCTGCAATTTTTCGGGAAACAACCAAAGCAGTCCGTAAATGCGGCATCTGACTGCTCTTCATCTGGAAGCCGTCTCATCGTAGTTGATAGAAATTCGAAACATAAATTTCTCGTTGATACTGGTTCCGATTTTTGTTTTCCCCGCCGTTTACTTCGAGAGCGTCGTTCTCCCGTCAATTATGATTTGTACACTGCAAATGGAAGCAACATCAAAACTTACTGTTTTCTAACTCTAAATACCAATATATGACTTCGACGTAATTTCTTGTGGAGATTCATCATTACCGATGTTGATTTGCCTATAACTGGTTCGAGTTTTCTCGCTTATTATCATCTTTTACCCGTTTGTCGTACGAAAAGCATTGTTGATAAATCCACTGGTCTTCAAGCTTAAGGTTTATTACAACCTTCTTCACAGAGTAGCGTTAAAGCTATTACGATTACAAGTAAAGTACGTTGCTTGGGACCTGAAAAATTAAAAATTTCTCGAAAGGAATTTAATGACATGGAGCAAGCTGGTACAACTCACCCATCCGAGAGTTCCTGGTAATCTCCTTTCCACTTGGCACCGAAAGGTAATTCAGGTTAGCATCCATGCGGAGATTTTCTCGCGTTGAACGCTCAAACTATTCCGGATCGTTATCCTGTCTGCCATATTCATGATGTCACCTATTTTATTGAGGTTGTATGGTATTTTCCAAAATTGACTTAGTGAAAGTATATCAACAAATTCCAGTTGCTAAAGAAGGCATCTGCAAAACTATCATAATCACTCCATTCGTACTTATAGAATTTGCATTTATGACTATCCGAAGATTCATGGAAGAAGTTTTACGCGACTTAGATTTCTGCTTTGTTTACATGGATGACATTCTCGTTTTCTATTATTTTAAAGAAAAACATGAACGATTTGCAAAGTACAAAAATGCATTTTTGGAGTTCCTACACTTAGTGCCTGTAATGTAAGAATCAGCAATCAAAATTGATGACAGCCGGTCTTTATGTGGATTTTAAGGTCTTTACGTGAACTTTAATGAGTGGAATACCACCCTTAATTTTTTTTTAATCCAAACATATCAGTTTTAGTACTAACTAAAAGTTTAGTCGGAACTTTCGTTTTGTTACGGTATTAGCTGGAATTTAGTATTAATTATTATTTCAATATTTAGCGCACGTCAATAGTGTAAGATCATTACTTATAAATAATTAAGTAAAATAGGTATTTCGGACCTCGGTGCACGGTGCTTGGCCGTGGAGCAGCGGGGTGGGGAGCGGTGCGATAAAACCTCGACGCGAACGTCCCCGAGCGAGCGGCAACCGCGCTCATAAGCGCGAGCGCCATCTTGCTGTCCGGTTGTCTCTCGATACCTGACTTACACGGTTGCGATTTATGCTTTGAAATTCATAGATTTCCTTAAAGAATATTTGGAATATTTATGGTTATATTATTATTACAATTCTTTTAGTAAGTTGGTATGGTTTAGGCACTAGCTTAAATAAAAGTTAATAATATTTTTATTATATAAAATTACGATACAATTTAAGCATAATTTAATTTACGAGCTAGAACGAGCCAAGACCAAGTTTCAGATATTGAGTAATGTAACAATTCCCTATTTGCTTAGCATATGCTATTACTATCCACAAATCACAAGGCCTTAGCCTTGACAGCGATTTTCTCGACTAGGCTCCTCAATATTTAGTAAAGGGCAGGCTTACGTTGGACTCTTCAAAGTTAAAACCTATCAATTTAGATACAAGTCAAATCAAGGCACAAAATTACAACCGCCTGTGCACGTTATACCGCCCCGACTTGGCCAAATTAAGTATAAACAGAAAACGCGTAAAAAAATTACAGATACTGAATGGGAAATTCACTCGAACATTTCAAAGGTACAAGAAAATATAAAAAATAACACAAAAAAGACAATTATACCCCGTAAATGTAGGAAAATACAGTAGGATAACAACAACTATTTGGTATTAATTTTATTATGAATAAGTACCTACTAATAATTTCTCTACAAAAAGTAATGATATCCCATCACAAACATAGTGAAATGAGAGCCAAGTTCAATATTATGATATATGCCTTGGTTGTTGATTTTAACGACAAAAGAAGTGAGATCTAAATGGGTGCAAGTTCAATGGTCAGTACTGAAATTTATTTATAACAACATAAAATATTTTATAACAACTTAAAATATCGATGGCTGGTTTCTACCAGCAAGCCAAATTTTCGGAAGAATAAAATAAGAACTTACGTAGGCTATAATATAATTCGTATATTCGAACTAGCCAAGTCAGACCTTAGGCTTCAATATATTATCCTAAGTTATTAGAAGAAATAATATTTTAAGTTGTTATAAAATATTTTATGTTGTTATAAATAAATTTCAGGTTTTACCATTTAGATCTCACTTTTTTTGTCGTTGAAGTCAACAACCAAGGCATATATCATAATATTGAACTTGGCTCTTATTTCACATTTATGTTTTTGATGGGATCTACCTTTACAATTTTGTTTATATTTGTTACAAATTAATTTTTACCAATAACTTTGTAATTTTTTTAAATACCTACTTGCAGCTGCATATCCATATGTTTCTTATCAAATTTTATGGGTCAATTTATTACAATTAATACAATCGTCACTTCCATTTTTATTCTTAAAACTTAAAAACTAAATCCCAAAATCTAACAATTAAATGATATTTCCCAACAATATAATTAAAACATCAGTATCTAATGATTTGATAATAATTTTGGAATTATCAACACATTGACTCGTGTGATTCCGGTGTCGGCTTCTTCATGTATGCATTCAAATGACTTCCTTTATTTTAAGTACTTGATTTTCAATTACAGAATACCAATAATAGCATTGATACATTACATTACAATCTTTCGGTTTGGCCATTGGTATAGGCACCTATGTCACCTAGATCTTTTGATCCTCTGTGACTGCCTCTGTGTCTTCAAGGCATCAGAATTTCAGTCAGCTGGTTTTGGCGAACCGCAGGATTTCTGTTGGCCCTGTCTCATTTAGATCGCTTGTATCCATTATCGTACGGCCCCAGGTTTGATACCTGTACACCGCTAGCATTGGGCAGTGACACAGAATGTGTATACTGCTCTCTTCCTCTTCTCCACATAGTCGACAGTATTTGCAGTATTTGCATTCTACTAAACAATATGTTCTTGTTCAAGGATTAATTTCAATGTATGTTTCGCTTCGGCAATTGGCAATCCAACCAACTGGCTTCTTGGTTCCACCAGGGTCCCATTTCTTGCCAGTTCATCGGCTACCTCGTTGCCATTTATCCTTGTGTGCCCAGGAACCCATGTAAGAGTGACTTTGTTTACAGTCTCTAACTCAGTGAGGGCCTGCATGCAGTCCCACACCACCGGTGATGTTGTGGTGTAACTCAATCAATCTCACTGTTGGTCACTCTGTTTTCTGTCAGGTGCGTAGCGCACTAGTCTGTATGCAGTGTTCCTGGCCTGTTCTTTTATCAGAAGATCCAAAGGTGGTATGTTGAGGGCTATTTGTAGTCCCTCTGTAGGAGCAGTGCTCATTGCCGCCGTTGCAGCCCGCAAGTATTTTCCTTGTAAGCTTTTCAACAGGTTCACAGCCCCGTCCCCTTCCACCCTTGGCCACCAGACTAATGCTGCGTACGTTAGTGACGGTAATAATACCGCCTGATATAACCACAGGCTTACCCTATCATTGATAACTAACAGTTAAATAAATTTTGTATCACTTATAATAGATGCTAAATGCTTATTTTACATAAGAATTCTAAAAAAGCTTCTTTAAATTTTTCATTCTTTGTTCTTAACAAAGTTATTGTTAAAAATTAATTTGTAACAAATATAAACAAAACTGTAAAGGTAAATGAAAAAAATAATGAAATAATTCATGAGAAAAATAAAAAAAAATTGGTAATCTAGTAACTAAATTTAAAGATGTATCATCAGGATATTGGCTTTTCATTAATTAAAACTCGGACGATAGTAGGATGCAGACAATTAAATATTGTCGACCCATTTTTCTTCTTTCTTATATGGATACATATTAGTAGGCTACTGCCTGTTCATTGCCAATACGTCCTCCCCGGAGTATGAGGTCCCATTTTTTAAAATAATTATAATGTTCAAATATTAATTTAAAAAAAAAAATGTAAATAAATATTTTTAATAATGGTCGACACAGGGTAGCTGGCAAATTCAGCTTGTCGACCCTTGATATTTGTATCGAGCATACCAAAACCTTTATTTTGATAAACATTTCATGCATGTATCTTATAACATAAGGTAACGTTACATTTCTGCTTGCGGGTAAAAGTAGAGTTGACCTGTCAAAGGCCCCCACTTTATTCCCAAAGAAGCGAATATTACGTGCCGATTTAAACCAAATTGGTTACCACCCAACCATACCTTTACTTCTTCTACATGATCACATATTCCTGATTCAAAATATTCATGCGAACTTCTGTGTTTATCTTCAAGCAGGGTTATTTAACAACATTTGTGTTTCGTTGACGTTTCACCCTACTTCTATTAATTGAGCCGGAAGCGGTCCGTTTTAGTAGTTATTTATTCATAGTTAATTTAAACCAAATATACATAGATTTTTTCATTGTTTGTGTGATGTTTAATGGCATTTTGTAACTTTTAATAAATTTAAAATAATTAAGAGATAAAATCATTTAAAATATCCGTTTTTAATTATTGTAGGTAGTTGGATACTGTCAAATTTGTTGGCAAAGCGTGATATGTCTCAATCAGTCGGTCAAATAAAAGAAGAACTAGGTGAAGATCTAGAACGAAATTTGTCTACTGCAAGTGTTAATGAAGAAAAACTAAAAACTCCATCGATTTTCACACCTAAACCATCGGAATTACGAGAAATGAATTTTTGGTCTCCTACTTCAATGTAATTAACTTTAATTTAATCACTTTCTTAGGTTATTTTGAAAATAGTTTTTAGGTTTCTTTTTAATATAAATTTATAGCTCTTATTATAAACTTCACATTTGGTTGTCAGATGTTAAATAAAATGTTATGAAAGTTAATTAATTAATTAATATTTTTATTGTAAAAGAATTTTAAAATTAGATTATTGCATTAATTAAAATAAATTAAAATTTATGTCATAAAAAATTTACTAACCCTAAAATACATAAGAAAAATGTTTACTATTGTCCAACTTTTATTTTCATGATTTTTAATGTTTTTCATCACAAAAAAAAAACGAATTCATTATAAAGTACCTCAATTATACTTAATAATTTCTTAACTTATTTAAATCAATAGTAACGTAAAGATTGACTAATTTCTAGCATAATTTAAAGTGGTACCATCATTAATTGACAATTAATTTGGAAATAATCGCGAAGCATTTTTAGTTCCCGTATGTAATTGCCATTTTAAACACTGAATGAATAGGATGTAAAAACAAAATAAGTTTTAAAAGTCTATTTAATTAATTTAACAGTTTTTATTCTACCTAAGCACACATATTTTAATATTGTCTTTTCCGTTAATTTTTTTGAGTATAGTAGTCATTTAAATTGTTCAAGTTTTTGATGTTATAAATTTTCTTACCAAAATTCCACTAATGGTAAAAGTACGTAATTCTGCCACTTTTTTAACCCTTTCACTGCTGATGACGTCTGAAGGCGTCTTACAGCTACTACAGTTCAGTGCGCATGACGTCCCAAAAGGTCAGACACCTCAAGGACTGGTAAGAAACGTAAATTTTAGCGTTATTATACACAAGAGAAACTTGAATATTTATTATGCAATTCGGACAATGATGTAAATAATCCCACTCTCGATCTTAAGAAAAGAAAAAGTTGCTGGTATGATTCTAATGACGGATATGAAAATACGGATAATATGGAAGTTACGATTACGGATGATGTGGATGAGATTAATAGGTTCATATTACCTAGTACGTCCCAAAATTTGGTACATGAAAGTATGTTGACAGCTGAACAGCAAAATTATATAAACACTGACCTACAACAAAGTAGATTGGCGCAAAAAAAATGGACAACCACCGATACCTTGGTCAGAAAAACCAGAACCGGAAGAGAACCGACCAAAAATTGATTTTACGAAACGACAGGAGTTAATTGTGTTAGCCAACGAAAATAATCCCCTGGATTATTTTAATTTATTAGTACGTTTATGAAATAATTGCAAGGGAAGCGAAGATTGTTCTGAATGATGAAAGTGTTCCGTTTTTAAAAAGGCGTTTTATGAATTTTATTGTAACGATTTTGTGATACGCCACTGGAATGTTACGTAAGCGAGCTGGGTGGTACGTTGACGTCAATGTCAAAGATGTTCCAGTACCTTCCCGACTAATCTAGAATTTTCGATAGAACAGTCTGGATATGTTTGGAACCCTCGTAGTCTTTTCTCGTTTTAACGTTAATATATTAACTAGCTTTCGTTAGCGTAAGTTAGTCAGTTTTCTGAAGTTAATAATTGTGTTCACTAGTATACAGAAATTGTATTAAAAAGTTATAAATATTGCATATAAATTTGAACCTCGAGTGTGATTTAAGTAAAACGTTACCTTATAATTTAATATTTCTTATATACGCGCTCACTAAAGAGATGTAGAGCCATCGCGAATGTGTGCCTTTTTACCAAGAAGACTAGGAGAAACGAGAAGCAGCCCTCTCTTACGATCAACCCTCTGCCGAAGCAATATCTTTTGACTCTCAACGTAAAAAGACTTGAGCATCAAAACAAACACGTGTTTAAATATACATAAATCTATCTGTGTAAGTGCCACTACAAGATACGCAGCTTTACATCTAAAAGGTGTTTCATTTATAAAGATATTTCTCGTTTCGTAAATCATAATTTTCTATATTAATTAATTCTCAACCTCTCAAAGTCCACAGTCCACTTTGCTAACTCTTAACATAATGGTCCAAACGAGACGGATCGCAAATCAGTAAAAAATAAAAAAAATAGTTATATAAATTTAATTAAATATTAATTTAGTTTATATTAATATCAAGGGAAAATTCTTAGTTGCTTGTAACACAGTTTGAAGAATATTCGATGCTTGTACAAAGAACCACTTAAAATTTAAGGTACGTTTTACGTTCAGCAGATGTGATCGATTTTTCAAAAGAAATCTCTAAAGAAGAACTCTCTTTAAGTTACTTTTGACAAACTAATACTGAAAATAAACTAATAAAAATTTTACGAAAATTATTTTAATTTATCTTAATAAAACTATTTAAAGTTTTGAGTATCTAAAAAAAGAATATTCAATTATTTTAAATGTGAAATGAAAAATAAAATATTTATGATTACTTTTATAGTTACTATTTAAAAACTAATACTTAGTATAAGAATTAAATTTTATGTATTAAAGATTTAATATGTTAAAAACTACTATTAACCAACAGCCAATTTAATCTTAAAAAAACTAAAGTATTTTCCGTGATTTCTCGATTGAATTAAATTTGAGGGGATGAATAGATCAGTTTACGGACCTATACACCCTTTTTTTCTTAATATACTAAACTAACTGAAAACTGAACCACGTTCATACTATTGTTGTATATATTGTTTTCTTTCTAAGTAGAGATTAAGTAAAGTCACTAGAGCAACGAAATCACTAGGGTAGTATCAACAGCATACTCCTGTTACTTTGACAGCTTACTTTATAGACCCCTGGATTTAACTTTCTCCACTGATAGTTGCTCGGTGCAAGTGGACTTACCACTATAAGATAGGTGGCGCCCGAGATTGTAAATAAAAATACCCGAGCTAGAGCGCCACTTTACACTTCTGTGAGCAATTAGCATTACAAGGGTATATTGCCTAAGCTCTTTCCACATTTTTGAATACTAACTAAACTGTGAGGGGTAATTACAATCCATTGGTTTCTTTCAATTTTCTGAATTTTGAATATTTAAGAAGTTGAACTTCGCAAAGAGCATTTGGAGAGATGTTTAAAGTTTGGACATCTCGACAGAGAAATTCTTCTTTTGGTTATTTCTTCGCATTTAACGCCCGTAAGTGCGTACAGTTGCTCGTTCAAAAGTAGAAATTTGGATCGTGGGATTATAGCTTTGAAGGTTTTTGAGGAAGGTGTTTGTAAAGAAAAGGTGGTAGTAATTATAAATGGTAATTTCTACTATCGATATTTCTTTTTATATAAATTATTTTTTCGAGTAACAAAATATCAAGTGGAATTTCAAATGGAAATTTATTGTTAATAATTATTATGTCAACCGTTTGTACTTCAACTACCAATTCGCTTGGGTTTGTGATTGAGTTATGAAATGTATTTATTTTTTGAAAAACTAAAGGCTACTTCCAGTTTTTTTTAAGATATCGTAAATTATCTGAAAACTTATCTTTCTAAAGCAAAAAAGTGAAAGGTTTCTACTTTTTCAAACTGTATATTTTTTATTTCTTTTTGTATTTCCTCAATTCTTGAATAAAGTATTAATTGATAAGATAAAATATTGGAATTATTTTTTGTATAGTTGAGTTAGGTAGGGTAATTTGATGATTGATTAATGTTTTATTTTGTTTTGGTTGTTTGACAGAGAGAAAATAGCTTTGTCATATCGTTCTGCGTCGTTTTGGTCTAGTTCATCAAAGGGTGATCTTTTTTTGCTTTGTGTTCCAAACAGGATTTAATTGGTTTAATTGAAGATTAATTTTGTTTTCAATAATCTGAACCATGTGATAAGAATTATAAAATTTGCGAACCTAAAATTTTTATTAGATTGCATAAGGGCGGTATTTAATTTATTTAATTGAGTTTTTAACAACAAAAAATTGTTGATTATATTTGTTAAATCATAAGTCTGTATAAAGGTCCAATAGTCAGTTTGAATTTGTGTAGTACCTAAATTGAAGGGAAGAATATTTTTGTTTAAGTTATGGAATGTTGGTTTATCTGGTCTTGCATTTGTTGTCCAGAAGAGGAACCTGTAATAGAGGGTTTTTTTAATTCTTTTATGTGAATAATTTTTTTGTTAACGAGTGGTTTTGTTATTTTTTAGTACCTTTTTGGAAATTTCTACACGATTTTTGTCAAAGATTTTGGTAATTTCGTAAGGTCCTAGAAATCTTTTGTATTTTTTGTTACGTTTTTTGGGGTTTTCTTTGTAAACAGTTTGTCCAATTTTAAATTCGGGGTTAATTTCGCCTTAGTTGTTTTTGTTCGTAACTACATGTGTTTTTTTTTATGACTGTTAACGTAGTTAGTGTCAAAATTATGATTAGAGAAAATTTCATTAGGGTTTCTTGTATCGGTGTGTCCAAATGTAAGTTCAAATGGAGTAAAAATTGTAGAACCATGTATAGAATTATTATATCCTATAATGACATAGTCCATTAGGTCGGTTTCTTCTGAGTAAATTTCGCGTAAGAGCCTTAAGGGTTGAATGTAGTCTATCTGCAATGGAATGTAATTTGTGATGATTAGGAGTAGTAAAGTGAACTATAATTTTGTGTAATGCTAATAATTCCAAATGGGTTAGAATATTTTTTAAGGGCTTTACTTGCACAAATTGCAGTTTTTCCTGGTATGAAAAAAGCTGGAGCTAATTTAGTAAAAGCGTCTGTCAGGGTTAAATAGTCTTGCCATCGAATGTAAATACATCTATATGGACAACTTGAAAAGGTTTTGTAGCGGTTTCTGTTAGCATTAGAGGAACAATGGTGGATGTCGGGCATAGGAACTTATTTTTTTGACAAATGGTACAAGAGTTAATAAAGTTAGAAATAGTGTTTTTCAAGGTTTTCCAATAGTATTGGTTCGTAATTTTTTAAAAGTTTTATTTATACCTCTGTGTGGTAGTTTTTTGCTAAAATAATTTGTTCTTCTATTTCTGATATAGTGTTAAGTAGTTAGGTGCATTTAATTAGTTTTGGTCCATTTTTCGAAAAATGTTTTAAGTATGTAGTGTTAAAATTTCGGTATATGTTAAAATGTAGGTAAAAAGTGTTTTTAAGGTCGGTAAATTCTGTTATAAATTCAAATATAAATTTTTCGTTATCTACTTCCGGTATTTTAACTTTAATTATTGTGTGATTTTCGAAAGTGTCGTGGGAAACGTCTTAATTTATAAAGGCTTGGAAAAACTAAAATTTGATGTATTTTATTATTAATTATATCATCTAAAATGGGTAAACCGTTATTTGTAGTTTCATTCGCAGTATAGTGTTGTGTTGAGTCGTTAGAAGTGAAAGGGTTGTTTTCCCAGTTGGGTTCAGGGGTAGCTAGAGCAGGTATTTCAGAGGTTTTTACTGTTCGTGTGTTTGTCAAAGGAGGTTTTATTTGTATGTCAGATAACACGTTAACTTTTTGGCTACTCTGTTTATTTGTGAACGCTTGGGGTTCTTTTGGAAATTCTTTGGCAAGTTCATGTAAAAATTCTAAAATATCGTCACTTGAGTCTCCTGAATTATATTGAATTGATTCAGATTCTAAAGCATTAATGGATTAACAATCGGCATTGGTATTGTGTTTGCCTTTTTTATATATGATTTGGAAGTCACATTCTACTAGTTTCAATCGCATTCAAATTAGTTTTGAATTTGGTTCTCTTAAACTAGATAACTAAGCTAGGGGGCGATGATCACAATAAATGAGAAAACATTTACCATATAAACATGGGCGGAAATGTTTGCATGCCCAAACAATAGCAAGCAACTCTTTTTCAATTGTTGAATATTTTGTTTCTGTTTCGTTAAGGTCTGGATATTGTAATACGGGGTCGTTGGTTAAAATTTCTTTACATGTTTTAAAACAGTCAATAAAGTCTTTGTCGTGGATTATTTTCAAGCCTTTTTTTAAACATTTGGTCATTGGTTTCGTTAATTTAGCAAAGTCCGATATAAATCGTCGGTAGTAACCTAATAGTGCAAAAAACTTTTTATTTCTGTCTGTGTTTTAGGAATGGAAATAAAATTTTACGGCTGATATTTTATCTGTGTTTGGTTTTAGGCCAGAGGGGGTAATTACGTGACCTAAATACATTACAGATTTTTGTAAAAAATCTGATTTGTCTAGCTAAATATTTAAATTGTTTTGTCTTAATCTTTTAAATACTAATTTGAGCTTTGTAAAATGTTCTTAAAGAGAATTTGAGAAAATTAAAATGTTGTCGAGGTAAACAATACATATTTCGTCTGTAAGTCCTCTCAAAACGTTATCCATGACACGTTGGAATGTGGATTGGGCATTTTAAAGCCCAAATGGCATTATTTTAAATTAAAAATGTCCTTGGGGTGTACTAAAGGCTGTATTTTAAATGTCCTGTGGATCTACCTCTATTTGGTAGAAACCACTAGCAAGGTCAAGTGTAGAAAAATAATTCGCTCTAGGTTAGGTTAGGTATCATGTGAGTGGGGCGTGGTCGCCCCTCCACCGCGACCCTTAGTAGGTCTACTGTGGCTCACCCCTAGAGGTTACAGTTCACCGCACAATCTAGCCCTTCTCACGAAGTTCATAGTTGTAGAGGGTGAGATTTTTTTAAAATCGGCAGGTTCTAGGTTGGTGTATCTAAATCCGGGGCATGAACATAGTATATGTTCAGCAGTTTCGTCTTCCACGCAGAAGAACCGACAGTCCGTTTGATGATTCAGACCTATCTTTCTGAGGTGGTATCTTAGACGACAGTGTCCTGTAAGCAGTCCTGTTAGAATACGCAGGTAATTTCTGCCCCATTCTAGGATCTGCTTAGTTGTGTTTCTCTAGGGTTGAAACGGTAGAAACGCCTTTGAGTGGGTTAACCCTGGCATGTCGGACCAGTACGTGAGTATTTTCCTCTCCGCCCAGTCCGAAATAATTGTTTTGGCGGCACTTGTAGTGACTCCAAAAACCGGTTCTGGTCCAGTGAACGCAGATTCGTCCCCCTGTTTTGCAAGGGTGTCGGCTTTTTCGTTTCCTTCCACCCCCTGGTGCCCAGGTACCCACAGTAGGGTCACCCTGTTGTTCGCACCTAAATACTCTAATGATTCGATGCAATTCCATACAAGTTTAGAACCTATCTTGTTGGAGCTCAGTGCTTTTAAAGCAGCCTGGCTGTCTGATATTATACTTATGTTTTTGTTTGCTAGAGGTCTGTTGGTCAACTCTCTTGCACACAATTCGATAGCGAATACTTCAGCCTGAAAGATTGTAGCATACCTGCCAAGACTGGTAGATATTTCAATCTTTGGTTTCCTGCTGAAAACACCGGCCCCAACTCCATCTGGGGTTTTCGAGCCATCTGTGTACATTACGTATTCAGTCTCTGAGAAGAGGATTTGTCCCCTCACCCATTCGTCTCTCTTCGGAAAGAGGACTTTGAACGACTTTTCTACGTGTATTTTTGTGGCTAGCAAGTCAGGAACCATCCCGAGAATGGTTTTTTGTTTCACTCAGTATCCCGGAGTTACCCGAGTTGCTCTCCATTAATTTGCTTTTCCAAAGACAAGTATCTGTAGGAGACTATCCTGGCCACCCTCTCTAAGAGAATATCTAGGGGAGGAAGATGTAGGAAGTGTTCCATCGCTGCCGTTGGTGTGCTGGACATAGCTTCAGTTATTACCAGGCATGCCAGCCGCTGAAGGCCAGCAAGCTTTGCTCTAGCTGTCTGTTGTAACCCTTTGGTCCACCAGACTACTGAACCATACGTGACCATAGATATTATCATTGTTTGATAAATCCAGTAAATCTGTTTGGGGTTCATTCCCCAAAATTTGCCACATACTCTTCTGAGATTCCAGAGAGATAACCTGGCTTTGTTTATTGTTTTTTCTAAGTGAACGTTCCAGGTGAGTCTTTTATCCAGAACTACACCTAGGTATTTCACTTCCGCCGCAAATGGAATGCTCTCTCCGTATAGGACAAGCTGCCGAAGCTTATCTACATTTTCCTTTTTGTAAAAGGAATAATTACAGTTTTCCGGGGGTTGACAAACATCTGTTTCCTCTCGCACCATCTGTATACTAAGTTGAGGGCTTCTTGAAGGACGTTTGAGATCTTTGCTTCAAATTTCCCTTTAACTATTATCACCAGATCATCCGCATAGCACTGAAAATCTACTCCCTGCATGGAAAGCCGGCTCAGCAGAGAGCCGACTAGGAGTGACCAAATTAGGGGGGAAAGTACCCCACCTTGTGGACACCCCTTGGCCGCCCTGAACCTAACCGACTCTCCATGCAGTGATGATATTATATATCGGTTTTCAATCATGCTTTTGATCCAGTTACAGATTTTACTGTCGATCCCTCTATCCCTGATTGATGTATAGAGTGACTGTGGTAGGGCGTTATTGAACGCTCCTTCTATATCTAGAAAAGCTGCCAGCGCAATTTTCTTATGTTTAAAGGAATGGCCGATCTTTCCTACTAGATTATTTAATGCTAAATCCGTAGATTTGCCTGTTTGGTAGGCATATTGATGGGGGTTTAGGGGATGTTCCCTAAGATTTCCCTCTTTAATAGGTCTATCAATAATTCTTTCCAGAGTTTTCATTAAGAATGAGGTAAGGCTGATTGGCCGGAAGGATTTAGGTAGGGAATGGTTCACCGTACCCGTTTTACGTATGTAGACAACTCTCGCCGTTGACCAGCCCAGCGGAATATAACTCCACGCTAAACTCGCTCTGAATAGTTTAACCAAAAGAGGTAGTAAAATTTCGCTGCCCTTTTAGACGAGGGCAGGGAAAACACCATCCTCCACTGGAGACTTGTATGAGGAGAAATAGTTCACCGCCCATTGTACCGATGTTGGGGTGAACACTTTTAAAACATTTCTCCAGTCCGCCCTTTTGGGTCGTGATGTCGATCCCATTAAGAGTGGAATTTGCTCCTGGTCCCTCAAAAGCAGACTGCCGGGAAAGTGGGTCTGCAAGAGAGTCTCTAACGTTTGCCTACCAGAGTCCGTAAAAGAGCCATCTGGTCGTTTTATCGATCCAATCTCTTGCGTTGGATCTCTGGCGAGAGCCTTGCGGATTCTTGTGCTGGCAGGTTAGTCTGATATACTCTGACAGAACCTCCTCCAGGATTTTTTTTTTGGCTTTCCTTATTTCTTTGTTATAAGTCGTTAGAGCTGTGCGATAGATTTCCCAGCAACCTGTTTCTTTAGCTCGATTGAAGAGATGTCGAACTTCTTTTCTTTGCTTGTCTAAGCTTCTGCTCCACCAGGGTATACCTCTATGGTCTCTCTTCTCCTTTAATGGGCAGTTTTCCTAATAGGCCGTTGGAAGGGCGGATGTGATATGCTCATTCGCCGCTTCTATTTCGGCTCTATTTTGTATAGTGCTATTACCGTTACCGCTGCTGCCCCAATCCAGATAGTGGGAATTTGCGTCGCATCCAATGATCAGTTGCCTGTTGTTCCTCTTGCAAAGGGCGAATAGATCTCGCACTGCTGCTGCTGGAGGAGGGTGTTCTTTTCGGTCTCCAGGGAAGTAAGCAGAGCAGATGACTACATCTACACTACTATCTCCTCATGAGATCGAAAGCTGTGCTGCAACCACATCAGGGGTGCAAAACTCTGTTAACATAAAATAGTTCATGTTTTTCCTGATGAGTATGCATGCTCTTGGCTTACCACCTAGAATACACGCTAATAACTTACCGGAGCAATTTCCTAGGCCGCTTATTCTGCCTGTAGGCAGGGTTCCTGGATTAGTTCCACATCGAGTTGCTCCTTGGCGAACCTCCTGCTAAGGACATATGAAGCCGCTCTAGCATGTTGGGTGTTCGCCTGGAGAAATTGGATGTGGTTAGCCTTTTCTACTTAAAGATAGTGTGGTGAGGTTTACTTTCCTTCCCTGCATTGTATCCCTGGTGTAGGCCGTTTTGTCGGCGCTTTACCATGAAGGTTTTTTTTCCCTTTTCCGGCTTTTTTGCTGGTTTTGGCCGGCCTCTTTAGTCCCGCTGTCGCCGCCGAGGTAGATTTACCTACCTCTTTGGTTCTAACGGTTAACCCCTAAGACTCCGGAATTTCCACCGATGTCGGATCGTTCTTGGCTTCCTTGGACCGGAATTGCACCTGTCCAAAGTATGGGCGGAAATTTAGCCGCTCCAAATCTTTAATGGATACAGCATCCATTGAGAACGTCCACATTTGACCAGGACCTGCATTTTCCCTATGTAGAATAGTCCACTCCTGGGTATGCAGGGTACGGTTCATCTTCCGCAGACGGTTGGTTACCTGTTCTCCCGTCAGTCTGGGTAGTCCCTCATCATCTGGGATGAAAGCCACACAGATGTGGGTTTCGGTATGTCTTCTTTCTGAACCAACTTCAGCTGGGCGTTTTCCCGGAGTTAAAGAGAGCATATCACTTCCCCCATCCACTGGACCGTCTCAGCATCCGTACAGGACAGAAGGAGAATTCCAGGTCGAATGGTGCAGCTCTGGAATCGCACTAGTGGACCATTCGCTCTACCTAGTCTATCTAAAATTTCAGTAATATTCGGTAGGGAATATTTATCGTCGATGGTCCGTTCGTTGAGTTTTTGGTAATCGATTACACAACGCCATTTACGTTTTCCTGTACCGTCTAGTTTTTTAGAAACTATCCAAAGGGGGATGAAAAAACTAAAGTGGAATTTTCAATTATACAATCATTTTACATTTTGGATACCTTTTTTTTACTTCTTCTCCAAGTACCTTAGTGAATCTGTATGATTTAGTGTATATAGGTGAATCGTCTGTCAGTCTAATTTTGAGTTTAATTGTGTTTGTAAAACGGGGATGCCGTTACAATAAAATATGTCTATATTATAGACAAAGTTTTCTTAAAAGTTCTTTTTCTTCTTTGTTACAATGGTCCAAGTCTTATATTTTTAAAATTTTCCTTAAGTTTATTGTGAAATGTTTAAGTCTGAGTTAAAGTCAACTTCCATTTTATTAAAAAAATCTATATCGAATATGAATATGAATATCTAATTTAACAGGGTTTTCATTTATATTAGTAATTGTGGTAATAGCAAAGTTATTAAAAATGTTTATTAGTGCTTTAGGCATTTCAAGTCCTTTACCAAAATTTTGATAATTAAGTATTCCTAACACTTTTGGTATTAAACGGGTAATTTGATCATTTTTGTACAACGACCTGGTATAATGACAATAATTTTTTAATTTATTTTCCGATATATCTGTATCTAAAATTAAAGGAATAATGGTTTTTGGGGTTACAATTTGATTTTTATTTACGTTAATAAAAGACGAAATTAGAACAGAGTCAGTCAATATTATCACTAACCACAAAATTAAACTCCCAACACCAAAAAACTAAGAAATATAATAAGTTACAAAGAAATATTCAAAAACCACTAAATAAAACTAAACAATTCATTAAAAGCAATACACAAATAACAATATTACAACCGGATAAAAGCAACAAAACGGTTATAATAAATACAGAAGACTGATAAAAAAATGAACGAAATCGTAAATAACCAAAAAGTTTATGAACAAATTAGATCGGATAAAACAAAAATTTTTCAAGATAAAAACAATCAATTCATTAAAAAATTACTAAATAACAACTCCATTAATAAAACTGAAGCTAAAAAGTTACAAATTAATAATGCTTTGCCCCCAAAAATATACGGACTACCAAAACTTCACAAACCGGGTGTACCCTTACAACCAATAGTATTGATACGATTATTCGTTCTATCTTGGGTTCGGCGATTAAAACTCTCGATCAAATAACAAAAACAATGTTTATTTCAATACAATAACTTCTATTTTCATTAACCACTTAGGACCCTCGACGCCGTCGACCTTTCGGTTGCTGACAGGACCGGATTTGTAACATCATCCCCCTCTCAAATTTGATCGTCCCGATCAAATACTTGAGGAACCTCTCCATTGTAAGGCTTTACCCTCTCTAGGTGGACGACTTTTATCTTGGCTCTGGGACTGCGTTGGATTCTATAAACCACATCATTTATCCTTTTTATCACCTTGTATGGCCCTTCCCAAGATGGTGTCAACTTGGGAGAAACACCTTTCTTTCGTGGTGGATTATACAGCCATACTCGATCTCCTTCTTTAAATCCCGTCGAATTTGCTCTTAGGTCATAGAAAGCCTTCATTTTATTGCTTGCCAACCTCAATCTCTTCCTAGCCGTTTCATGGATTTTAAACAAGCTGTCCTGTAACTCGTCTGCATAATCTTGAACTTCTTTCTCTTAGGCACTTGGTGACCCGAACACCAAATCACAGGGTAAACGAAGTTCCCTTCCGAAGACTATGCTGGCTGGAGTGAGCTTTGTAGAATCATGAAACGCTGCTCTATAGGCCCTCAGGAGTAATGGAAGGCGTTGATCCTAGTCTTTCTGATGTTCTTCTACTACTTTGGATATATGTTCTTCCATAGTCCGATTAAACCTTTCAACCATGCCGTCTGACTGTGGATGTAGTGGGGTAGTCCTGGTTTTGTTGATTCCCATCAATTCGCAAACTTTCTTGAATAAGTTCGATTCAAAATTTCTTCCTTGATCGGAATGTAGCTCCATAGGTACCCCGAATCGTGAGAACATGTTGTCTACCAAGACTCTTGCGACTGTAGATGCTTCTTGATTTGGCAGGGCATAAGCTTCAACCCACTCACTAAAGTAATCAATAGCAACCAATATGTATCTGTTGCCGTCATTCGTCATTGGAAATGGCCCGGCTACATCGATGGCAATTCGTTCAAAAGGGGCTCCTACATTGTACTGTTTCATCTTGCCTCTAGATCTTGTTTTAGGACCTTTGCGCGCTTCGCAAACTGGGCATCTTCTACACCAATTCTCTACGTCGTCACGACACTGGACCCAATAGAACCTTTGTCTTATTTTATCTAAAGTTTTATTAACTCCCAGATGACCACCTGATTTTCCTACATGGATCTCTTCCAAGACTTTATTAATCCTTGTCTTGGGCACGACCAGTTGGAAAGTTGTTTTCTTGCCATCGGCCGACTTCCAAACTCGTTTTAGCAATCCATTCTCAACAGTAAGGGAATTCCATTGTGCCCACATGGCTTTTAATGTTGGTGTCCGATCGGAGATGTCTTTCAAGGTACGTCTCTCGGCTCCACTTTCCTTCTAACGTAGAAAGTCCAGGATGTTGGGATCATTCTCTTGGTCTTGTCTTAGATGGGCTGCTGTTCATTTGTTCATTCATCTTCAGTTGTCAGTCTTATTTGTCTTATATCGGCAATTCCTTCGTGACGTTTGACCCGCACACAGTGCTTGCAGTTATCCGCACAAGGTCTTCTGGACAAGGCATCTGCGTTGTTATGTAATCGTCCTGGCCGATGTTTGATCTTAAAGTGGTACTGGTTTAACTTTTCGATCCACCTTGCTACTTGACCTTCAGGGTTCTTCATATTCAGTAGCCACTTTAAGGCTGCATGGTCCGTCCTTATGAGAAACTCCCTTCCGTAAAGATATTTGTGGAAGTGGTCTACGGCTTTGATGATCGCTAGCAGTTCTTTCCTGGTGACGCAGTAGTACCTTTCCGGTTTGCTCATTATCTTGCTGTAGTACTCTATCACCTACTCTTGACCATCCTACACTTGTGATAGTACAGCTCCAAGTCCTTTATTACTTGCATCAGTGTCTAGTATGAATAGGCCTCTTTGTTGTGGAAAGCCCAAGATTGGACTGGAACATAGAGCAGCTTTCAGTTTCTTGAATGCTCTTTCACAATCGTTAGACCAGATGAAGTTGGCTTGGACTTCTGTCAACTTTTGCAGGGGTGCAGCAATATCAGCAAATCATTCCACAAAACGCCGATAGTAGGTACACAGGCTTAGGAACCTCCTCACTTCGTGTTTACCTTGTGGTCTTGGCCAGTCTCGAATCGCTTTGATCTTATTCTCGTTCGTTTGGATGCCTGCTGGTGATACCGTGTGGCCCAGAAAATCCTCTTTTTTTTGGAACAAGTAACATTTCTTAAGATTCAGCTTAAGGTTGGCATTCCTGGACCTTCGGAATATTTCTCGCAAATTTTCTAGATGTTCCTCAAAAGTTTTGCACATGACCAAAACGTCGTCGAGATATACCAAGCAAGTCTTCCACGTAAGCCCACGTAGTGTCAGTTTGATTAGCCTTTCGAATGTTGCCACGTCTTTTAGTTCTCTAAAGAGTACTTTGCCAGTGGTCTCTCTACTGGCAAATTATGCCTGAGCTCAGCCGTAGAGGGTAGAAGAAAAAAATATAAAAGTGAGCCGCGCCACCGATTTAGACGGTACAAGTCGGAAACTCCTAGGTCTTGTAGGCACCAGCAGAGCCACACGATAAACAACAAACAATTATGGTGAACTAGATAAATAAAATTATAGCAAAAATATATTGAAAACTTAACTCACACAATAAATTAAAATACACAGTTCAATAACAAAATTATAACACATATAATCAAAATTAACAGCCAACAATAAATCGAAACTTCAAAATTTACAACTTTATGAAACAACAATAAATCAAAAATCCAAAGTTTACGATTCCATTAAAATAATTAATACAAAGGTAAGAATGACAAACCTTATCAGGTTACAAAAAAAACATATACAAGTCAACTTTTTACCAATACTTCATTAACGTTCACGAACGGCTGATAATTTAATCACATTTTTTTCTTTTTCATTTACATAAAGATGTACACTGTTAAAACAAACAATCTTATTTTAAAAATAATTCTTTTTACGATGGCTGTCCTTCAAAATAGCAATATTGTAGGATATTTACAAACAAGTATGAATAAACGTTTTTACTTGGACACAAAGAACTATTGAGAATATTACTTTAATCAAAGTTCAGACTCGGCATATTATCCAATGCAATAAATAGTTTTCAACAGTGTACCATATTAATAAATTAAAACAAAACTTAATCGTGGTGTCAAAAATAAGTCACGTCGTTTAAATATACTAAAATAAATCACTTGTAACCTTTGGATACACGAATTCACGAATCCTGTGGCATACTCCTGGCCGGATTGAATTATGGAACAGTACCTGCTACTTAACAATGGCTTCACTCCATCAAATCCCGCACGCGGTCATTTTAACTCGACCCCAATAACCAAAATATCCACCACAAAGGCACGACAGAATGGTCAAGTTAAAAATTAAATGGTTCTTCTCCAAAATCCAATTAAGATGGCCCAAATACAGCCAGATATGAAAGAAAAAACCGTAGAAGTTCTGCTCACGGGTTAATATCAAATCGTTCCAAAAACTCTCACCCGACTTCCACGACTGACACCAAGCGACTCTTATCCACTCCTCACTCCCAGGCCGGATATCAGAAAAATGACACGGAACCCACGTCAGCCAACCTTTGCAAATCTATCTTCCTAACTCATAATCGCGTTCGTGCGTGTTGATAGCCAGCCCATCCACACAGAGAAGCAAACCAAACAATAATATAGCTGACAACACACGACCATCGAGGCCAAAAAATCAAGGCGAAATCTAATACAAAGACTCCCACTCCAATTAACAAAATGTCACAGCCATTAATAATTAAATCCTATCCCTACTAGATATGCAACACTATTTACGACGAACAAAATACGGTATGCAAAACTATTTACGAACACCAGACTATCAGAGACACAATTAATAATGAAACGGTAGATGGGAAAAAAATAGGCACGTGACAATGTTGCTGGGTCGTTACGTAGTCCAAAAGGCATCACATTTAACTGGTAGAGTCTATTTCCAGTTGAAAAAGCAGTCTTCTCTTTGTCATCTTCATGTATGCTCACTTGCCAATACCCGCTCTTCAAATCCAGTGTTGAGAACCAACGTGAACCTGCCAATGTTGTCAAAGTGTCGTCAATCCTGGGTAATGGGTAGCTGTCCTTCTTCGTGACATCATTTAATTTTTTGTAGTCCACACAGAACCTTGTACACAATCCTGTGCTGAACCAAGTTGGTTCGTCCCGCTGTTGTTGAATTAAAGATGTCACTTTCGGATCTGATTAATTTCCTGGCAGCGTTATATTCATCCAACGATAGATGTCCTAAGGATGATTCTAGACTTCCCAATAAGATGTCGGAGTCTTCCCTTCGATCCTGATGATTTTCCTCGTCGCATATTGTTATCGAAGTCACAGGTTCACAGGCTCCAATGATGTCACCTTCTTTAAACGTTATTCCTTCGGGGTATACGTTAGCAACTCTTACAGGAATAGTTTGTTCTGTCCTAACTAAGGCTCGTGCAATCAGGAAATGGTTTGGGGATCCTCTGCATGGCTGAACTACTCCAACGCGGCCTCTAGGGTCACTTTCCAATGTGGCACAGACTATCTTATCGGAAAGTCCTGGAATCCTTACAGACTTTGCCATTCGCAGCTTAACAGGTTCCATTCTTTCAGCTGGGGTCGTCAAGATGAATTTTTCTCCTCCAAATCTCATGGTTCTTTGTTCACCGTCAAATGAGAAACCATACTCGCTGATTAAGTCCATTCCGAGAATGAATTCGTCTTCTATATCTGCGACATATACTGCATTCACGATGTTAAGCCGTCCAAGAGTGAGTGTGACTTTGGCCTTCCCTCTTATTGGTGCATTATCTCCAGTAACTGTTTGAAGAACAAGGTTGGAAGAGGCAGGTTTTACACATTCTGGCCGAAGGATGTCGCTGCGTACCAGTGAAACTGATGCACCGGTGTCTATGGTGCATACAATGTCTTCTTGGTTCAATTTTCCTCTGATGGTGGGACTATCCTTTGTTCTTCTTATCCTGTTGACATGAATGACCCTGGGGGTTTCGTTATTGCTAGCCAGCATGCGCCCTGATATGCTGAATAATTCTAGTTTTCCTGGTGTCGTTCTAAGGACTCGCTGGATGACCTGGTCCTCGTAGGTGAGTGGAAACGTGATTGTGTCCTCGCAGGTGAGTTTGATCTTGGCGGTACCTTCACTTTGCAATCCTTTATAAAGTGTCCAGTTTTTTCGCACCGGTAACAGGTTCGTTGTTTCCGCTGATTGCCCATACCATTTATCATGGACCTGATTTCTTCTAAAAATTTTCCGAAAGGCCCGTTGGCTGCGTCGCTTTGATGATCTGGTTCTTCGATTGACACTGCTCAGATTTTCGGTCTCGAGGTACTGAAGGCTGCCTTCACTTCCAATGATCGTACCAAAGCTTCACCACTTCTATTGAAGTTCGTCAATCGGAGAGTCCTCTGGATCTCTGGATCCCTAAGTCCATCGATGAATAGCTGGATAGCCAGTTGCTCCCTGAAGTCTTCCGGTGCCTGTGGGTACGCTAACTGAGTTAACCTTCTCACATCGGCCTCGAACTCTTGTAGACTTTCGCCAGGTTTCTGCACCCTTATTTTCATCTACGCCCGGTACAGCTGTTCCCGGTGTTGATCGCAATACCATAACTCCAGTGCAGCTACTAGGTCTCCATATTTATTTTGTTGGTCGGCAGGGATTGTCTGCAGTATTCCCAAAGCTTATCCTCTCAAGGCCACTATGAGTGCAGTAGCCTTCTCTTCATCGTTCCACCCATTGGACGAGGCTGCAGCTTCGAACTGTCTGCGATACATAGACCAGGAGGATTGTCCATCGAAAGTTGGTAGTTTTACTGAAATTCCCGATGTGGCAACCCTGTCACGACAATCTTGGATTTTAAGTGGGGCAATCTGGCTTTGTACTTCGTTTATAACCACGTCGATTTCTTGCTTGATTTACTTTACCACATCTCGTACTGTGGATACTTCCTTTCTTAGCTCCCCGTCAATTTTCTTCACATTTTCCTTTAAATTTCACAATTTGTTCTTCTGTCTTCTGCACTACTTGTTCGAAGAACTTTTCTTGCTTTTCTGGGTATCTTCTTTCCTTCGTTCTTCCTGTTGTACTAGGAGTTTCTTTTGTTCTTCAAAAATTTTCTCTAGGTCTTCTTGTCGTCGTTTTTCTTTTTCCGATTTTTCTTGTCGTTGTTTTTCTTCTTCCGAACGGCGTTTTTCTTCTTCCAATTTTTCTTCTAAACGTCGCCTTTCCAACTCCTCAAATTGATTTTTCATAAATTTTATAACGTCCTCCATGTCGTCGTAAGGCGTATTTCTTGTATTCACCATAAAATGTCACTTCTGGCACCACTGATAAGACTTTTAGTTCTATCTTAGGTTCGGCGATTAAAACTCTCGATCAAATAACAAAAACAATGTTTATTTCAATACAATAACTTCTATTTTCATTAACCACTTAGGTATTTACTTAGCAATACAACTTTTACAACTCTATATAACTATTTACATTTAATAATTCGTAAACACATAGGCTAATACTAATAATCGTTTTCCCTTTTATATTCCCGATATCATAGTTACAGATCTTTCTACCTGTTTCCCCATTATTCGACGCGGATTCGAGACATTGCGCGACTTTCCTAGGGCCCGTCGGCAGCTACAAAGGAGAGCGGTCGAACACGGACCCTCGACGCCGTCGACCTTTCGGTTGCTGACAGGACCGGATTTGTAACAGTATCATATATTCAGTCCCCCTTTTATAAACTATCAAAATATCTATCTAGCTGTAAATGTAACTGGAAAAAACAATTATTACATAAAAGATTCATTCTCCCTTTACGATTTATAGATACAATAAATATTCATTATTTCATTGTCATACCAGACGGCTACCCTGACAAAAAACTAGTGGCTGAAGAAGCAAGGGACCTACTTCCCTTCGGACCACCTTGAACCACCACCCACAAAGGAAGTAGAAGACCTGGTGAGACATTTTAGGAAAGAAGGTCGGCAACTAATCATCGGATGTGATGCCAAAGAGCATCACATCGCTTGGGGCAGCAGTGACACCAACGAAAGTGCTGAACATTTACTACAATTAATGATGGCCAATAACCTAGACACGCTCAATGTAGGAAACAAACCTACCTTTATCACAAAAACAGGAAGGAAGTACATGATGTAATAATATCCTCAACATATGTGAGTAACCTTATTACGGAAAAGCATTTATCTGATGAGGTAAGTTGCTCGGATCAAAGACTCATCAAGTTCAAAATAAAAAGCAACATCTACAAAGAAACTAATCGGAATCCACAGAAAACGAACTGGGAAGCATACAGAGATGACCTAAGTCGTAAACTTCAAGGTACGCACCAAACGATAAAAACAAACAAGAACTTAGAGTTGGCCGTGTAAGAATTCAATGACAATTCAAAAAACAAATCCAAGAGAGACTCACGGAGGAAGCACTGTGATGAGATAAAAGGCTCTCGAGAATGTGCCAGACTTCAGAAAGTAATCTCGAAGGACACAGAACAAGCAATATACCCCCTTAAAAACGAGCAAGGAGAGCACATGTGTACGGGAGAAGAAACAATCAAACAACTACTAAGAGTTCACTCCCACGGAGCCCAGATTGATCAGACACATGCTGTGGGTTACCCAGAAAGAACTGGAGATTTTAAAGAGGTTCCAGGTTAGGCTGGGACATAGCAAAGAAGGTCGTGATCTATAACAGAGTTCAATGGGCAATAGGCACATTTGAACCTTACAAATCACTGGGACTAGACGGGATCTACTCTGATATGCTGCAGAAGGGACCCGAGGAACTGCAAACCAGACTCTGTAACATACTCAAAGGCAGTCTGGCACTCTGACACATGCCTAAAACATAGAGGCACGTTACATATATCGTCAGCAAACTGAATTAACTTTGTTTGTGGTTCCAGGTTTTCAAATATATCTGATGTGTAGATGGAAAATAGAATAGGACTTAATATGCTGCCCTGTGGAAGTCCACTCGATGTAGATCTTGGGGTACTTTTCTCTCCATTTATTTGTATGATTAGTTGTCTATTGCTATAGTCTTAATATATTGAATATTAAGTTCTGGGAAACGCCTACCGCCTATAACTTGTTTGCCAAAATTTTAAAATTAATTGCGTCATATGCTCCTTTTATGTCAATGAATAAAGCTGATACTGACTTGTTATCTGATAGAGCCATTTGAAGGTCGTAAAAGAAAGTTATAGATAACTTTATAAGCTACAAAAATGCTCTCTACATATTTTTTGTCAGCCTCACGGTTACGGAGATAAATCAAAAAAATAATTACACCCTTAGTTTCAAGATGGCGGCCGAGTGACAACACCCCCGTCCCGAAAACTTGGTTTTATACTCTCGACTGACCCTCCTACAATACAAATCACTGCTTTTCTAAAATGCATGGTTACCCCCTTTTTAAGCATGAATTGACTGGATTAATTGGCGTTTTGGTAAATATAAAAATAATAGGTCATGAACTTAATTATAAGAATAATAAAATATGCGTAAATAACTTACCTACTAGCCTGATAAAATTTCACTAATTGGTTCTTCATTACTAACTGACAAGTTGAAGTTTACAACACCATCCACTGTACACACTGAGCTATGTTTTCCATTTCAAATGGAAAACACTGATACAAGTAACAGTCAACATATTCCTTTGTAGTCATGCTGCTCACTATTGACAGTAATCATTAACTTGTAACTAGTTGACTAGATACATGTTGACAACACCAATATATGGATATTGCCAACATTTTGTTGGTTTATCTGTACATACCTTAAAAAATGGATACATGTTGTCTATTATAGTACATTTTTAATAAGATTTAAAAAATAAATTTGGAGTTTTCTTAAATATTTGAGAAAATTAAAATTATTTTTGACTATTTTTTTTAGGATACTTTAAAGAAAGATGTTACTGGTAAAAATCAAACATTGATAAAAAAATGAATTCTTGGTGAAAGACATACTTTTATATTGACACATTTTGATAATGTGATAAAAAGAGTTCCACAAAATATAAAACAAAATCAAAACGACAATTAATCATATCAATATTGTTACAATTCAAAATTATTATTATTTTCACTATATAAAAAATATATAAAATGTATCGTCACTGCAATAGTAGGTACTTACTAAATTAAAATATTGTACTTTGGCAGCAACAATCTTAAAATAACTATAACAATATATAAACTATTTGTAAAAACTTTTAAAATATAAATATTGTTTTAAATATAATATTACTACTTACAACACCACAAAGGTTATAAATTAAGAATTCACAATTATTTACATTTTCACAATTTTTGCTACATTATTTTATGATAATTTCGTATCAATACTTTCAATTAATCCTTTAATTTCAAATTGATTTTTATCATCTGTAATCTCAAGTCTCAAATTGCAAATATTAAATGTAACCCATTTGAGTAATATTTGTTAAATCACAATAATAAATAAAAAAATCATGTATCACAGCATTTCCTTAATAATGTTGCAGAACTTATCATCCCCCTTGATTTTTGGCATCATTTTGCTGTATGTGAAAAAACTGTGGTAAATTTGGAGCAGAAATTGAAATAAACTGTGGAACATCTAGTACTAAAGGTTGATACATCAAAACCTGATCGGCAATACCAAACTGTGTAGTATTAACAACATACTGAGTAACACGCTGATTAGTTAAATGAGTTTCAAATTTGATAGACTCTAATTGATTTAAATTTGTACTTCCCACAACTTCATAACATAAAGATTGCTGAGTTTTCTGTTGTTGAATATTTCCTTCATAATTAACAATTATTTGACTTGATTGAGTACTAGTTAATGGATGTGTTTCATTAAGTTTTGCCATTACTTTTTCAGCTTTTTCGGCTGCTTTTCTAGAAACTTCTGGTCCATTATTTACCATGCTGGCTATTAATGCTGGAAGTCGGGTATTAGGCAGAATTGGTTGTATAGGAATTTCTTGCTGAGGGGAACACCAATGCACAAAAAATGCATGCCTTTTATTAGTATCAACAAAATGCAAGTGATGAAATGTTACCTACAAATTCATAAAAACAATGTATAGCCTGCAATCACTTCCTCATAAATAAATTATTCTTTTTATTAAGATGAATATCTTTAAAAATAATAAATTATATATATTTGCCTTCCATTTGTATAAATGAAATTATTTTAAACATATCTATTCATAAAGTTACATTCATTTATCATACATAATGATATATAGTAGAAAATTACTCTAGTCTAATTATAAGACAACAAACTGAATGGTGTGTACGTTAGTTTTAAGATTTGATAGTTTTATTTCAACGTGACAAACTCAAAACTCACTTTAATAGCAAGATTCATTCCATATTTATTTCTCCTTTTAGACAAATTATCTGACAAAATTTTTAAATCCAAGCTTCCTTTACATCTCGTTCGATCAAATAAAAATTCTTTTTTAATTATTTTTCCTTCCCCAGTCCAGCATTGATACAATTTTCTAAACCTAACTTTTGGTCCTGTATTTGAAGTCTTTTTAGCCCAAACAGTATTCGTAACTTGTGAAAATAAATCTACCCATTCATCACATAATGCATTAAAATCTTCGTTTCCCTGTGGAACTTGAGTTTTTATTTTAGTTTCAAAAACTTTTGAATCTGCCTCCCACTTTGTATACAAAACTTCAAACTTTCTGTTTATATTTGTCAAAATTTGATTAAAATCTTCTTTCGCCTTATCTCCAGCCATTTTTCGCTACCTTTAAACTAAGGTAATAAATGAGATATCGACCAATGCCACAGAACTAAAATTAAGCAAAATTCAAACATGCCCAGCCAATGAGAACGCTCTGGCATAGCCGGGGCGTTGTCTATGTACCGCCAAATTCAAAATATGTGGCTAAGCGGAATTTTAATATTAAGGAAACATTTTTTAATAGGTTTTGTAATAAATTCAAATATTTCAAATTTCAGATGAAAAAAAAAACGAATTGCATACATAAGGTAAATTATGGTGAAGGTGATTATTAGAATTATTAATTAATATTTATTTTGATATCTTTAACTAAGGGAAGTTTTATTTTATAAGTATATTTTTAAATAAATAAAGCCAAGAAGAGGAAAAATAAAAACGAATACAATAGAGCATATGTTTACTAGGTTTATTTATATACATATTTAAATACAAATGTATTAATATTACAAAAAAAAAAAAAAAATTCTAAAAAACTGAAATAAAATTCTGAAAAATGAAACCATTGAGATCTTTTTTGCAAGATGAAATTGTTCTTTAAAGATACGGTAATTATACAGTTGAACCCCCTCACCTCCAATGACCTGGAAATTTTTATGTTATAGTGTACAGTATACTGAACAAGAATATGTATGTATATATATATATATATATATATATATATATATATATATATATATATAGTAGGTAGATATTCTTTGCTGACGAATAAAAGGATAAAAATATAAAATTATTGTTATTTACATCACTCAGCGAATTTGTCATGCTGGTGAGTTTAATTAGCACAATGTTTTTACTAAGTCAGACTGAGTGACAGTTTTAGGTTAAGGACACTATTTTAACTATTGTAAATTTCATGTAGTTTCCCTGATGAAGGAAATTAAAGTTTTTCGAAAGCTTGGAACCAACTTATAAGAGTCCACAATTACTTGCTGCCTTCCCCAAAAAAACTCAGTTTCACCCATATATATATATATGCCATTATTAAAATTAGTTTGTTAAAGGAGAGTATAAATTTTCCATACTTATCGATCACAGATAACTTACACCGGCTTACAAGATGAGCTAGGAAAATTTAAAATTAGGTTATGTGCAGTTAAAGTTTTTATTGATGCTGTCAAATGAAGAAATTCAAGATGGTGGCCTATAGGCATACATACTTATACCGCGCCGCAATGTCTTTGTTTTCCCGTTCTAAAAATAATAAATAGTCCCTTTTGTTTAAAACAGCCATTTTCAACAATAATTTCACCACCTTTGAGTTCACTCAAAGATTCAACTTTCCACAACGACACACAGCTTTACAATGGTAATGGTTGTTTACGTCTTGTGTGCCTACAGGCCGCCATTTTAAATTTCATGATTTCTGGAATACCTAATTAAGGGAAAAATCACGGAGTGGGTGGCATCTATTATTGATCGTATGAACTTCTAGAGGTGTCAACAACAAACTAACTTCCATTTATTTATATGGGTGAATAGTGAACTTCATATATTATTTTAAACAATTTAAGCATTATAAGTATTATATTTGAACGATATTTTGTAAAGAATTGGTGTTAATAAACCACAAAATCCGAAAATACAAAGGATTAAAAAAAGTGATATGGAGAATAAATCGCGAAAAATATGGTCTATCCCACAATACTTTATACGAAGGCTCAGAAGGGCCACAAGCAATTTTTTTTTGGAATCCCGACTTTAAAATCGTGCACCCGACTTTAATCTCGGGCGCTCGACTTTAATCTCGGGGATTCCGACTTTAATCTCAGACGCCCGACTTTAATCTCGGGCGCTCGACTTTAATCTCAGGCGCTCGACTTTAATCTCGGGCGCCCGACTTTAAAGTCGTCGGAAAATCTTTTAAAAAATCCGTTGTTCGAGATGATTTGAAGGAAATGGATCATCCTACACCTTTTTAACACACTCTACAGAGTGAAATAATTTGTGACCTAAAAACTACCCCTCAACAAACCTCCAAATTAGAAAAATGTTTAAAAAAACCCGTTGCTCAAGATTTTTCGACGAAAATGGATCATCCTACACCTACTTAATTCACTCTACAGAGTGGAATAATTAGTGACCCAAAACTACTCCTTAACAACCCTCCAAAGGTTTGTTGTGGGGTAGTTTTTGGGTCACAAATATTATTTCACCCTATAGAGTGTATTGAGTAGGTATACAATGATCCATATTTATAAAGAACCACCAAAAATACCAAAAATGAAAAAAAAACCCTATAGAGTATATTGAGTAGGTGTAGAATGATTCATGTCCATAAAAAATCTCGAGCAACGGTTTTTTTCAAAGATTTTTCTACTTTGGAGGGTTTTTGAGGGGTAGTTGTTGGGTCACAAATTATTTCACCCTGTTGAGTGTATTGAGTAGGTGTAGAATGATTCATATCCGTCGAAAAATCTCGAGCATCGCGTTTTTTCAAATATTTTTCTACTTTGAAGGGTTGTCGAGGGGTAGTATTTGGGTTACAAATTATTTCACCCCATAGAAGATATTGAATAGGTGTAGAATGATCCATTTTTATAAAAAAAACACTAAAAATAATAAAAATGAAAAAAAACCGTTGTTGCTGCTTTCACACCCGTTATATTTAGACATAAATTCCACAAAACTGAACTGTTTTCAATTGTGCACACCGTTGAATGCACGACTGAATTCTATTTATTACAAGTGGATTAATTAGACCGAAAGAGACAAAGATGTTTATTTGACTATAATTTTTTTTATTTGTATCATTATAAGAGAGCAATTTCGAAGATATTCACAGTAGAAAATTATAAAATTGCACCGTGTATGCTTGCATTATGTGGGAAGACAGCAATTTTTATTGGATTTGTTTAAAAATGTGTCCGGGGTGTTCCTAAAATTATATGGGGAATTATCTGTGACTTTATATAGTCACCACCTTCCATCATTCAAAATAACCTTGATATAGGTATTCATGTTAAAAAGGAAACATCAATTGAATAGTAGGAAAAAATATCTTTCTGGAAGTTGAAACATGTTCGATGAATACGAAGCTATTTTTTATAACAGATAATAAAACAACTACTTCCCCGGCTAAAGCAGTTGTTTTCTATTAGATAATACAAAAAAGTTAAATTTTTATCGTAGAATTTTTCATCTTTCAGAAAAATTTTTTTTCCAATATTCAATTGAGGATGTTTCCCTTTTCAAGATATTTGTGTGTTCAGATCTAAGGTCTCGTGAAATTAAAAATCATCCAATTAATAGTGTACAACAGTGCCAACGACTCTACAGAACTGAATAACTGTTACTTAATATTCAATAATGCGACCTCCGAGATTAAAGTCGGGCGCTCGAGATTAAAGTCGGGCACTCGAGATGAAAGTCGGGCGCGCGACTTTAAAGTTGGACCCCCGAGATTAAAGTCTGGATTCCAAAAAAAATTTGCTTGTGGCCCTTCTACGCCTTCGTAGCTTTACATATGACAATTCGATAATATCTTTGCATAAATTTCCTTCAAATCTTAAGACAGCTCAAAAATGGAAAATAGGAAAACCAATCTCAAAGTTTAGGTTTGTTTGCAGAAAGCACTTTGTGAAAGATGATTTTTTTTAGTGGTAAGTTTGATATTGTTATCCAATGATCTATCATTTTATTTGGGATTATTCATATTGACTTCAATAATACAGAGAATTCGTTTGAAAGATGATTTTTTTTTGAAGACTATCATTTCCACATAAAATGATGTGACCATCCTTAAAAATCTATTCACCTTCCTTAATTGGTCGAACACGTTCACCCACATAATACAATATGTCCGAAATTGATATTTCGACTTTCATGGGCATTGAAACAAGAATTCCAGGGGCAACAGAGCTGAAAAACTTTGAAAACAAACCAAAATTGATACCTGGACACACCTGTCTTGACTGGCATTTAACGAGAATCCAGCGACAATAAAACTAAAACGTCGAAAACAAACCTTAATTCCAGCTTCAATCCAACAGTTTGACACAAAAATCAACTCAAATCTCTGAGATAACTAAAATTACCTTCAATAAAAACTTTGGTTTTACAAGTGATCAAATAATAGAATATTTGTTTTTCAAATCTCGATACGATATTTTGTCATTGACAGCGCCATCTCGCGTTACGTGATGTTTCCTCACTATAATGACGTTCATAGTTCGTTCTCGATCCGATTTCGGTCTGGTAAAGTCGTATCATGTTCACAATATACAATCTAACTCAGTTCACGATTCGGTCTTGAATCGTCAATAATCACAGTCGGATGTATTTGGCTCTTAAATAATTAATAATAAGTTCGATATCGCTCAAAAAAAATATTCTTCGAGGCTGATCGTGATTGAAATGGGATTCGAGCGAAACTTGACTGTTACGGATAGTATGAATGCACACATATATTCTTTACTTGATAATATTTTATCAAACCGAGATTGGATCGATAACAAACTGTGAACGGCATTATACAGTAGAAGTCCATTAGTCCGGCATCCAACATTCCGGCATCGCTCCGGAAAATTGTAAAAATTTTGGTTTTCTCCAAAAGTGTATCTTTAAAGCAAATAAAAACGCTCGAGAGCTATTCGGAAGTTTTCGGGGTAGTTCGGGATCATCCGGAAGCACTCGGTATTGTTCGGAAACAATTAGCGGCCGGCTAGTCTCAGCTGTCACAACAAATACAGGTGCAGTGCAGCACAGTTAATCAATTACGAAGCGTCTTCGCCATTATTTTGTGCGTTGTTGTTCAAAAGGAGAGAAACGAAAACACGTAACACTGACTCAATCAGAAACCAGAAATCATCAAACGGCTAAAAAATAGTGAGAATAGAAACGTTTTAATGAATGAGTTTAATATTGGCTCATCAACTATTTATGACATTAAAAAACAAAAAGATGAACTAATGAAGTTTGCTTCTCAATCGGTAACAACTGAAAAATTGGCTTCTAGACAAACAGGGCCAATGATTGTTGAAAATGCAAAGAAATTCGGCCAAGATTTAGGAGTTGATGAAAGTGAATGTAATTATTTTGATGGTTGGCTCAGAAACTTTAAGTTTCGGCATGGAATTTGAAGACTTGATGTAACTGGAGAAACACTTTCAGCAAACCAAAACTCTGCAGAAAAATACAAAGACGAGTTTGAGAAAATCGTGGCTGATAATGATTTAACACCTGAACAGATTTACAATGCTTAATCAGATGACGCTAATATGACTTGATCATCGACGTAAAGAAGGCATTTGACGATCAAAATATTCATTTTCAATCCATACGCACTCTCTTTCAAATCTTTTAAACAATCGTCTATGTATAAGTTAAGGGGCCATGGCGAAGTCACACATCCCTGTCTCACACCTTTTTAGATGGTAAACCAGTCCGTGCAAGCTCCGTTTATTCTGACTTTTTTTTTGTAAAAACGAAGCAAATATAAAAAGCAAAAGTTCGATTGTTTTTTTAGTGTGAAAGTATGAAAAAAAAAATTTTGACATGTTTTGCATGAACTTTAAATGTTATGATGTATTTTTGTTGAAAACTACATAAAAAACAAGCAATTTAAATAAATTATATTGTCATTTAAAAAAAATTATAAATTTGTTGGAAATGAAAAAAAAATTTCGAATTAAATTAAGGTACCTATAACTAATTTTTACATATTAAACACCTACCCAGTACGTCCTACGTTCATAAAAATGGAGAATAAATGTTTTAATTCGTTTTGGAAGTATCTTTGATTCTATTATATCAATGACATTCAAAAAGTATATCTGACAACTGTCTGTCAACAACTTTGATTTGACACAGGGCGAGAAAAATATAAAAATAAAGACAAGTAAAATAAAATAATACACAATCCTGCACACCTAATAATATCTAATAAGGATATAATAATCGTGAAGCATACCACACTTTTTATACAAAAACACCTAATAAAAGAGTACAATATATTTTAATGTTAACATGTATGTCTATCCTTGCGCGAAGGCCATGCTAATATCCTCTGTATCGTTCTAATTTTAGTATAAAAAAAAACACCTCAAAAGACCATAAATCATTATATTTATTATTATACTTTAATTTTATGTAATTCAAAGGATCAATAAAATAAGTCATTTTTTTTAATTAAAAATATATCAATTTGATTTAATTGATTTGATTTATGTGTTAAAAAAATACATCATAACATTTAAAAAATGTTAATTCATAAAAAGTTTACTAAAAACATCTCAAAATTGTTTTTTTTGTGCTGTTAAAACATTTGATAATGTTACTATATCTTGGGTTCATTAATTTAAAACACTTGGTACAAAAACAAATATTTCTAGAACAAATGTTACTTTTCCTGAATCTTCACAAATATTATAATTATGCGTTTAAATCATACATTTTTTGTGGATGATACGCCGCATCGTGCCCTCAGGTCAGATAATGGCTCCAGGGGCGTACTTGTTGACCACAATCCGTAAAAATAATGTTAATTTTTCGATGTTTTATGGCCGAAAATATGAAGGACCCCACCTCCAAATAATTACCAAATCAGTTTTATTTTTAATTTTCATGATTTTAAACATTTTTGAGCCGCCTTTAAAATTTCTTGATTATTTTAAGTTTGAAAAATCTTTCCTTAAATCTACAATATAAACTTTTTTATTGGAGATTGAAAGAACGTTATTTAATATTTTTCCATAACTTTTTATTGTAATTATTACTTAGGTACTACAAAGCAAAAAAGGTGACATCGAATGGGGCCTAAGGAGCAGTAGAATCGAATCGCCACTTATCACGACTAAGAATAGTTGAAATTTTTCAATACCTATTCTATGCTATTTCTCAAGGAATTATTTAAAAAAAAGAATAATCGAATTAAAAAAATCCAATTTTGTTTGAAAATAACTTTTGAATTATTCTTATTTAAACTCAATCTACTTCCATTCTACTTATAAGCTGGAACATTGCCACTGAACCACACAACGATTTAACTACGAAAATTTCAAAACTCATTTTTATGATTTAAAAATGGACTTTTCTCCAATAATTAAAAAATTTCATCGTTGTTAAAAAAAATTGATAAATTTTTTATAATAATCAGTATTTCATTTTTGCAATAATGCAGTCACAATTTTATTAACTAAAAATTAATTCAAATCTAACCCTTTTCCTAACCCTAGTCCTACGCCTGTGTTCTGAAATTTGAGGCGTTTAATTTTGCTTACTGACATCTAACAGAAACTCCGAAATTTACCAAATGTTAGCCGAAATTAAGTCCGGATTTTCAACACTCGGACTATGTTGGTTGGAGACTTAGGAGTTCTAGTCTAGTCTCTGTTCTCTGGTTGTGATATTTGAATGTTTGACAAGTTAGTTACTTAAATCAAATTTCTATATTCGAGGTTAATGTTATCTTAGTAAATATCAATGAAAATTCCAAATTTTTTCAAATGTGTATTTTACGGAATTCCAGTAGGTATTACAATTGTTGATATTCTTGGATACGTAGCAAGAGTAGATGGAACATCTATGCAACCATCTTTAAACCCTGACAGAAATCAAACAGATTACGTATTTTTAAACAGATGGGCTGTAAAGGGTTATAATATTAAACGAGGAGATATTATTTCGTTAATTTCGCCAAAGGATCCTTCACAAAAAATAATTAAGAGGGTAATTGGTTTGGAAGGTAACTAGACTCATTTTTAAAATTCCTAATTTTATATTTTTCTGTAATATTTTGTTAATAACACTCAATACGATACATATCATCATCATTATTCTATATGTTATCAATTTTATCATGTGATTTGTAGATAAAAAAACAATTTCTTTAACAAAGGTTTAACTGACTTATTTTTAATGAACTGATATTTCAAATTAAATATTAATGTACCATATATAAAGAATATAAATATTTTAAAACGTTTTATATTTTAATTCGTTAAAGATGAAATGCATATATCCTAAGTTTAACACACAATTAGTATTACATTTATGTATTGAAATATTTAATTAATCCCTGTAAAATACCAATTAATAGATTTGTTTTATTTATGTTTAGGGGATGTAATAGCAACTTTACATTACAAAAAGGATATAATTCGAATTCCAGAAGGACATTGTTGGATTGAAGGTGACCACACAGGTCACTCTTTGGACTCGAATAACTTTGGACCAGTTTCCGTAGGCCTTGTTACTGCTAAAGCATCTTGTATAGTGTGGCCTCCTTCAAGGTGGCAACTTATAGACTCATCAGTTCCTGAATCCCGCAAGCCTCTTAATTTAATTCATAGTATAAATCCAGGATCTCTAATAGGAATTGCATAATATTTATATCAAAATGAGGGCCATTTCTTTAGTAAAACGATTAGAATTTGAATTTACTGGTAATGTAGCTAGAAATGCTTTGATTTTAGGAGATATAGATAATGATGGATGCAATGAGTTGATAGTAGGAAATCAAATTGGGCAAGTGTCAATTTTCAAGGTAAGTCAAAATAATTACACAACTGTGTAAGTTTTAGATGGTCTAAGTATTTTTCATAACATTTATTTTACATAGTTTATATTAAAATTTGAGCTGCAATGGCAGTAAAAAGAAAATAAATGCACTATTCGAGTTATTATAACAGACTAACATTTATTACAAGATGACATAACATTAAACACATAAGTACATAACAACAGCCATGGCAACAGCTATACCCTCACTAGTACCAAATATTCATACCTAAATCTTTAACAAATGTTAAATGTTTACAACATTTTAAACATTTTGTAAAAATATCTGCAAACATATTTTCAGATTTCAATTATCTAAGTTCAACCAATTCCCATGTGTTGTTTGTTCTCCTCGAATGATTGCAATTCCTCAGTCATGACTTGCTTGCACTGATCTTGGTCTGGACGGGACATCGCCTCAACACATACTGGATCAACTTCCAGAACTCTTTTGAAAAATAGGCTACATAATCATCCCACTTTCTTTGTTTTGGCTGTCTTTGGGACCTTCTTACGGGCTCCTCATATTCTTGCAAGCTTTGGTTAGCTTCAAAATTACTATCGCTTAAACCCTTAAACATTGAAGTAACATCAGATGATATGTTTGGATCTTGAGGCTCACTATCAGAGATATTGTTACTATTGTCAGTCATGGAAACTAGCAGTATATTCACAATCCCTTACTGAATTTAGAGTACTTTTATCTGTGTCTGTTTTATCTATGGGCTCTTCCATTATTATTACATCCCTGCTTGTTGTTATTTTTCTAGTTACAGGGTAAAATACTAGATAACCTTTAACATTGTCACTATAGCCCACTAGGATGCTTTTATTGGGCTTTTTGTCCCACTTCAAATGCTTTTCATTTGGTATGTGTACCATAACTGTGCTTCCAAAAATCGTCAAATGGTCAACAACTGGTTTTATACCTGACTAAACTTCATAAGGTTTTCTAAACCTGCAGCAGTTGATCTATTTTTCAAATAGACAGCTGTGCTCGCAGAGCTTTATCCTTCGATTTTAAAAAATTTATAAAAGCCATACGAAAAAAATCATCATGGAAACACAGGAAGTATTTTGACCCACCTAATGACATTGTGTTTACATCTGCATGAATTACCTCCAAAATCTTTTCAGCTCTTTTCCCTGTATGATTAAATGGTAGTCTTGACTGCTTTCCCTTACAGCATATTATACTGACTTCTGGATGTCGATTTGATCAGAGCAAACAAATCCTTCTACTGCACCACTTTTCATTTTATTTAGATCAGCACAATTTCCAAAACGTCTATGCCATGTAAAAGATGTAGCACTGTCAAGAAGCACTTGTTAATAGATATATGTATTCAACTTGTAAACCCAAGTAATTAAATTAGCTTCTGCCACTAACTTATTCTGTTAGTTAAATATTTTGCAGCGATTCAATTCCATTGTTTCCATTTTTAATTAGTTTACTTTATAGCAAATTTGTCGATATACTTGGAACGCAAAAAGCCTTTTGAATTGTAATGTTATGGTACTCCTTATCGACTACTGTCCTTAGTTTAACTTCACCACTGCAGCACACTGAAACCTTAGCATTATTTGCAACCATAATCTCTTGAACTATAGGTCCTGGAAGTTCTTTGTCTATTAATTTTCTATCTGCAACAATATGTATACTTGCTCCAGAGTCAATATACCAGTCAGTTTTTTTTAAGTCGCCAATTAAAAATACAACGCTAAAAGCATTTTCGGCTATACCGGAATGTTCCATAGCCATTATCATTGGCATGAATCTTTCTGGCAAGTCCTACAGCATTAAGGAACCTGTACCTCGTAACCTTTGGCCGGTATTCACTATCTGACTTACGTACGCACTCATGGAACTGCAATTGTCCATCCGAATCGAAATTAAACTGTGTAATAAACTGATACGTTTCGTAAATCCTGAGTCATCAAACAATGCTTTCAACTTTGTCCACAATTCAAACGCGGATTTAGCATCTTTAATATGAATGTACAAATTCGGGTGGATTGTCAAAATTAACTTAGCCTTTGCCTTCTAATCGTCATGAACTACTTGTTTGACCGGCACTTTTAAAGTACTACTCGAGACGTTCGAGAATCATTAAGTTTTCAGCCGCAAATACCCATTCATTATAGTTTTCTCTGCCTTTTAGTTTAGGAAAACTGACTAAATAATTACCAGACGCCATCTCGCACAAAACTCGAATTATTAACCTTTTTTATTCAACAAACACACATGGTTCTGGGCCCATAACCTATTAAAATTTGAGCGGCAATGGTAGTAAAAAGAAAACAAAAGCACTATTCGAGTTATAATAACAGACTAACATTTATTACAAGATGATATAACATCAAACATATAGGTACATGGCAACAGCTATATTAATATTTTAAACTAACAACAGTTTATTATTTATTTCCTTCACAAAAAGTACACATTTTTTGTTTTAGGGTCAAGATAAAATTCAAACCATTTCACAATTAAATTTTGTCAGTTGTGTAGCTGTAGGGGATATTATGAATAAAAATAAAAATGTATTAATAATTATAACTGCTGATGGTTGGTGTTATCTATATGCCTATTCAGAAACAAGTTTATATGCTTCTTTATCAAAAGATATTGATGTAGGAGTAGAAGAGGTAAGTATAACTTTAAGGAATTAAGTATTTGAAAGATATATATATATATATATATATATATATATATATATATATATATATATATAATATAACAATTCTTTTTGTAGCTGAATACAATTGTAAATGTAAAAACATTTTGGGGATGCACCTATTTTTAATTGAAACTCTTTTTTTACTTTTTTGTAAAAGCTTTTGAAATTATATTTTATTTCTTCATCAGTTACTCTACAAAAATCATGGTATAATAATGGACAAATTTTTAAAAAAATACCTACAGTATATGAGTAAAATATAAATTAGCATTCAGATAATGAAAAAAAATTTTTTTAGTACTTAATTTGAAAAGTCAATATAAAGTTTTTTAATGGAAGATTTAGGTATAAAGGATGTAGTAGAATAATTAATAGAAAATATTTTTGTAAAAGGTTGAAACAACTTCTAGACTAACGATAATATAATTTAGTGGTAACTGAAAATCATTGATAAGTTCAGAAAATTTATAACAATTTAAAAGAAGAAACTAATATTATTTTATCAAATAAACCTATTAAAACTGTTAATAAATTATTTACAAAATTGAAAGATAAAATTCCGATGTTGGATTATGCTGGAGTTGTCTATAAAATTAATTGTCTTGAATGTGATAAAAAATATATTAATGAAACATCAAGAAATTCAAAATCAAGAATTGTTTCTCACAAAAGTGATATTCGTTCAAGACCAAAGCTTGCGTTTTATCACAACATGCAAATAGTACAGGACATTCAATTGATTTTAGTAAAATTTCAATTTTAACTAAAGAAAATAATTTATTTAAAAGATATTTTTTAGAAATGGTCTACATAAAAATTCAATGAATAAAAAAACTGATTTTCAAAATTTAAATATAATTTATATATTTTGGATATTGAAATGAAATTGGGTAAGAAAAACCATATACTCAATATTTCAGCAACAACTTGATTTAACCTTTAACAAAAATATTTTCTATTAATTATTCTACTACATCCTTTATACCTAAATCTTCCATTAAATAACTTTATATTGCCTTTTCAAATTAAGTACTGTCAAAAAAATTTTTTTCATTTTCTGAATGTTAATTTATATTTTACTCATGTACTGTAAGTATTTTTTTTTAAATTTGTCCATTATTATACCATGATTTTTGTAGAGTAACTGATAAAGAAATAAAAAAATAATTTCAAAAGCTTTTACAAAAAAGTAAAAAAAGAGTTTCAATACAAAATAGCTGCATCCCCAAAATTTTTTTACATTTATATGAATTAATACAAAAATTCATGATTTAATATTTATATTAATATTAACTTTCACTTTTGTTTTACTCTGCCAGCAAGGTTTAAAATAAACACTGTAATGAACACTGTAATTGTTTTTATTTTTATTTATTTTTGTGATTAGGTTGATGGTCAAATCTACTCATCTTCTGTAACAGGAAGTAGTGAAACATTGCCAACTGTTGATAGTTCTTCCACAGTTACGAATATGTCAAAAGATAAAGAAAAGGTACATCTAGTATGTGTTCACTTGCAGAGAATTCCTGCTAATACAAAGGTATATAATCAAAATAAGAATCAAATGTTATAATTTACATGAACAAATTAAGATAATCACACTTTAATGATCTCTATATTGCTGTGTCATAATCACAGTTGCATTCATAAACTTAATTAATTTAAGGATGTTCTGTTGATAGCAGCATAGAGCAAAGGAGTTTACCACCACTAAATATTTGGTCACTGCGAACAATACCAATCATAAAAAAATTATATAATTATTTGTTTTTTTATATTACAACAAATATTGATTAAATGTTTAATTTTCTTATTGGAATAGATAATACATTGTAATAGTCCAACCTGATTGCTGATTGAGTATAATAAATGCAACTTTGATTTGGAATGAATAATTTGTCAATTAATTTAGAATCATTTAATAAATAATTATTTATTCATTTATTAACTAATAAATTTGTTAATTATTTCATAAATAATTAATTCATTTATAAATCAATAGAAAAATTTTACAACTAAAAAATTATAAAATAATATTAATTTAGCTGAATTACATTGCGCTCTCGTTTATCGCACGAAGCTATGTGCATGCCTTCTCTCTCATGCTCATCAAAAGTGTAATTAATTCAAATACTGGCAACCACTATTTGCGGCAGTTTTTTGAAAAACTACCATGTATTATCGTATTAATAAAAAATTGAACTTTATTTTAGTATAATTTTTAAAAAAAAATCGATAAGCATAAATAATTAACAATCACATACCTGTTTACACCTGGCAACCTAGAGATTACAGCAGACAACTTTTTTTTAATATTCTCTACATAATTTTCTTTTAAGTAATACAAAATTCACTAAAACAATATACCAATATCAAATATTATCAGTAATAAATCAATTACAAGAAATTTAACTGAAAATAATTGCGAAAAAAAATTAATTTTTTAAACAACCTGGGTGCAACATATTGTTATCATTAATCGTTCCTTTAAATATCATTATATCAAAAAAATAGATACCTGTACAAAAACCGCCTTGGATCATAGGAATAAAACAAATTATTTTGTCACCTGTTTTAAATAATTTTTGTGAGCTGAAATTTGCAGCAACATATTAATGGTGGTGGTTTGTATAGAAAATTTACTGTTTACTTCAGATTCAAAATTTAATTTTTTTTCTGTACAAAACCGGTAGTAAACATTTCAAATAATAATTTTTATCACTTTGACTATTTTTTTAAATTATTTTAATAACAAAATAAAGCTAAAATATATTAATCTTACTGATAAAATTGTTAATAGATCTGCATTAGTTTAGGAGATAAATGAATTAAAGTACATATATGTCACACTGAACATGGTAACTGGCGCTTGCTTAGGTCGGCTGGTTGAAGCGAAAACGCATTGAAACGTTAATATGTTACATTGATATTGATAGGTATACTAACCTTTTTAAGCATATCAATTATAATTAAAAATTTAAAATAAAATATTTAACTTTGTACAAAAATATAAGTAGATAGGAAGCAGTAGTAAGTAGAGTAGTTACTATAAAGAAAAAATAGAACATTTATGATACTGTAAAGAGACCTAGCTTACGGATGGTGTAGGAACATCGGCATTAATATCATCACAAGAAATTAGTTGATAGTAAATCTATAACTTAAAATAAATCTAATTATTTATTTAAGTATTGTGGTAATATTTTAAATTATTTCAAATTAATTAATGTTTCTTAAGGACATCGTCATCGGTGACATCGACGGTGATGGTAATTTAGAAATGGTCTTAGGCCTGACTGATCGAGTAGTACGATCCTATAAATGGATCGATAATCCTAATAAATCTACATTAGATATCACTGACGGCGGCATACTGTTTGAGCCTTCCGATAAAATGTTAGGTAAGTTCATATATACAATATATATTTATATATACATATATATACATATACATAATTTATAGAAAACTATAATATTATTATAGTAAACTATAAACATTTTTCGACAGCGTGAATGGATGTGAAAAATGTATAACTGATTTTTTTTAAAACCAGCTCATTTTGCTGTCTGTTACCTATATATATATATATATATATATATATATATATATATATATATATATATATATATATATATATATATATATGTTAATGTGGGTCGTTTATGTATCAAAATACTACTCCTCTGGCTATATGCCGCGACAGGCATTGAATTACATCTGAACCATAATCGTGTATAATATCCCATTTCGGGTAACAATATGCAGATGCTTGTTAGTAAGAGAAGGAACTATTAGATTTATCCCAGACTCCTATTAAGTGGTCCTTCATGTGTACTTAATAGGAGTCTGGGAGTGAATGTATTTGTTCGAGAAAACATGCCCTGTACTGATGAGGAGCAATTCACTCCGAAACCGGTCTACCGGTAGTTTCTTCGAGCAAATAAATTCAATAGCCCTTTCTCCTACTTAACAAGCACCTGTATATCGTGCTTCCTGTGATGGGGTAGTATACACGGTTATATGTCAGATGTAATTCAATGCTTGTCGTATACATATAGCCAGTGAAGTATTTTGTTTTCTGATATATAATCAACCCACTTTATACCTATGTATTAAAAATATGTAGGTAAATACAGCAGTTATAATTCTCACACCTTATTTTCGCTGTCGGACTTTCATAGTTTACTGCAATAAAATTACAGTTTCCTATAATTTTTGCACATTATATATATGATATATGTCAAGTTGACTGTCAAGAAAAGTCGCATGTTATATCGCTCCATTGAAGGAAGCAAATTTTCAAGAAAATTGTCATTATCATTTTGGTTAATAGCTGTTAGTTGCTGCGTTGTTATATTATTTTGTGTTTGATTATGGTAAATTCGTTAAGAATTTGTATTGGAATTTTTTTAATAGATAAAAAGTAAGGTAAGAGTGTTTTCATCGATATTTTCACTGGAATTTCCATAATTACATTTAATATTTTCCTAGAAGTGCTATATATTTAGATTTAATTTTAATTTAGTAATTCCTACTATGCATTTATTTTTAGTATAGATATTATTTCTCATGGGAAGCTATGAGTAATAGTTGTATTGAATATAACCACATCAGCAGCGATAGAAGTCGCCACCTGTCATACTCTGCTTCCTATAAGGGCGAGAGGTGGACTACAGATAGCCACTTTGCTACTTTAAATGTAAGGGGAGGATTGAATGATAAAATTAATGAAATTTACACGATGATAGAAAAAAGATTGATGTTCTTTGTGTGAATGAAACCAAGCGAAAATGATGTGAAACCACAACACATGTACCTTATACAGCCTACTGGTCAGGAGTTCCGGAAACCAGTAGAGGTTCTCAGGGCGTTGGTGTGATACTCTCTGCTAGAATGAATGAATGTGTGTTACAGAAGTTACAGAAAATGTGCGTAGAGGTTCAAAAAGCAGTGTCGGAGAAGAAGATAGCCTGGCTGGATTGGCTAGCTACAAAAGCCAATCAAAGAACGCAAAAGGCAACGATTGAGGATGTAAATAAGGCAAAGAATGAGTATAATAGGTTAAAAGGTGTGGCAAAAGAGGTTGTGGCAAAGAAAGAAGGAGAGTGGTAAAGATGAATTTGATAGAAGGTTATCTGACGATTTCCAAAACAATATTAAACTCTTCTGAAAGTCCATAAGAACAGCCAGAAAATTTATTTGAGAAAGGGGATACACAAGTACAGTCCCCATTCGGAGACATGAGTGAAAGTTGCAATGAAAGTGAAATTAGTACGACAGAATAGCGTTGAACAGTATGCTGTACCGCCTTTTTAACCTTTGTTGGAGAAGTGGTAGTGTACCAGACGACTGGTGCAAGGCCGTTATCGTGCCGCTTTACAAGGGAAAAGGTTCGCAGCAGGACTGTAAGAACTACCGAGGTATTAGTTTACTCAGCATAGTCGGCAAACTGTATGCAAAGATATTGATTAAAAGAGTGACGAATGAAACTGAGAAGATGATATGGGATGTGCAAGCAGGATTTAGAAGAGGAAGGAGATGTATGGATCAGGTCTTTTTATTACGAGGTATAGTCGAAAAATTCTTGGCTAGAAGTCAGAAGGTCAATTACGCTTTTATAGACTTGCAAAAGGCCTATGACAGAGTGGTAAGGAGTGAATTGTGGTCGACATTGTCTATGTATGGGGTGAACGGTAGTTTAATAAGAGCAATGAAATCACTTTACGAGGATTCCACTGCTTGTGTCAGGATAAACGAAGCTTGCACGGAATGGTTTAACATCGAAAAAGGGTGTGAGACAGGGATGTGTGGATTCCCCATGGCTGTTTAACTTATACATAGACGATTGTTTAAAAGATTTGAAAGAAAGTGCGTATGGATTGAAAATGAATGATTTGATCGTCAAATGCCTTCTTTACGTCGATGATCAAGTCATATTAACGTCATCTGAAGAGGAGGTAATGGTTTTTGAAAGAGAAGAAAACATGACAAACTGTGAAGTTCTGATTACGGGAGAAAGAGTGGAACAAGTAAATTAATTTGTGTACTTGGGTTCAAATTTTACGAGAGATGGAAAGTATGACAGTGAAATTGAGCGAAGGGTGTTGGCAGGAAAACAAATGAATGGGACACTGCATTGCTTTATGAGCAGCCAGAAAGTGTCAAAAAAAGGCACGTCTGGCTGTGCATAGAGGAGTGTTGGTTCCTACACTTATGTATGGTAGTGAATGTTGGGTTTGGCAGAAGAAGCATGAAAATAGGATTAATGCTGCGGGAAGTAGTCTGAGAAGTATAGCCGGAGTGACTCGGTTGGATAACGTAAAAAATAGTGAAATAAGAGAACGCTGTGGTGTAAAAGAAGATGTGGTTACAAAGATAGATAAAGGAATGCTTAGATGGTTTGTACACGTAGAAAGGATGGATGAAGGAAAATTGACGAAACAAATTTATAAGGCGAGTGTGAATGGAGAAGTCGGTAGAGGTCAACCTCGGCGAACATATCTCGATCAGATCAACATTATTTTTATGTATGTATGTATGTATGTATATATATATATATATATATATATATATATATATATATATTATATGTGTCTACATAAGTTGGCTACATATGAAAAACTTTTTTACTATTAGTTTTATCAAAAAATATTCTTTATAAAAAGTTTCGCATATCTTAAAACCCAAAATTTAACCATCAGATATTAAATTGTGTCAGATGTGTCGGTCCTTTAGTACATATTTGAAATTAAATAAACTAATATCTTTCGTTATAGTCACTTGTTGTTTTTAGGAAAATTTGTAGCACTCAATAAATGGGAATGTGCTAACCAAATTGGTTGCATAACCATACATCACATGGCAGATGAGAAACCATCAATCCTTATCGCTCAACCAGGTGGAACTTTTATGAGAATTAAATGTCAGGTAGAGGATCTAACTGGTCAAGAATGCGTTGAAAGTTCTCACAGTAATTCAAGCAGGTAAATATTATTTTCCTAAGATTTGTATTGTACCCAGCTTTCTGGTTGTCCAACAATCATTTTTCCAGTATTTTTCAGGATAGCAAATATTTTATTCATCGTTCTCAATAATTGTAAAAGTGTGACACAATAAAATAATTGTAAAACTGGCTGGAGATGGAGACTTAAAATAATTCTAATAGGATATTTTAAAAAACAAAGAGCTGTAGATCAACTGGTTACTCAAGTGATGCCAAAATATTTTAACCATAAAGAGTTAAAAAATCAGCTATTGACCAAACAGATGCTCAAGCGAGTATAAGGAGAAGTTTACCGATCCATAAGATACCAAGAAGAACTAAGAGAATGTTCTGGAAAGAAGTAACATCTGGTTTTTAAAATATTTTGTGAATTTTTATTTTAAGGAGGGAAAGAAGAGCTGCTGTTAGGCATTGATGTAGAAGCGACTTTATTTATAGTCAAGTATTTATAAAACAACCTCAAATGTATTCTTAAGGCAAGTTGTAGATTCATAAACACGAACATAATAATTTGTTTTAAAGAACTAAAAGTTGAAGATGATGTTACTCGTATTAAATATAATTCCATCCTGCTTAATAATTTTATCGGTAAAAATTAATTTTATTGTCTTTCTGTAAATATTGAGCTATTCTTTATCCTTTGTCATAAGATTAATGTGTTTTGGTTGTTTATTAAAATATAATGTTAATGTTTTATATGTTATAACGTAACGAATGTTCTGTAAATAAACAATTGTGAAAAATGCCTTATATTTTTCAAGATCATAGAATGGAAGTTTCATAATATCTGAAGTCAAAGTGTTCTTTGTCGACTTTTAGGGACCAATTCTTACCAAATGAACTTATGTTATAATATACCTAATAAATGAAAACATCACTTCTTAAGGAGATCTTGAACTTATAATGTGACTTATTTATAGCAGCGTTAAGAGAAAATAATTAGCTATTAACCTATAAGTTAAAAAGAATACTAAAAAAAGGAATAGCTCGTATGAGACAAGACTATTCAAGAGAAAGCTGGGAATAAGCAGTTAATGGACGACGATATGCTCGAGCTAGAACTACATGTGTTGGTTACCACATTAATTTATAAGATTTTTTAAAGGATGAGTTAAGGAAAAGCTAACGAACAACTTGTGATCACAAATGTACAACAAAATTTAAAATAAAAAACTGATGGTGTTGAATGTAGAGTGGTTAAAGTTATAAAATAAAAAAATATTAAATATTGCTAATTATCTAAAATTATATAATATTAATTTATTACCATAAAAATGTATATAGTTTATTGTTTTTAAAAGTAACTATGTTTTTTCAGCTCAACTGGTGAAAACATAACAAGTTCCATTGACTACCAATTTTTAGGCATAACACGAATGAGAAATCAAAACATTTCTACAGAAATTCTCGGCGATCTTCGGTGTTCTCAATGCGATAGTGGCGTCAGTTTGGATAAGAGTTTTTACGATATATCAAAAAGATATTTAAATTCGGGTACCAAAGGAAAACCGTACGCCTTAGCCACACTTGATGGTACTATTATGTTGGTGCAAGATGAAGTTATACTCTGGTGAGATAATTATTGAGTTCTTTTTTGGAATTAATTCAAACTTTAATAAAAAACTTTTGCTTTTTTTCATTAATTTTCAAAAAGTTTCCAAAAAACCAAATAATATTTAAAAAAAATGAAATACTTATATTTAACCGCCCTAAAGATAAAAAAAATATTTCTAGAAAGTTAATGTTGGTTTATTAATGATAAATACTTGTACTTAAATTAAGTACTTAAATTTTTTCATTTTAGGGCAATTGCAGTGGATCACCAAATTTTCGCATTAACAAAATTGGATGTAACCGGAAGTGGGTCGGATGACATTGTTGCATGTTCGTGGGATGGGGAAACTTACATTTTGGACCAAGAAAAAAATTCGGTCAGATTTCATCTAGATGAACCTGTGCAGGCATTTCAAAGCGGTTTTTATAATGTTGAACCTAATTTACCAGACATGACTTGCCTTGTATACGTAACTTTTAAAAACACTGTAAGTTTGTTTGTATTTAACATACCAGAACATATTTCTGAATAGCAAAAGATTCGCATAATTTTGCTACTTTTTTCAAAATACTATAAATTTTATAATTTAGTTACGATACTGTCTTTATATTTATCTTTTTAGAATTTAATGTTATTAGTTTTAAATAAAAAGATTAAATCAATAAAAAATGAAGTAAAGAAATGGATATAAAAATTATAATAATTAACAGTAAAAATTATAATTGCTTTAATTGTCGAAAAGAAATATGAATAGTGTAAATTTGTATTCATAACTATTACAAATGAAAGAAGATTGTGAGGGTATAGGTGTAAGGGTTGTGCTTCGGGATCTCTTCTCATTGCAAATTTCTCCACAAGTTCGACATTTTTGGCCTTGGAATAGAATCTATGGAAGAGATAATCCAGGCGATCTACAATAGGTATTACATCTGTTAGCTCATATAGGAGGATATTTGGAGGATTGTGTAGGGGATTATTAGGGTGACGAATTCTTCTGATCGTCCTAAGTGCTGATGTTTCAGCAACTTGCATCTTCTTCTTGGCTGTTGCTTTACAGTTGAGTAAGACAATGTGTCCATACTCTATCATCGGTCTACAAATTAGTTTGTAAATGCTACTGGCTGTTTTTACATTAATACCCTTATTTTGGTATATGAGTCCTCTAAAGTGCTTGGCTCTGGATATTATGCTCTTCTTCTTCTCTTGGAGATGCGTGTGGAAATTGAATTTGATATCCATCGTGATTCCCAAGTATTTGGTTGTTCTCGTTGGGCTGAGTAGTTGTTGCTGCATGGTAATCGTAGGAGAAGTTTGAGTGAGATGATGATTGAATATCATCAAGTGAGATTTGGTAGGGTTTGGTTTTAATCTCCATTTATTGTATTATTGTAGCGTCAGTGAGTAGGTTGTCCATAGCTCCTTCAATAGATTTATTGTGGGAAACCAACACTGTGTCGTCCGCAAACTGGAGCATATAACCTAGGTGGGAGAAATGATCTGGGTCGGGAAAACGATAATTATAAATGTCTGCACAGTAAAGGTTATAAAGGAGGGAGGAAAGAGGTGATCCTTGGGGTAAGCCCTGCTGTGGGGAGAATACGAACGAATAGGCGTTTAACACTTTCACTTTCAGCCTTCTTTCTGATAGTAGGGAATTGACTAGAAAAAGTAGCTGTCTTGGACATCCCATTGAATGGAGTTTGTAAATAAATCCTTTGATCCAGACACTATCGTAGGCTTTATGAATATCCAGAAAAATGGAAGCATATTTTTTCCGGATGAGTTTTGATGTTTCGATGTTGTTGGTGAGGATTGTGAGAGGAAGTAAGGTTGAACACTAATTTTTTAATCCAAACTGGTAATCAGGTATTCTATTTCCTAGAACTGCTTGTAACCTATTTTTAATAATCGTTTCTAGGTTTTTGCTCAGAACTGAGAGAAGAGTGATGGTTCTGTAACTGCTAGTTTTTGTGTGGTCTAGCCCTTGCTTGGGTATCGTTATGATGGTACCTGTTTTCCATTCTGTGGGAAAGAAGTTTTTGGTCAAGCAAAATTAATAAATTTTGATGATGTATTTGTTAATTTGTCCATCCAGTTTTCTTAGCATTGTCTTAGACAGGTATTCATGCCCAGGTGCGGTGTTTTTGCCTTTCATCACTATCTCATAATATTAATCCTCTTTGACAGTCTGGTTTTCAGGCAATGGTGTTTCCCTCATGTTTGTATCATACTATTCTGATACAAGATTATAGTTTTCTTCATCAAAGTTATCATCAGCGGATTCCTCAAAAATTTCTTGGTAATGTCTTGCAAAGATGCCTGCCTTTTCTTCAGGTGATTCATATGTGGTCCCATTTTCTTCAATTGTTTGACTCTTTTTGTTCTTATTGTTAAATTTTAAAAGGTTTTTTGATGTCATGCCAGTATGTTTTTTCCCTTTTGTCTTTGATATCTTTACATGTTATGAGCCATTTGTGTGTTCGGTACTGTTGAATGAGGGTTTGAATGTGTTTGTTAAACTGGTTCAGTTCTGTTTTCGCATGATGGTCTCTAGTTATGAAATATTCCCTGTATATCTTCCTTTTTCTTCTGATGAGGCACAAGATGAAGGGCGGTAACTGGCGGGTAAAGAAATTATATGTACATTTAGGTGTATGTTTCAAAATTGACCTTATTGAAGCTGGAAATGAGGTCAGGGGAGATCTCTTGACCGTTAACAAGTGTGAGGTACTCTAGTAGATTTTTGTTGACTGTCTATATTTGTTTCATGGAAATTATAACGTTTAACTTCAGTATCTACAATTGGTTGTTGAAAATTGAATGTTATCTGAAGTCCTAAGTGGTCTAAACCCAAGTCTGGAGTTTCTTCTATATTGAGCAGGTTTGGTGCAATATTAGATGTGTAAAGAATAATATCAGGGGTACTATATATATATATATATATATATATATATATATATATATATATATATATATGTAAACATTTTGTAACTAATTGATTGTTTAATAACCAGCTTAATTTCGCTGTATGATACCCATTTTAATATAGTATATATATGTGGGTCGATTATACATTAGATAACAACTACTCCCCTGACTATATGTCGCGACGGGTATTGAATTACATCCGACGTATAATCGTGTATACTACCCCATCACAGGAAGCAAGGTATACAGATGCTTGTTAAGTAAGAGAGAGGGCCATTAAATTTATTTAATCGCAGTGATGGGGTAGTATACACGATTATACTATATATACCTATATTAAAATAGGTATCATAGAGCGAAAGTAAGCTGGTTATTAAACAATCAGTTACACATTTTTACATCTCTTCACGCTGTCGAAAATAAACCCTTTATAGTTTACTGTAATAACACTACAGTTTTCTATAATTTTTACATATATATTGTTTGGCATGATTAAGGGTGGTGCTGTGTCTTTTTTGATGAAATGTGTATTTTGTAAGAAATTGTTCAGTTGTCTCTTTTTTACCCTATTATTGATGTTGAAGTCACCTACTATATAAGCATATTTGCAAAGGCTGGCTTTCGTGAAGGTGTTCTCCTCAATTCTAGAAGTCGGGTGGATATAAACTAGGAAAACGTGAAGCTTCTCATTCAAAAAGTAAGAGTTAAGTGGACAGTTCAGAGCGGGTAGATTTGCTTTGCCAATTTTCAATCTGTAAGGGGCTTGTACCAATGCTCCTCCTCTAGCTTTGTTGTGGATGAGGTTACCATTATGTTGTATGATGGACCAGTCTCTATAGGAGGTGTCAGAGTCAGTCTTTGTTTTAGATTCAACAAATAAGGTGCTATCGATGTCATTGTTTTCTATATAGTTGTTAATGGTGTATTTTTTGTGTGGATAGCTGTTTATGTTACAGTATATAAATTTACAAATGGCTCTACTGGACATACTGAATATTATTTGTGCCATCGTTTGGTTCAGTTGGAGAAATTGCATCTTCCACTTTACGGTCAAAGATAAGAATATATACCCGCCTACCTAAAAACACTGCTGCTGAATCTACATTGAAATTGTCAATAAATCTTTTCCTGAGCTGTAGGAGTTCAGCTCTGTTAGTATGTTGTGGTTCATTTAGTTTGTTAACATATGTACATATAACAAAGTCGTGTATGGTAATGGGATTATGTATCCGTGATTCCTTCTTTTCAACAGCAAATTGATGAGATTTCTTATTAAGAGATTTGATTTGGATATTTGGGATTCCTGTAATCGGTGCTGTTGGTCTCTTTGGGCATCTGAACGACCAGGCTAAATGTTCTTCTGATCCACATCCTGAACATTTTGGAGGAAGTGTTGATGTACACATGTTTGAAGAGTGTGGGCCAAAGCATTTTGGGTACTTAGGTGGGGTATTGCAAGATTCAGTAGGGTGTGAGAAGGATAAGCATTTGTTATAAGGTTTACGAGTAGGTTATGGTGGTTTGCTAGGATAAACCGGGTAGTGTCTAAACTTATAGTAGAATACATTTTTCAGGAGATACTCAGAGGTGTCTGGGGATCCACTAATGATTCTAATAAGAGTGGTCGGTTCTTTGGTAACCCGTGATATAATTCTCCGACAGAATCGGTGTTCAAGTTTAAGATGATTTAAGTGTTGACTTATGTAAGTATCTTCAATTTCGTGATCCATTGATCCAATCACCTCTGAGTATGATGTTGATGTGTTGTTTGTGACAGGAGCCCTATCACTTAAGAGGTTTCACGAAAAGAACAGAATCTTCCCAATTAAACCATATTGTCGAGAGCAGCAGAGATGTTGTTTTGGTACTGGTTGGTTTTGAGGAGAATGTCTGTTATTTTTTTGTATAGTAGCGTATAATTTTCCCAGATATTGCAGAATGCTAATCTTGTCCCCCCTGTATCAGTTTTGATGTAGATCAGGTGTTTGTATTTCTTTTGTGATATTCCCTGCACTATCTGAGCGTTTTTATTTGTTGAGGTTTTTTTGGTCTGGCTGGTTGATTGTATTTTAATAGTCTGGGAGCTCTCTCCTAAAATAATTTTATTGATTTCATCTGAAGTCAAGTTACTTTATTTTCTACCGTTGCTCAGTTCGTTTCTTGATTCCCTTTTTTCCTGACCCTAGTCCAATTGCCTTCATCGTCAACGACCTCCATTTCAGAATGGCTGGCAACTCCATCACTGTCACTGGACATGTTAACACAATAATAGCTCAATACCCTTTACTATTTTCAATACTTAGTAGAAACACTTCTCAGTATGACTGCCTCACTTGAATGTTTATTTTTTATAAAAGTAATAATTTGTAAATGACCTATGTTAAATAAAAATATTATTCACTAACTCCTGTTTGACAGCTGAATATATGTACTCAAATATGTCAATTTTGAATAACCGTGACAACTTTCTGAGACTGTAAGGTCTAAATTTTTAACGATGTATTTAAAAATATTTAATATAATAACAAAAATGAATTTGGTACTCATGGTATTTATGAAATAATTATTTTCAGATTGTACTTTACTATGATCTTCCACTCAAAGAACTGACCTGTAGAAAGTTTGAACCGGATCTTGTTAAGCTCAGCGAACTTTTTATAGGAGAGAATAAAACACCGGAAGAGGCTTTAGAGCACGTTAAGACATTAGACAAGCAAACTAAAAAGAATCTGATAAAATATCTTCTGTACGACGTTAATTGATACTCCTTGAATTTTCATTGTAAATAATTAATATAAATTGAATTAAATTTAATTTTTTTTAGAAAATCAATTCTTTTAAAAAATTGGAATAATATAATTTATTTCGATTGTTATATAAATATATCGTCGGCTTAGTGCAAGAAGTCATTAAGTAACAAAAAGGTTAAACATGTATTTAATGTGAAATGTGAAATTAAATATCTTTATTTTATCTTAATGGTAGCGGATAAACAATTTGTTGGTCGTTTTGGTTGGCATATAAATGTACAATTTTTTTTGATTGCCAACTCGAGAGCAAGCAAAAAACAATTGGCCATGCGAAAAACATGAATTTTCCAAATGTAAACCAGCTAACGATTGCCCTTGTGCTTTGTTGATGGTAATCGCAAAGGCAAGACGTAAAGGAAACTGAAGCCGCTTGAAGTCAAATGGCAAACCATTGGTAATCATCGGTATGCGTGGAATCAGCACGTCTTCCCCTTTGAATTTGCCAATGATGATTGTTGCCTTGATCAAATTTGGGGTCAATTTTTTGACCACCAGTCTGGTTCTGTTGCGCAGTTTTGGCGCGTTTAAGTTACGAATAACCATCACACATGTGTGGTGGCATTCCTGGTGGCTCCATCAAATTAATAAATTCGGTTGGATGGTTGACTGCTTATTCTTCATCCATCACTGTGTCAATTAATCTGTATTTGACTGGTTCGCCGAGCAGTTTCAACTGAATTTGTTCGTTCAATCTGTTGTTATCATCATTCTTGGGTGCTAATATTGCATGTTCGCACAGCCAATCTGGATTTTTGTAGTTGCTGGTTAAATTTAGGAAAACCTTGTCCACAATGGCTTGAATATTGGGCTGCATTTGACAAAAATGGGGGAGAAACGAAATTTTATTTGTTATGCGATCAATTGGAATTTTGCCATATCCGATGCCCAAAAGTTGCTTGGGCAGACGCATCTTGCACCAAATGCACACGCATGTTCGTTGAGAGCTTGTTTTTTTCGGTTTGGTTCCATAAACATGATGCTTTCAAGCAAGCGTTCAGCTCATCTGCTGGCGTTGATCGAGGTATAACGGGCAATATTTGGCGAAAATCAAGAAGTTTGGTTTTTTCCTCGAAATCGCGCAGTCTGGTTAAGCGCCCCAAGCGATTTTTTATGGGTCATGGTGCATTCGTCCCAAATGATGATTTTGCACGTTTTAAGGACTGGCCATTCCGAAATTTTTGTGATGTTGCAGGTTGGTGTTTTGGTCTGGTTCAAATTCAACCGAAGCTTAAGTGCTAAATGCGCTGTACGTCTGCCATCGAGTAGCGTTGATGCAATTCCCGATGATGCCACAGCGAGTGCAATTCCATTCTGCATTTGAACCAAAGCCAATATCAAATTGATAAGAAATGTTAAACTGAACATAATGATTTTGATCAATTGTTTTCGAAAAAATCGTTATTAATAATTGCAAATATTTATTTATTTATTTTCGAACCGAAATCGCTAAAAAATTAATGAAAAAACGAACGAAAATTTAAAAAAAAAATTGCCAAAAACCTGAATTTTTTTTTATTAAACCGGGCGGCACCAAACCTTCACAGGAACCATTCCTGGACTAAACTATATTTACCCTGAACATTTCATAAAAATCCGTTGGGCAGTTTAGGAGTCCATACCGGACATACATACTGTTTCGGGCTTAGGCTGGATTGGCAAAATAATCCTAGGCAAGAACTCGAAGGACCTTTTACTTTCGGCAAACCTTTTACTGTCGGCAAAATATATATATATATATAGTTATAATTAAAAAAATAAAAGGCACAACAATTTCTTTATATAACTTGTCAATCTGACATTACATTCAACATATATAGAGGGAAGAGAAAAAACATGAAAAATTTCTCCCCCCGTATGATAATGGATTATACATTCTTTAGATTATTTCTTCTTCAGTTTCAGCTTCATTCAATTGCCCTACAGATAATACACCATTTACCACTTTGTGTGTAATCTTTTCTTTGAATTTTATTATCCATCCTGTTGTACGAATGAGTTTCAGAAATTTCGAAAATCTTTCTATATCGGGAAGATTCATTTGAAAATGTGTGACCACCAATATTTCATTCTTGAGCTCTATTTCATCATCTTTTATGTTTAAATTAGTTTTTTTTTTGGCCATTGAGGTTCTGAAAGTTTTAAAAACTCTGGTCCTTGTAACCATCTGCTCTCTGAACTAATTTTTGGAATTCTTGTCCATTTTGTACCTTCATCTGCGACATTCTCTTTAGTGCTAATCCAATGCCACCAATCCGTATTCGTTATTTCTTGTATCTGTGAGATTCTATTGTGAATTTTCGATTATCATTTTTGATCCAAAATAAAACAGTTCTTGAATCTGACCAGAGGAATACTTTCAAAAAAGTTACTGGAAAATAAACTTTATAAAGATTACTTGATAAAAGAGCAGCTTGTAATTCAAGTCTAGGAATAGATGGTACTCGCTTCAATGGCACGACTCTTGTTTTAGACATCAGGAAGGCTGTTTCGATTACATTACTTTCTAATCTCAAGTAGGCACTTGCTAAGTAGGCTTTATCACTTGAATCCGCAAAAATGTGCAACTGTACTGAATGGTTATTCAATGAGCATGTGAAAAGCGATCTTCTTATTCTTAGGGATTCCAAATTTAGCAGAAGTTTTCTCCATTTTTGCCATTAGATATTGTATTCTTTTGGTAATTTTTCATCCCAACTCATTTTAATTTTTCATAAATTTTGTAATATGATCTTCAAGAATACAACATTTGCTATGAAACCAAGTGGATCGAAAATAGACATCGTTATTTTTAATAACTCTCGTTTGGTTGGTATACAAGTACCATTCAGTATTTCAGGATTCAGATTATTAAATTTTAATTTAAAAAAAAATTCATCTGTGTTCGGGTCCCATTGTAAACCAAGTACTCTCTCACATGGCATCTCACCATCATTCAAGTTCAAATCTTTGTTACCATCGTCTCGTAAATTTTCAGGAATCAGTTTGAGAACATTTCTAGAATTACAATTCCAATTACAGATAGAAAATCCAGCATGTTTGTGTATTTCTATCACTTGACGGATTAACTGGATTGCTTCCTCTTCATCGGCACAACTATCTAGGTAATCATCCATGTAATGGTAACTTCTAATGGCATTTGAGGCTTCTGGATATATATCTTTGAATTCATTGCTATTTTTGTTTCTCACAAATTGGGCTACGCTTGGAGAACATACTGTACCAAATAACATGACAGACATTTCGTAAACTCCAGGCTTTTCTTGATCACTTTCTCTCCACAAAAATCCCTGGACAGGCAAATCCTCTTTTCTAACATTAATTTATAAAAACATTTCTTTCACGTCTCCACCAAAAGCAATTTTTTGTTGTCTTAATTTCCATACTACACTAATGATGGAGTTGTATAAATCTGGACCAGGTAAAAGCATGTCGTTTAGGCTGACACCATTCGATTTCGCTGCTGCATCGAAGACTACTCGTATCTTGTTCGGTTTGTTATGATTAACAACTGCAAAATGTGGTAAGTACCACTCGTTCTCTCCTCTTATGTCCAATTCCTGGCTGGTCAATTTTCTAGCATATCCTTTATTTACATAATCATGTATTTTATTTTTATAGGCTTCGGCAAAGGCTAAATCCTGTTTCATTCTTCTTTCGATATATTTTAGTCTCACAAATGCATTATTCTTACTCTCTGGCAACTTGACTTTATCATTTTTCCATAATAAACCTGTTTCCCATTTATATTCACCTATTCTTCTTGTAGTTTTTTCTAAAATTTCCTCTGCGTATATTTCCTCTTTCGATTTCTCGGGGAATTTGGTACCGACGTCTTCGATTTTGAAAGAATTTTTAACTAAGCTGTATAAATCTTCATCCTGTTCATGGGCATTATTTATTAAATAACTATATTCTCTCCTCTGTTCATTAGATGTTATTAATCCATGAATCACCCATCCCAAACCACGTTTTCGTTAGCACAGGATCATTCCAACTTTTTTGAATATGACTGCGAGGAATTGTGAGCGGCCAGTTATCCTGTCCAATTAGTATGGTTGGTTGAGCATTATTCAATGAATTGACTGTAACATTCTGTATATACGGCCAACGTTTACAAAGATCTTCTATATTTACAGTTTAAATCGGCAGTGACAGGTTTTTGGCAATTCTAACACGATATAGAGTGAATGTTTTACTTCCTGGGGTAACTCCTGCTATTTTCAATGGTACAATTTTAGAATTTTGTATATAATTTGAAAAATCGTTTGTCCATTGTAGTGAAAGTGGTCTAGTTTCACCTTGTAAACCCAATTTATTTGAAATGTCCTCGTCTAGCATTGTAACTGTAGAGGCTTCATCACAAAGTGCATAGGTTTGTACTTGAACTCCAGTTGAACTTGTCAAGATGACAGGACAATTCCTAGAAAAATATTTCTATGTGTTGTGCTTGAAATATTCAAATTTCTTTCGGATTGAGAATTAGAGTTGCACATTTCGGAAATAGCAGGTTCATTAACATGCTGCTTATCAACTTGTGCAGATTTATCCTCATGCAGTAAAGAATTGTGAAGCTTCTTACAATTATTTATACCACAAACTTTTTTATTACGACACTGTTGGATTTGGTAATTCTGTTTGAAGCATGAAAAACAAATTCTCTTCGATTTTACCCATTTTCATCTTTAGTTTATGGACAGTTTCTCAAATAATTGGCATTTGTTGATACAATGATTACTCTTATCTTCACAATACAGGCATGTTCGAATATTTTCGCTGCGAATAGAAAAGTTGACTTCTGCTTTTGCTGAAGTTGTTGCCTGTCTTCGTCGGTCATCATATTTTGGTCTGGATACATGGCACAAACTTTCTGAAATGTTTTCTATCCAATTCGAGGTTTTCAGATTTGCAACTTCTCCCTGGTTCAATACATAACCCCACTGAATCTTCAGACTAGAAGGAAGTTTATTCACCATTTCATTTAGAACTTGGGTGTTATAGAGTTGTCCATTGTGGCCTGACCTTTCGATTGTTGCTACTAAATTCAACACTTTATTTGAAAAGTCTATTATAGATTCAAATTAGATATTCCTTTATATATGGTACCCGGTTGATTTTCCTTATTATTTCTTCAACGATATATTCCGATCTACCAAATCTTCTTTCCAGTACAGATAAAACCTTATCTAATTGATCTGGATAATTCAAAAGATACTCCATACTTTCCTTGGCTTTACCTCGTAAACAACGATGGAGTCGGCTCATATTTTTCCGTTTAGAATATTTACACAGGTCAGTAGTTTCTCTAAATTGTGTTTTGAAACTTGGCCAATCCAATGGATCACCTGCGAAAATTGCTAAATCCTTTGAAGTTGATTGCCTCATTAAAAAACTATTAAGTCGAACATCTTCTTTCTTTGGGTGAATATCTTCATTTTTACTTGGCAATATGTTCAATTTTTCTAACCATTGTTCGACCTTTTGGGGTTCGGTTTTGACCGATGTATGTTCACTAGTTTCTGTATTTTCATCACTTCCATTCTCTAAATACTTTTCTTTTAAATTTATTAGTTTCAGTTCGTACTCAAATTTTTTCTTAAGTTTAATTTTCTCTAGTTCTAAAAGTTTTTTTGTATTCTTTGATACATTGCTGACGGTTTTTTGGATTGATTTAGTCTTCTCTTTGTATATTTTAGAATCTGTTGATACCTTTTGAGTCACGACATCTTCAGGATTTCTTTCACTACCGCTTCTTGGCTGCTTTCCACTTTTGGTCGACATAATAAATTTCACGGCTCGAAGGACCAAATGTTTCGGGCTTAGGCTGGATTGGCAAAATAATCCTAGGCAAGAACTCGAAGGACCTTTTACTTTCGGCAAACCTTTTACTGTCGGCAAAATATATATAGTTATAATTAAGAAAACGAAAGGCAGAAAAATTTCTTTAAATAACTTGTCAATCTGACATTACATGACATATTACATTCAACATACAGTGTGGAACAGCCAAATGGAATAAATTTGATGCATGATGAGAGAGGAACATACGCAATATCCTGAAAAAGTTAATGTTTGGGCAGGAATTGTTGGAAATCATATCGTAGGTCCCTTTTTCATTGATGGCAACTTGAATGGAGATAAATATTTAGAACTGCTCCAAAATAATGTCGTGCCAACTTTGACAAACTTATATCCTGATCCATCAAACCCACAAGTTCCTGCCAATATACTATGGTTTCAGCAAGATGGAGCACCGCCCCATTACCAAATCAATGTCCGGCAGTACCTGAACCAAAATTTTCTAAATCGGTGGATAGGGAGGCGCGGATCGATAGAATGGCCAGCACGATCTCCTGATCTGACGCCATTAGACTTCTTTTTGTGGGGATATGTCAAAAGTATTGTATACAAAACTAAACCACTCAACTTACATGACTTAAAAAAACGAATCACGCTTGCGATTAGATCAGTCACGCCTGAGATGTTGAGTAACGTTAGAAGACATTTCTATACCAGACTAGCATGTTGCCAAGACGTTCGCGGCGAACATTTTGAACATCTCTTACATTGAAATTATTGTTTTTTTGTTTTTTTTTACATTATTTGTGAAATAAAATAATTTTTTTTTTAATGTTAATTTTTATAATACATCTGAAAACACTTAATATTTCCGAAACAGTTGAAGATAGGTATGGGACATTGTACATGAATTATGTCTAGAATTTTCTGAAGAATCCAAAAAATAAATAATATACAGGGGGTTGTATTTAAAATAAGAAAGTTGGTATTGGCCACTGTCACATGACACACCCTATATAATTATTTTTTTTTTGAAAAAAATGCGCATCTAAAAATACGAAGTGTCCAAGCGTTTTTCAAAACACGCTCTCATTTATTCGTTATCGAATTTATTCCATTTGGCTGTTCCACACTGTATATAGAGGAAAGAGAAAAAACATGAAACACATACATACATCCATTTTAATATAGATACGATTAAGTTAAATTATCTTTTAAATTATGGGACGGAGGCAATGGGACAAATTATAGTAATATGAAGAAATGTTTATTTTTATTATTCTCATAAAAAATAAAACAGTTTTAATGACTTTTAGCAAAATAAAAATAAAGTTCTTAAATGACATTTGCAGTTTTAAGTTTTTAATAATAGAAGTTACTTTCATTGTCTATTGCACATGGTTTAGATTTAAGATCTTCCTATTCACCGTTTTGCAACATATCTACGTCAGTGTCATCATCAACATCCGATTCAGGTAAAGTTTCTTTCTTCGAAGCATCAGGCAATCTTTGATACCAATTATGGAGTTCACTTGGTATAATTTGCTTATTACACATTTTCAATAAATCAGCTTTTTTCGCTTTAGATTGTAAGAGGGGTTGTGAAGGCTATGCAGCCTCTCAAGCACATTAACCTATCAGATCTTATGTGTAATGCACAGTGGTTTACTGTATGCGCCTTTCATTTCGAAAGTTGCGAAATTGAAGTTAAGTGGCTCCGTTTGTTTGTCTTGAGCACCACGATTTCTTAATACTCGTTTTGACTTAAGAGAGACGTATTCTTTAAGTTGGTTTTTACTTTTAAGAAGCTGTGCTGCTCATGTTCTGAAGGCTGATGTCCAATTCTTTGTATGTGCCTTCATAATTATATCGAAATAGAACAATATTTGGTCTATCTTTCTGAAATCGCATACACTTGAGTTTTAACCATTGAACCATTTGACCATCATTATCAATTGTTCTATTTCTCATTAATTGTGTAGATAAATACTTTAGGTCCAAAATATCTGAGTATTTGGGTTCAATTGGTATGTAAAGATAGTTAGGTATCATGTGAGTGGGGCGTAGGTCGCCCCTCCACTGCGACCTTTAGTAGGTCTATTGTGGCTCACCCCTAAATGTTACAGTTCACCTCACGAAGTTTATGGTTGTATGGGGTGAGATTTTTTTAAAATCGCTAGGTTCCAGGTTGGTATAACCAAATATGTTGAACCTTATTATTTTCAAGCAGGGACATTAATATGGTATATGTTCAGCAGTTTCGTCTTCCACGTAGCAAAATCGACAGTCCGTCAGAAAATCAGGTAAAATCCTGTAGTAGACAGCCTTAGCCCTGTGCAGGGGGCACCTCAGGGCCGCACTACCCCTTCCCCCATACTTTTTGACTCCAAAGAAGGACTGAGTACGCTTGTAGACAGTAATCACGTCAAATTGATCCCGGTTCCAGGATGCCAGGAAGTTGCAGGTAATGAGGAAGTAGTAGAACTTGCAGGAAGAGGTTCGGAAAAACACAAAAACTACTGGAAAAGCATACCAGGTCTCCATTGTACAATGATACAAAAACACATAGGCAAGATACAATGGGCCAACAGGCCCAAGTGTCACCGGAGGCAATAGCTAGACGGACCTAAATAGGGGTGGAGTTTTTAGTGAGTAGACCTGACACAGTCAGTGAGACCTGACACAGTCAGTGGAGTCTCGCAGACCTTAAGTTTTCAGACTTATAACCTTTCCGTAAAGGATTTTTTCCACCTCTGCAACAAAAAAAAACCATGCTTGACTCGCTCTGAATATTTTAACCAGAAGAGGTAGTAAAATTTCGCTGCCCTTTTGAATGAAAACACCATTCTACCCGGGAGACTTGCCCATTGTACTGATGCTGGGGTAACCACCTTTGAAACATTCCTCCAGTCCTTCCTTTTAGGTCGTGATGTCGATCTCATTTCATTGAAAACGGAGTTAGTTCCTGGTTTCCCAGAAGCAGACTGCCCGAAAAGTGGGTCTGCAAGAGAGTCTCTTACGTTTGCCTACTAGAGTCCGTAAAAGAGCCATCTAGCCGTTTTATCGAGACGATCTGTTGCGTCGGATCTCTGGCGAGAGCCTTGTGGGTTCTCGTGCTGGCAAGTAGATCTGATATACTTTGACAGAACCTCCTTCAGGTTTTTTTTTTGGATTTTCTTATTTCTTTGTTATAAGTCGTTAGAGCTGTGCGATAGATTTCCCAGCAACCTGTTTCTTTAGCTCGATTGAAGAAACGTCGAACTTCTTTTCTATTTTGTCTAGGCTTCTGCTTCACCTCTTTCGCCCCTTTGCTTCTTTAATGGGCAGTTTTCCTTATAGGCCGTTAGAATGGCGGATGCGATACGCTCATTAGCCGCTTCTATTTCGGCCTTACTTTTTATAGTGCTAGTACCATTATCCAGGTGCTTTTGAAGGGATTCACAGTACCCTTTCCAATCTGTGCATTTTGGATCTCAAAACTGCACTATCGGACGTTGTCCTGTTCTCATGTAAAATCGTATGTCTATTATTTGAGCATGAGGGTTTGGTAGGTACCTGCCAGTTAACTATTTTGGTACTCATAAACTTTTTACTGATAGTTATGTCAAAAACCTCTGCTCGAATTATGTTCACGAAGGTTCGTTCCGAGCCTGTGTTGTTCACTGTTAGCCCTTCCCCTATTATATAGTTGTATAGGTACTTACCTCTTTCATTGATGTCGCTGCTGCCCCAATCCAGATGGTGGGAATTTGCGTCACATCCAATGATCACTTGCCTGTTCTTCCTCTTGCAGAAGGCGACTAGACCTCGCACTGCTGCTGGAGGAGAGTGTTCTTTCCGGTCACTAGTTAAGTAAGCAGAGAAGACGACTACTTATCCAAGCCTAACCTAACCTAAGCTATCTCCTCCTGGGATCTAGAGCTGTGCTGCAACCACATCAGGGGTTCAAAACTCTGTTAACATTAAATAATTTATGTTTTTCCTGATGAGTATGCATGATCTAGGCTTGCCACCTAGAGTGCACGCAATTAACTTACCAGAACAGTTTCCTAGGCCGCTTATTCTGCCTGTATTGAAAGGGTTCCTGGATTAGTGCCACATCGAGTTGCTCCCTGGCGAACCTCCTGCTGACGACATATGAAGCCGCTCTAGCATGTTGCATGTTCGCCTGGAGAAATTGGATGTGGGAGCCATTTCCTACGTAGAGGAAGTGTATGAAGGTTTACTTTTTTTCCCCGCATTATGTCCCGGTGTGGGCCGTTTTGTCGGTGCTTTACCTTGGAGTGGTTTTTTTTCCCATTCCGGCTTTCTTGCTAGTTTTGGCCGGCATCTTCAGGTCCGCTGCCGCCGCCGAGGTAGATAACGGTTAAACTCGAAGACTCCGGATTTTCCACCGATGTCGGGTTTTTCTTTGCTTCTTTGGACCGGAATTGCACCTGTACAAAGCCAAAGTATGGGCGGAAATTTAGCCGCTCCAGTTCTTTAATGGATGCATCATCCATTGAGAATGTCCACATTTAACCAGGTCCTGCATTTTCACTGTGCAGAATAGTCCACTTTTGGGTATGCAGAGTAAGGTTCATCTTCCATAAACGGTTCGTTACCTGTTCTCCTGTCAGTCTACGCAGTCCCTCATCATCTGGAATGATAGCTACGCAGATGTGGGATTTCGGTTTGTCATCCTTCTGTACCAACTTTGGCTTGGCGTTTTCCCAAGATTGAAGGAAGCATAACACTTCCTCCATCCACTGGATCGTCCGTACAGGACATAAGGAGAATTCTAGGTCGAATAGTGCACCTCTGGAAACGCACTTGTGGACTACAGTGTCTATGATAGCAGCCGTAGCTGTTCGTTTGACAGCTGAGCATTTGGGTGTTCTGGGTGGATTATGCCCACCTTGATGCACTGAGCTACAGCTGCAAAGGAGCGTTTTTGCTCGTTTGGATGTTCCATAGTACGTAGCTATTTCGCTGCCACCTCTGGAGTGCTAACATCTGAGCGTATTCTTTTGCTGGTGAGAAGGGGGGGGGTTCGCTTCTTTTCTCATCCCTCTCCGCTCTTTTAGAATTTGATTTAAGGCGGTTTCATACGGTACCCCGCTCTTGATCAATCGGCTAAGACGTTTTCTCGTCGCGCTGGCAAGTTTGACTCTCTTGTTAGGGTTAATGCTGGCCCCCTCTTCAGGTGCCTCGCCCCCCGACATATCAGTTTTCTCGGGAGTGTGGGATTTTAGATGTTCCCTCTCAGCTTCCTGCGAGATAAAAGTATTTTAAAGTTCCGACAGCGAAAATAGGTGTGAGATTTGTAACTGCTGTATGTACCTATTTTTAAAATAGGTATATGTGGGTCGATTATATATCAGAAAACAAGGCTATATGCCTGCGACAGGCATTGAATTATATCTGATATATAATCGTGTATACTACCCCATCACAGGAAGCAAGATATACAGGTGTTTGTTAAGTACGAGAAAGAGGTATTAAATTTATATATATATATATATATATATATATATATATATATATATATATATATATATATATATATACTAATACTAATTATTATTTTATAATACTTATTTTATTTATTATATTCAAAATCCAATTCATTACCTTGTTCTTTAATAACAATTATTTTCCATAAATCAATTTTAATTTTTTTCTTAGAATCTTTTCTTTCCCGATTTTGTGTTGTTCTATATGATATATTTTGTAAATATCTTATTATTTCCTTGATATATCTCTCACATCCATTTTATTTTTAAATTTGTACATACCATAACCATATCCAATATTGGTTTTGTTTCCATTGTTTATTCTTCTTGTTTCATTATTTCGTTACTTTTGATGAATTTTTATATTCTTTTTATTTATATCTCCATTCAGTATATAACTCACTTGTATAATATTTATATTTGATCTCTTTTTCTTTAATATTTATTTGATCTCTTTTTCTTTAATATTTGATTTTCACTCATGTATTGTTCTTTTTCATTTACTTCTGTGTCAAATTATCTTATTTGTTTTTGTTCCTTATATTTATTTTCCTTCTTGTTGGTATATTCCTTAATGATCTCTTGTTTATTTCCCTCATTTAAAATTTCACTCTTCAACATGTTTTCATCTTCATCTTCTTCATGACTTATTTCACATCCTGTAGTTTCACTTGAGACTCCTAATTTCTTCCTTATTATATCCATATTTTCTTTCAAATCTTTTTGCATTTTTTTCTGTCTATTAGTATCTTGTATCATTTCTTGTTTCAATTGTTTAAATTTATTTTCAGTATTTATTTTTAAATTTCTATGCATTTCTATGCATATTTTCTTTCATATCCTTAAATTTTCTATTTAAGGTTGCGTTTCCTTCCTCAATTTTTTTATTTATATCTACTTTATAATATCCTCTTTCAAGTCTATGTTTTCTTGTTTTATATTATCTTCCAGTCTACCCATATTATCTTCCAATCTAATGAAATCCATAAGCATCTGCATTTGTTGTTCCAAACTTGTCTTATCTTGTTTTGGGCTCCCCTTGACTCTAGTATACTTCCTTGTTCCTGCACAAATTCCTGACTTTGTTCATCTTCATTCAACCCACTCTCTCCTTCTCCTTCTCTGGGAATCATTTTACCGTCTCTCAAATCCATTTTTTATTTTAAAATTTTTTTAATTATCAAAAATCTATCCAAATAATATTTAAAAATTTCTTTGTTCAACTATAAGTCAAAAGTTATTTTATATTTTAAAATGTCAAAAACTATTATTATGTCACCTAAATTTTTATACAAATCCTTTCTTCTTTGATCTTCCCTATTTACCAATAAAATTTTTGTTTATATATATATCAAACGTGTCAAATATTTTACTAAATTAATTTATTTTGTCAAAATTGTCTATTTTTGCCCTAACCGAATTGTGCCAACCCTACTGAACAGTTTCGCGTTCCACGTTGGGCGCCAATTGTTACGATGATGTAGATCGACTTATTATCTTTTTCTTTAATTATAAATTAGATATTACTTAAATTTTCTTTTATTTGTTTGCTCGACGAGTCTCTTTATCCCAGAGAGGATTCAATAAAAAAAAATTTGTCAATTAGGAAATCCAAACCACGTGACTTTTCAGCTGTCAATATGGCGCCTGATTGGCAAACAAAGGTTATATTGTCATAGTATTTACATTGTGTTACAGCTTTATTCAGCTAGTTTATGGTTTTTGTGGGTCATTTTGACTATATTTTGTAACAATCCTTAGTTATTTTACTTGTTTGAAGGAGTTTTACGTGTTCAACATGCAAAGTTCATATTTCAAGAAGTTATTGCAGGAAAATCCAGATGTTGGTCAGAGATAAATATGAAGATTTGTTAAGCATTTTGCACAGCTAATCAGTAAACTATTATGCCAGGAACTTATAGAATTATTATTTAACGAAGCTGAGTGTGATTAATGATTTGGACCCTTTTACATTAGCAACTGCTGATTTAAACTAGTGTTGATGGCATTCCACCAGTTACATACCCCAATATATTTTTATACATTGTATTAACTCATAATTTCTACACACATGAGCAAATGAAAGCCTACACAACCCTTGATGCACACAATTATTTTTCAGCAGGTTTTGTCTTGAAAGTAGGGACAAAGATTATAAATGATTTTCATGTCATGGTTGGAAAGATAACTATTTGCTTGTATACATCTTTATCATCATGATGATTATAACTTCGATTATAACTATTTCACATCATACCTAACTCACATTCATTGGGCTCTTTTTTTTAGGTAAAACATTCACAAAGAGCCAATGCTAAGCCACTGGAGAATATTTCCAGATTTTCATTTTTGGGAACAAAATTTCCAAACTGCTTTAAAGTTTCATGCTGAAGTTATTATGTCTGAACTTTTAGGTAGATATTTCACCAGAAGTGAAGGATCTGCAAAATTAAATTATTGGTGCAAATGTAAGAGTGTTGATGATGGAACCCCGATAATTAGTTGTAACAATGATGACTGCCACATTATATGGTTTCATTTTAAATGTGTAGGCCTTTTGGATATAGCAAAGTCGCAATGGTTTTGTGAATTCTGTAAATAATAGACTTGAGTTGAGTTCAGTTTTAATTTATGTAGATCCTATAAATATAGTATTTACTATCACCTACTGTGAAAATAATGCATCAAATTGATTTTTTAAAATAAAATATTTTTTGTCGAGCGCCAATTGTTTTTATTTTATTTAAAAAAAACAATAAAAAAAATTATTTAATCTTTTATATTATTTTATTTCATTAATTATTTATTCTGGCTTGTTAATTATTGTGAAATAAATATATGAGTTAAGAGCATAGACAATCTTAATCTCAGTAGTCGGTTCTAATTTAAAAGGAAATATGTTTTTAGTAAATATTAACTCGTTTATTACTATGAAATTTTTAAGACACGGAACAAAAATAGGCAACCCAAAACACAAACAAAAATATATATGACAAATTTTTAAAATAATCTTATAACTAAAGTAAAACTTTTCACTGTCTCAATCAAATACAATTATTTTTATATTAAAAATAGCTTAACAACAACAAAATAAATTTAAAACAATAATTAACTGTATGTTAATTCAAGGAACGCAAACAATTAAAAAAAAGTCGGCAACACTGAAGTAATTGACATGAAAAGTTATTTGTGATTCCAAAGCACACTTGTCTTATAAAAAAAATAAACTACTTTTTCACAATTTAAAGAGGAATTTTACCTTTTCATCCTGTAAATTGTTGAAGATCTTGGAAGTCTTTTTTCACTATTATTTACTTTCTTTTAAATTCACTTAATTTGGTTATACTTCACTTAAATTTTTTTTATGAAAATTCATAATGGCTACTGCTTCTTCAAATAGATTAAATTAATATAACAATAATTTAATGAAATTCCAGGATTCTAAGCTTATTTGCTGATAAATTAACAAAACCGGACCAAGAGGATTTACAAAACGGCTTCTTACAAAGAATATTTTTTCCATCAAATAAAATTATTTCAACACTAAAGTACATTTTTAAGATAGGCAAAAGACAATTCATGTACTTCTCATAGATCGACAAAAGACAACTGACCAACTACTGGCGATGGACTGCTGTTCTTATACAAAAATTAAAAACAAAGTAGACTGCCTTTTGGAAGGTTCAAAAAACAATGTCAGCCAATTAAAATTTTGCAAATCTAGTAATAATATTTAAAGAATTATATCTTTTTAACAAAAGGTAAGTTTATCAAAAAGAAATTGATCTTTATAAATCAAAATTAACTAGTAATTATTCTCATATAAACTTATAATGATCTTTCTTGTAAAATTTTCAAATTTTGTAAATTAAATATTTTTAAATTTTAGTTGGTAATGAAAATTCTCTAGAAGTTACTGAACTTTTATAATATTTTTTGTATTGGCACATAAATTAGTAACTTCAATATACTACAGGGTATATTAATACTCTACCTTTTTTTTTTAATTTTTAACAATCTTTATATTAATTTATATTATGTTTTAGTTAGAGTAAAACTCACTTATATGTTTAATATAAGTTGGATCACTCAGAATGGTAAAAACAAAAAGAAATCCTTTGCTACAAAATTTTTGACAATCAGGATTAAGGTATATAAATATACCTTAAAACTTACATAATTCTTTTAAAAACATATAATTCTCTCATTAAAGTATTTACATGTTACATATAGATAAAATTAAACAAGTTTAATATTTCTTTATCCATATTTCCTTTATTCAAATTTAGATATAAACCAACTCAAACAATATGTCAGTCATATCTCTTAAAATTTCTTTTAAAAAGATTATATTTAAAAAACTACTCTCTTTTTGAGATGTCCCTTTTCATGACAATATATATATATATATATATATATATATATATATATATATATATACACACAGGGTGTTTAAAGCAACCCAGGATAAAAAGAAAATAAAAAAAAAACAAACAACAATTTCATCTGAAATCTGTCCACGTGAATTGCAAAATATTGCAGTATATATTGCTTAAATGTTCTGTATCAGATTTATAATTTACCGTTGTGCTATTGTTTTTATTTATATGGTACATTTCTAAGAATAATCTGCTTTTATAATTGTTTTCATGTTTTAGTATTTTAAAATTATTGTATTCAAATTGATGACCAGTTTTTTGGTAGTGTTCAACCACCGCACATGAGTTTTTTCCTAAACGACAGTCACTTTATGTTGGGTTATTCTTTGTTTTAATCACTGTGAAGTTTGTCCCACACAACAAATTTGACATTCTAGACAAGGAAGTTGGTAGATGATGTTACTGTTAAATAATATGGGTGTCTTGTCTTTGACTTTGGAAAATAAATCTGAATTGTTTAAAATTTTGTATTTAGCAATCTTTTTATGTGGTAAGTTCCTGAAAATATTGATAATTTTTTGGGATAAATTGTCTATGTAAGGCATTTTCCCTTATTTTATCTGTATGTTAGCCTCCTCAGCTAGACCATCAAAACTGTAATAATCATTTTAACATATGTTTAAGATTTTTTGTTGTTGTTGTTTTAAAAATATCAAAAAATATTTTCAAATTTTGTTGAAAAAAGATTCATGGGAAATATGAGTGATTCTATTTTTCATATTTATTACTGTATTAAATTTTTGGTTAGTAGGATGATTTAAAAAATAGTTGATGAATCTTCCGGAGGTAGTTTCTTTCTGATACCAGTCTAAAATTATAGTATTATTTGGAGTTCTAATGAGCTTGGTGTTTAAAAACTGGACGGTACTATTTTTTCACATTCGACCGTGAATTGTAAGTTGATATTAAAAGAGTTAAAAATATGTATTCTGAATGCTGTCAGCTGGCAAATCAATTCCCTCATCTATCAAAATACAGTTTCTATTTAACCTCGCACAGAACAAATTTTTAAACTCAAGTGTGACTTAACAAATACCGAGGCTATACTGATAGACCAGGATATGGAAAAAGTTAAACTACCGAATGCTTTAGTTAAGATAAATGAAAATGGTGAATTTCCAGTTTACGTATTAAATGTAATGCCATCCCTAAAACTGTGACCTTTCCAAAATTAAATTTGGAACGTTTCGAAACAATTAATGTAAATAATCTCAATGTAAGTAATCCCGAAAATTTTATCAACAGAAATTTAGAAATAAAAAAATAACTAAGACTCGATCACCTTAATGAAGAGGAATCACCCAACTTTGTATACATTTTTCGGATATATTTTACCTGGAGGAAGACAATCTAACTTTCACAAATGAAATTAAACATTCAGTAGATCTGAGGTTTGCAGATGACACTTTGCTAATAGCTGATCGGCTAGATGAGGCTACGGAACTGCTGAACGAGCTTTATGTTTCATCGTTAAGAGTGGGATTGAAAATAAACATGTCAAAAACTCAAGCAATGACAAATCTTGTTACTAGTGGAAACATGTACGTAGGAACAACAGCCATAGACCAGGTAAGGACATATAAATATCTAGGCCACGAGATTTGCATCGGAAGAGACAATCAAACCATCGAACTTCTACATCTTATAGGGCTGACTTGGGCAGCTTTCGGCAAGTTGAGTTATGTTTTCAAATCTAACCTCCCAATATGCCTGAAGAAAAAGACCTTTAACCAATGTGTGTTACCGGTGTTGACCTACGGCGCAGAAACGCTAACCTTGACAAGGAGAACGATGCAAAAGATCCAAGTAGCTCAAAGGGCGATGGAAGTGTGATGTTGGGGATTTCTTTGAGAGGCAAGATCCCAAACCGCGAAATAAGACTAAAGTCAAGAGTAGCTGATGCTGTTGAGAGAATAGCCACACTGAAATGGAATTGGGCAGGCCACGTCGCTAGAATGACGGATAACAGATGGACGAGGCGGATACTGGAGTGGCGACCAAGAGACGAAGCATTTCGAAACAGGGGCCGCTCACCACCACCAACACGATGGACTGATGACATAAAGCGCTGCTAAACAAATTGGATGCAAGCGGACAAGCAAGCGAATGAAAAGTGATGAGGGAGATCTATGTTCAGCAGTGGACACGAGGAGATTGAGTGATGATGAGATACTCAAAACGCGAAGCCAATTTATACGAAGTCATATCGGTATCCCCAAATTCACAAACAGAAAGTTCAAGATCAAATAAATAAAATGCTTGAACAAAAAATCATCCAACCCAGCATTTCTCCCTGGTCCGCCCCTGTGTGGGTAGTACCCAAGAAATCTGATGCGTCAGACAAACAAAAATGGCGTGTCGTGATCGACTACCGGAAACTGAATGAGGTGACGGTAGACGATAAATACCCATTGTCCAATATCTCGGGTCTTCTTGATCAGCTGGGTAAATGCCAATATTTTACCACATTGGACCTTGCATCTGGCTTTCACCAGATAGAAGTAGCACCCGAAGATAGAGAAAAAACCGCATTCACAGTTGAAAACGGTCACTTTGAATTCATTCGAATGCCATTGGGGTTGAAATCCGCACCTACAACGTTCCAAAGGGTTGTTCACAATATTCTAACCGGTACTTAAAACGAAAAATGCCTTGTTCTATATGGACGACATCATCGTTTATTCCCCAACTATACACGAACACATAACAAGACAAACGCAAGTATTCAAACGGCTCACAAAGGCTAATTTGAAAATTCAGCCAGATAAATGCGAATTCTTGAGAAAAGAAGTCGCGTATCTTGGGCAGATCGTCACTGAAAATGGGGTTAAGTCTCATCCAAATAAAATCGAATGTGTCAAAAATTTTCCTCAACCCACAACCCAGAAAGAAATTAAATCCTTTCTAGGCCTGGCAGGCTACTGCAGGAGGTTTATACTTAACTTTGCAAAAATCTCTAAATCTCCAACGAAACTATTACAAAAGGATCCTTTTAATGTTGATTCTAAATGTATACAATCAATTTAAGAATAAAAAAATGCGCTTACAACATTCCTATAGAAAGATATCCCAACTTCGAGGAACCCTTTATTATGACCACAGACGCTAGTGCCTTTGCAATCGGTTCTGTGTTATCCCAAGGACCTATTGGTAGAGACCTACCCATAGCATACGCATCAAGAACTTAATGTAAAGCCGAAACTAATTATTCCCCAACAAAGCGCGAGCTCCTGTCAATAGTATGGTCCGTAAAACATTTTAGGCCCCATTTATAAAAATTTACTCTAGTAACAGACCACCGACCCCTCACCTGGTTATTTTCGGTAAAGGACCCTGTAAGCCGCTAAGCACGATGGCGCCTCAAACTAGAGGAGTATGACTACCAAATTATTTACAAGCCAGGTAAATCAAATAAAATCGCGGATGCCTTTCACGTATAAAAATAAACATTATACAAGATTTTGCCTCGTTTCAATCAAAAGAGGAAATTTTAAACTTCCATTTACCCTGCCAACAGAGACGAAGCCGGTACTTTAGAAGAAAACGAAACAGATTTAAAAGATAATAAGTATGAAATCAATTGGCATGTCGCGGAACAAGAATTTTAAAATTTTATCGAACTATACAAAACCAAATCCTTGATAGATTATTCCAAAATTGAATATTCTAACAAGCAACTACTAGACAAATCAAATAAATTTTTTTTGACATTTTTCCAACAAAACAACTTAGAAGTGCCTAAAAGAAATTACGCACTAACAATAAGAGATGAATTAACAAAGTTCTCTCAAGTATACCCTGTTAACGAAAAATCAGGCAGATCAGTTGTCAATACCTTAATTCTTTATTTTTAACATTTTGGAACACCCCTCCGAATCCACTGCGATGCTGGCTGCGAATTTAATAATGCTCTTTTAAAATACCTGTGTACAATGTTTGACATAAAACCAACATTTTCTAGTACCGCTCACCTTCAATCTAATGGATCCCTGAAAAGATTCCATGCCACATTACTAGAAATGATACGTGTGCACTTAGCAGATCACCCTAACGAAAATCCATTTAATATTTTACCTTATGCCATAATAGCATACAACAATTCAGCAAATAAAACACACGGATTTACTCCGTATGAACTTCTTTTCAGTCACACTTTCAATAGACCTGAAAAATTGTATAATGAGAAAGAATTAATTAATTACTAAGTATATTAGAGATCTAAATAATTGCATATCTTACTTTTATAAGGTAGCAGGAGAAAAAATATTACGATAAAAAGAAAAAGCAAAAGTTCACTTTGATCAACATGTATCAGAAAATAAACCAGAATATAAAGTAGGAGACAAAGTGTACATTAAAGAATTACAAAATCAGTTTAATGGCCCTTTCGAACTAATAGAAATTTATAAAAATTCCGCTACAGCATTAAATCTAGAAACAAATCATAAATCAAAAATTAACTTTGATATCATGAAGCCTTACACTGAAAATTAATATTTTTTTTCAGGGTTCTACTGCTGATCGGAACAGCAGCAAGCCAATTAAAAACCGATCAAAACAAAACAAAAACCTATTATAAAATCAAATATCAATAACAAAATCTGTTATCACAAACTATAATAGCACCATTCAACAAATGCAAAACAATGAAAATATATATAAATCAGATATAGTGATAATCAAAAGAACTATTAGACAGGCAATGAACGTAGTCGCACTTATTAAGGCTAAGCTAAATTTCTTTGAACTCAGCAAAAAATTAATGGAAAGTTACTCGTACCTCGAAAATAGTATAAATGATATATTAAACTCTATTACTTTTGCACGACCTAAAATTATCCACACATCAATAATTAAAGTCGAATAAAGACGGATCTTTAAATTCATTAAAAGGTAAACTGTTATCGGGCGGCTTGTTTCCGCCCGTTTCTTCACCTATTGTTTGTGGATTTTCTACAAACTAGTTAATAAAAACTCACCGCAATGAAGAGAGACGATTTGACTAATTACCAACAATATTTGAGATACTTAACTAATTAAACCATAGCACTGTTTGCACGATTGGAATCGCTCTCGTATAAGTCTAGACAGGTGGCCTGCCGATACGAAACTGCAAAAATGCACTAAGTATGCAATATACATACAATAACATTTTTACAAACATCCTCTGTAAGACAGTAGCTGATACTAGTTTCTTTAAATTGAATGGTAACGCTTAAATCCTCCTTTTTGTTTTTTTTTCTTTGTTATTTATAAGACACAGTTACACTCTTTTTGTCTACGTAAGTATATTTGGTCTAAGGATTGGAACAATCAAACCGATTAATAATTGTTACTAGGCAGTGGCGTACCGAGAGGGGAGGCGGAGGGGCGGACCGCCCTGGGCGCCACCATTAGGAGGACGGCAAAATTGCCCCTTTTTGTACTCTTCGAGTGTAACAGTATTTTGCAGTTTTGTTTCCCGCCACGCTGCATTTTAATAGAAAGTAAGTTTTAGTTTGTTTTTTATTATAAGTCTCACGGAAAATATAAACAAAACGAAAGCGACTGCCCCAAAATGAATCACTGAATATGCCAGTTTATTATTTTTACACTAGACTGTGTATGCAAAATTACCGTGGACAGGCATATGATAATGCAGCTGTCATCGAAAGGCAGTTAATCACAATGCCAAGTTTGTTGCATGCACTAATCATTTATTAAATCTGGTGTATGTACACGCAGTATCAATCGCAGTGGATTCAGTGACGTTCTTTGGTACTATGGAGAGGATTTTCAATTACTTTTCATCTTCTACTCACCGCTGGAAATCTCTTACCGACGTTACAGGTCAAGGAATCAAGCACCGAATCGAAACACGATGGAGTTCTAGATATGAAGGCGTAGCTGTCATGAAGACCCATTACAGTGAGATCTTTGAAGTGTTGGAATCACTTGCAGGAAACACAGCGGAAAATGCAACGACAAGATCATACGCTGGTTTATTGCTTACTGCTTTCCAGTCGCTATTATTTTTAGCCTTCCTTGGACTATAAAGTCAAGTTCTCCGCGAAGTAAATGATATTAAATTATATCTCCACTCGAAAGGACTAAACGTGCACCAATGTGCTATGAAAATTTATGCTTTGAAATCGTTTCTAGTCGACAATCGAGAGTTCTGGTCAATGATGGACTTGATTATGCTAAAAATATATGTGAAGATCTCGGCATCGAAATAACTCCTCGAACAAGAAAGATAAAAAATATGGCTGGCGATAACGCTGCTGATGCTGGTTTAACTTATGACAATCGGTTAAGGCAAGAAATGTTTAAGTCGGTGGACAGAATATACAAGAAATCAAGACCAGATTTCAGCAACTGCATGAGCTGGATGTTAAGTACTCTTTTCTCACACCAACGAACTTACTGAACCCAGAATACAAGTGTAAGTTCGGAGAAGAGCACTGTGATATCGATGTGGATGAGATGGAAATCGAGAGGAACAGGTACGCAATTTTGTTGCTTTGGCTAATGCTAAAGCTCAAGACAATGCCTTGAAAAGATATCTCGAGCTTCTCAAAGCTGAAATTAATAAAAAATTACTTGAGGTCTACCATGATTGGCCATTTTGTCAATAGAACAAAGCGGACGGCCCGCACTGCGACTATTAGAAGGGGAAGGGATTATAGAAAGGAGATGATTGTAGACACGCTTTTTAAAAAGTTGCAGGTCATAGTTCTCTGGAAAAACTGATTTTGGAAGTTTATTCCATTCCGTAGCAGCCCTGTAAAAGAAGGATTCTTGATGAAGATTGGTCCTTGTAGTGTCAATCTTGAGAGTAAATGGGTGAGACTGATCAGCGTGCCGAGTTCTTCGGCCGAATATGGCCAATGGTGGTACAAAAGTCTTTATTTCTCTGGAGCATCTGCCATGGAAATACCTGTAGAGTAACGACTGGTCTGAAACTATTCTTCTATGTTCTAAAGGGTGAAGGGTATCTGTGAGAGTTGAGCTGTTTATCAACCGAATGGCTCTTTTCTGAATGGAATCTAGAAGACGAAGAGAAAGACTTGGTGCTGAACCCCAAATGTTGCTGACTTTGCGATGTTAGCAACATGGACATGCCAAGACATATTATTGGACACCGTGACTCCCAAAATCGAGATGGAGGGACTTGGTTTAAGGGTTTTTCCGGACATTGTGATGGAATGATTTGAGGAATTCGCTTTCTTGAAAAACGTGGCGCTTTGTGTTTTCTGGGCTTTGAACTGAACAAGATTGTTGGTTCCCCACTCGACGATTGCTGAATTAATTCTACTCGTAATTATTCTATGTTAAAGTTAATTAGTTTCTTTCACTACAATTTACACTTATATATTAGTACCCAATCAATAAAAAGTACTTACCTGGATTCATCCTTGGAAAATCTAAAGAATGACAAGTTTTCTTCAGGATTTCGAGAATAAAATCTATTCTTACAATGTCCATACAACAAATTCCACCTTTCGGGAGTATCAAACCAAGCCCTGGGCATTCACGGCTCTGCCCAGGTGAGACCGCATGACCGTGGTACTTGTGGGACTAGAATGGACAACAAAATTGAAAAATTAAATATAAACCCTCAGTGCGAAACCTCGACTGGAGGCGAACGCCCAGAGGCGGGAAAATCACCTTCACCTTTTAAAAAAAAGGCAAGGTTTGCAAAAAGGGCAGCTGAGGCTCGGGGCTGAAAAAGCACAGAACCCAGCGGCTCTAAATAAGGAACAAAACACTCGGACCAGCACGCTGTGAGCACACCGAGTCCTGCAACTGGCCAAAAGAGTAAGAGACCCAAGAAACCAAGTCAGGGGACGTACGCCCAAATGGCCAAAAAAAATCATCAAAAAGTTTTCTTCTTTTTTCAATAGATGCGTTTTGACGTCCAAAATAAGCTCATAAATTCTGTCCTAATCGTCATAGAATACCTATAGCCAACACTTTATTTATTTATTACAAAGGCTATTTTTTTGTATAACTCTTGGGAATAAACAATACAAATTATAGAGAATAGTTGAATTTTTTTCTTTTTTTTGTAGTTCATAGATCTTTTATTTTCTGCCAGCATCTTGTGCACCCAATTTTTTAGCCGTTTAGATGCCTTTGTTACCTATATTCTTGGGGGCATTTAATATTAAAAGTCTTATATTAAAGTTTTAAAAAAATTAAAAAGGTTGTTTCATTTTTTAGTGTAAAGAATTTTTACTCAGGTTCTTACTATCTTTTTAATTACTAGCTAAGCACGTTTTTCTTTTTTTTTATAAGTAATCGATCTGTATTTTCCTCAAAATTTTTGTGTATCCAAAAAAAAGCTTTTTTGATGCAAACAAATTAGTTAAGTTTCGACCACTTTTAATCACAAATTGGGACAAAAAATAGAAGAGACATTATATAAGACATTGAAACACCTTTTGAAACAAAAACTGCATTATATATTTCCAAACCTGCCTCAGAAAAGCTTATACGTTTCTACTACATAGATACCAGTTAATTTCTAATAGTCTAAGAGCCCGTGAAAGGCAGACCGAACATATTTTAGAAAAGCCTACAATTTGCTCAGTAAGTTTGTTATACATACCAACCATGAGATGGCGGTTGGCTAAGCCCGGTCGCGGTGGCTTCAGCGTCCCTCAGGTGTGACAGGTATGAAGTCTGCCGTTTTGGTATGTCAAAATGTACTATTATACCAACTTAAAAATAAAACGACTACCACGGTTATAACGCCGCGACATGACGCTTTGAAAATTAAAAAAAATAACTTTCACTAGTATTTTATTATATAAGATAAATATTATTTGATAAAATAATTTAAGACCTGAACTATTAAAATTATGAGTATTATTATTATTTTTTAATTTTTTAACATAAAATACAAATTGAGAGAGAAATGTAAATTGAAATTAAAATAAGTAAAGTCTATGATTACCTGGAGAATCCTCAATTAAATCGCTGACGAGGCATGGCAGTTGATCTTCATCAAAACATTTGAACGTGAATGAGTCTTCTTCTTCCACCCATCCATACTCGAGTGGGTTCAAGGTGTTTGGTTGGTTTTGAAAAGCGTTTTTCCAAATGCTGGAAACATAGTGAGCTCTCAAAAACTGTTGGAACAACTCGCTTTTGCATGGAGGTATGCACTAGTATGCAGCTCGCATCGAAGTTTCGAATTTTTTTGTAAAATTTTTATTTACATCAGTAGCTTTATAGCTACTGACGAAAAGCTGGAATCTTTCATCATCCACATCTTCTGATTTTTTGCGGCGTAAATTTGTCAGGGAAATTTTTGGATGACGTCGAACGAATTTCGTAAAGCTTCTCTGCCAAATTAGCATCACCAAGATCTGCAAAAGCTTTTTAAAATTTAATACATTTTTGCAATAAGCCAAAAGGTTTTTTTTCTTTGTTGAAAAAAGCTGGATTAAAGTCCGAACCGGTAAATGCATGGAAACAACTCAAGCTTTAGGCTAATAATTCACCCAATTCTCCAAATATTTTGGTGATATCAATGAATCTTTCATTGTTATCGGTTCCGGTTAGCATCCAAATATGGGAAGAAACATTTTTTAATTTTGTCATATTAGCGAGCATAATTAATAATATATTAGTATCACTGGCCCCAATGACAATATTATATTGGTCGACAAAGTTACATGCATGGTAAACAATTTTAGTATCAGCCTCTTCATGCAAGTCACAACAGAGATCTTCAATAATATTTGATTCAAATACCAAAAAACGCCTTTCAAAACCAACCAAACACCTTGAGCCCACTCGAGTATGGTTGGGTGGAAGAAGAAGGCTCTTTCACGTTCAAATGGTTTGATGGAGATCAACTGCCATGCCTTGTCAGCGATTTAATTGAGGATTCTCCATGTAATCATATACTTATAGAATTAACTGTAAATTTAAGAGACTCAATTTTAATTTCAATTTACATTTATCTTTTAATTTGTATTTCATGTTAAAAAATTAAAAAATAATAATAATACCCATAATTTTATGGTTCAGGTCTTAAATTATTTTATCAAATAATATTTTCTTATTTACCAAAATACTCGGAAATTTTTGGTAGTCGTCTGCCGTTTTATTTTTAGGTTGGTATAATAGTATATTTTGACATATCAAAATGACAGACTTCCTAAAATACTTATTTAGTTCGTCAAATTATCATACATGTCACACCTGAGGGACGCTGAAGCCACCGCGACCGGGCTTAGCTAATCGCAATCTCATGGTTGGTATGTATAACAACAAACTTACTGAGCAAATTGTAGGCTTTCCTAAAATATGTTTGGTCTACCTTTCACTGACTTTTAGACTATAAAACGTTGCATGCGTGTATGATCTACCGTAAAAATGAATAAAATATGGAGAAATGTAGGTACGGAAAGAAGACATTTAAAAAAGAAATGACATTCGAATTACATTTATTCTAAACTTTATACATAATATCTGTACAAAATTATTTAAAGACCTGTTCGTTGATTTTTTGATTGGCACATCAAATTTGACTAGCATAAATGTAGAGCCTTGCATTTTAATATTTTAAATTCGATTAAATTATTGTATTGGTCAAAAACTAAGTATACAACTATCTCGTACAATCATTTTTAGACGTATTATTTACAATTAAATATTCTTTTTTGATATGAACATTTTTGCATTGCACAATTAGATTTTTGAAAGGTACTTTAACATATTTCTTATAAGTTAAATTGCAGGCCATACGGAAAGCTGCTTTTGGATAATAGGTAATAATTCAACACGTGTCTTAATTACCTATAACTTTAAATTTTGCTTGCTAGCCGTCAGTTTTAAAATAAACATTTCTAACTTAAAAACTAACGTTATGGAAAATGAAACCAGAGTATTTTTTAATTTTACCAATAATCACGAGAAAACGGCAAAATATAAGTTTTTTAAGTATTTTAGAAAGAGTAAAGTAATTTGTTTTTCTCCCTACTGTGCAGAAAGCGTCACTTTCGGCCCGAGACGCAAAACGAAGTTGCCGCTTTCCGCCTACAGCAGGGAGAAAAATAGCATACACACCACGGACATTAAAGTAAGAAATGTCTCAGAACACATGTATTGTTACCTCGGCTTCGCCTTGGTCAACAATGTGCTCTGAGACATTTCTTACTTTACTGCCCTAGGTGTGTGATATACTATTCCAGACTTCTATTAGATACTAGCATAAACTGTTGAGGGTTTGCAATTAGCAGCTTGTTTTATCAATAAAATTATTTCTTAAATATTTTACATGAGACGACTGAAAACAAAAGCCAGTAAATCCATTTTTGATCAATGATTAAGAGATGCTATCCCATGGTTGTAAGAAGAATACAATACATTTTATAGGTAGGTAATGCAAAAAATTAGGCCGTCCAAACTAAGTAATAAAGTTTGTAGAATTAAGTGGATTTTATGGAAAACTGAAATGTAAAAAAAGGATATATTTTTATTACACTGTAGGTAAAGATGCCATTTTGAAAAATTATGTAGGTAATATGTCACATGGTTGCAGTAGAGGGGCAACGCGACCTACGCCCCACTCACATACCTAACTTAACCTAAGATGTCACAAGGTAATATTATTGTAAAAACGACACGTGCTAACAGAAAATGATATGGTACACCATAGCTATAAGAAAGGTTTAAATATTTACTGTTCTCATTACACATGTGATATCTCTTAAAGGTTTTTATACATTGAATGTAATACAGAGTACGAGATAATTTTACCGACCATAGCAATGTAAATATAACAGCAATTATAGTGCTTATTTCACCTTAACCTATCTACGTTTAAAGATTACATGTACATTAAAGGAAAAAATTATTCATTTTTCTCCAAACATTACGTGCGATCATTTTAGAAATATTATGTGGAGTAATGATTTTGAAAGAATTGGCTACTGTTTAGTAAGACGAGTGGAGTATATATATATATATATATATATATATATATATATATATATATATATATATTAATAAATTGTTTTTTAAGTTTTGGTTTAGTTTTTTAGAATTTCATTATAGTTTTTATTTTGTGTAAATACATTTTGTATTTGTTGATACCATTATAGCTAAGAAAAGAATCAATAATTTGGGCTATTAGCAAGTACCTAGCTGTTGGTAACAAATCTTTTTTAATAGCGAATATTGACAGACAATTTACATAATTGCATAGGTATTTTTTTTGCGAGCAAATATCCCTTTACAATTACTGATATACTATAAACTCACTCTGCCAATTGAATTCTTGCTGAAGGTACCTTCTTACTAACTCTTAAGTCAGGAGGTTAAAAATGGGATTACGAAATTTATGGTCGGAAAAATTATATCGTACTTTGTATAAACTGCTCCACAAAAGTTAGGGAAGTTCACAAACATTGGATTTATGTTAAAAATTATTAACTGTTTTGTTCACCAAGGTTTTGTCTAAATAAGTAAACTATCTTGAAGTATCAACATCCTTCCCCATGCTAGACAAACTAGTTTTGCTCCAGATTCAGTTTACAGATCTTCGTTACGGGTCGTCTATATTCAGCAGTTGATGTTTTAACATCCACCACACGGACTATACCATCAGGTCCTGTGTAGAAAGCAGTAATTCGTCCTAATTACCAGTTATACCTCGGTATGTTGTTCTCCACTAGTATGACAATATCACCAAGTTGGATTGGCTGTTGATTTTTCGTCCATTTAGGTCTTTTAGATGAAGTAGAAAAATACTTTTTCATCCACCGTTTCCAGAAATTGTCCAACAGCATCTGAGATTTTTTCCACTCCCGACGTAACCAATTTGAATCAGGATCTAAACGTATAATAGAGCTATCCCCAAGTAGTAGCAAGTAGTTAGGCGTAAGGGCTTCGATCGGATCACTTGATACTCGCGTCAGGGGCCTGGAATTCACAATATACTCAGTTTCAACAAAGAAGGTCTGAAGAGTTTCTTCTTGGAGAGATTGATGTAGATCAATTATTTTCTTTACAAATCCAATCATCCGTTTCCATACACCACCCATATTTGGAGCACCTGGTGCATTGAATTTGAATTCTATACCTCTGGAAGTGATTTCATCCACAATTGCTGATTTATTCAGGTCCTGAAGTGCTCTTCTGCCACCATTCTGAGTATTGTCAATACAGTTGACTCTCAGTCTAGACTATGAGCAATTTCTAGGTGTATAGCTCTAATGAAAAGGCGGGTGAAGAGGATACCCCATCTTTTTTCTCTTCGTCTTCCAATTTTAACATGGATTGGTCCAAAATAGTCCATACCAACGTTAACAAAAGATCTTACTCCTCGACTTCTAGTAATTGTCCCATTAGAGGCGGCATCAGCTTGGCTTTTTTATTTCTGCATTTTTGGCATTTCGAAAAAGCTGATTTTACTGCAGCTCAGCCGGTAATTACCCAGTACTTTTGTCTGATTTCATTGGTAATAAGTTCTATTTCTCTGTGTTGATATTTCTCATGGTAATGTTTAATAAGCAGTTTTGTGAACTTGTGTTTTGGGGCTAGAATTATGGGTTGTTTAGTACTCTCTCTGAGGGTTTCTGTCAAATTCGTTCTTCCGCAAAGTACTAGAATTCCATCATCATTGATTCCAGGACAAAGACTACGAAGTCGACTGTGTTTTTCTAAATCTTTGCCATTTCTTAAAAGTGTAATTTCGTCAGAAAAACTTTCAATTTGACTTTGTTTTATCCATATTCTCTCTGCTTCTTCAAGTTCTTTCTGAAAAGTTTGTTATTTTGTGCATGATTTTTTTCAAGAATCTTTGACATCTTAGCATTATGATCTTCTTTTGGCCGCTCTTCTGATTTTTTAAAAAATGTATCCAGACGTCCGATATTATCTTATGTGAATCCCAGTTCGTTCTGGTGGCTTCGCCAGCTGGATTTAAGTCAGTAGGAATCTATCGAGTCTTCAATGTTTGTTCTTTCTTAAATTTCTCCTATTCTATGCGAGACAAATTGTTTGTATTGTCTACCATCGCTTCTTATTCAATTGAGACAATCGGCTGGCCATTACAGCTCTTTGAAGTTCTAATCTTGGTATGGAGAGTGGCTTTAGTGGTGCCACTCGTGCCTTTGATAAAACCAGCAAAACGTCTACTTTTTCAGCTCCTACCATCGTTCTGAGATAGGAAACTGCTGAAAAGGCTTTCTCACTGCTGTCGCAAAATGTATGATGTTCAATTTTCATCGCAGTTGGTATCTTTAGACTATAACATCCTGATATTATGATTGTATATATTTTTGGTAAATCCTGTAACCATTTTTTCCAAATTATTATTTGATTTTTTTTCAGTTCTTCATCCCAGTCTATTCTTGATCGCCAAAAGTCTTGCATCAAAATTTTGGCTTTAATGGTAAAGCTAGCTATCAAATTGAAGCTCGTCATTTTTTATGTCCCACCATAATCCAAGTATCCTATGGATGAAGGAACCGTCGTCTATTTGTTTCGCATCAAGAAGATCATTTAATATCCTTTCTCGAATCTTTGGTGAATTTGTTCACCAATTTACTACTTCAAATCCTGCCGACTTCATTATGTCAAAAATTGAAGTGATTGTTTCAATGGCTTCATCCTCAGTATCTCTGGAATCCAGGTAATCATTTACGTAAAAATTTGAAACTGCGAAATGATGAAGATACCACGTTCGCGGGCCTTCAACTTTGGCTTCTTCTGGAGTCAATTTTATGATGTATCCCTTTTTTTCTTAAGCCTGAATCTTTTCGCAGTATTCTTTTCCTAAATTGGCATCTCTTTGGCTTTTTCTCTCAGTTTAGTATAATCTTTGCATTGCCCTTTTTTTACTGTCCGGTAGTATTATATCGTCCGTCTTCCATAATAAACCAATTTCGTATTAGTATTAGTATTATTCATAATTTTTATTGTTGTGGTGTTTTCTCGACTTAGACAGTCTTGTGTTACTAATACACTAAAGTTTTCAGTGCAAAATGATTTCTTCACCAGCTCCTGTAAATCATCGTCTGGAACATCTTGTTCACAAATATGCATAGTGCGAAGTGGTTGAAAAACATCTTCATTTGATTTAAGTTGACTCGGGCCATGAATTGCCCATCCTAATTTACACTTGCTAGCAATTGGTTAATTTTCTGGACCACACCGTATTTGTCGAGCAATGATAATATCGATGTTGTCCTGACCAATCAGAATAACGGGTTTTTCACCAGGAATATCTTGAATTGGCAGATTTCGTAAGTGGATAATATTATGCTACTCTGACATCTAAACGGTTTGAACTGGCAATGACAAATTGCTGACAGTCCGAATTCCCTTCACGATGAAAGATTTGCGTTCATCATTCACCTTTGAAATTTGCACGTCGGTCTTCAAGAAATCTACTTGTATCGAGTTATCATTGGTTCAATGTAAACACAATGTTTCTTTCGAGCCAGTTAGTTCCTGTTTTTTCGCAATTTCCTTGACGAGCAATGTAACTGTTGATGCCTCATCACATAGGGCGACTATTTCCAATGATGTTCTTAGGCCGTGTATTCTAACAGGAATTACTCTCAATATCACCCTTCTCTTATCCGTACGTATTGTACATACTGTTTCCGAATTTTGTTCGTCTGCTTCAATATTTTGAACTGCTCTTATGCAATAGCTGATGATGAAATAGCTTGCAATCATTAATTCTGTCTCTGTATTTGAATTTTTAATGGTTTTTTTCAGTGACAATTTTCCATCTTTTATCAATGTCATCGGTTTTCATTGTCGGGCAGTCATCAGTATGTGCTTTTTGGTTGCAATAGCAGCATTTCTTCTCGATATTCTTTTCATTTATATTGAATATTCTTTCTGTTCCAGTTTTCGGTTCCAGTTTCTGTCCGAATTTCTTAGAAGTAGTATTGAAAGGAGTGCTTACGTAACATTCAGCCCTAGCAATATCTCCCACCCATTTAGAGAAATCCTCTAAATTAAGATTTCCTTCACATTCAGCCATTTTTTCTCCCTATTTCAACTTCAGGTGATCTGGTAGTTTTCTTAAAAGATCCTTCAGTAACTGTGGGTTCTAGAGATACCTTTCTTAACTGAGGGTCTTTATTATGGACACCATATTGTTACCTTCGCTCGAAAACTGAATCAATCTCTCGAGGCTGACGTCTTTTAGAAATAGAAGAGCTCTTATTCTGGATATAAGTCCATCTATTAGAAATTCTGGTCGACCAAACCGCATTTCTAATGTCTTCGTCACCAAATTGACGTTGTCTGCTGTTAAAATCATCCCAGCTACCGCAGATTTGGCTTCGCCTCTCAAACATTTTTGCAGCTTCAACATATTTCTTCATTAGAAAAATCACATATATTCTTATATTGCTTGTAGAATAGAGGCCATTCCTGGGGATTACCATCATAGTGGGGAAAGTCTTTTTCTACAGCGTGTCTTGCTAAAAGTTTACTGTGGTTCTTCTGAGTAGGATTTGAAACAGAATGTATAGTATTAGAAATCATTTCACAAAGAAGTTTGATATAATTTTCTCCTTCTTTCTCAGGCTTATTTTCCACTTTTTGAATGTCTTCTGGTCTTTGTATGTTATTTATCCATTCAGCAACTGATTGTTCCTTCTCAAATTCTTCCCTTTTTCCTGCTCTACTTTCTAATTCGTCTTGGGTTTCTAATTCTGCTTCTTGAAGATCATGTTTCAATTCTAGGAGCCGAATATTGTCTTCTAACAGCCTTTTGTGTCTTTCTAATTCTTTTTTCTTCTTTTCTTTTTCTAGTGCTAATCATTTCTTTCTCAGACTTAATTGTAAGTGCAGACTGGATGTTTTATTTGACCTGGCTTTAGATTCTTGTGAACTCACTATATGAGTAACGGTTATTTTAAAACCAAAGTTTTTGGGCTAAATGAAGTTTAATGAAAGGTTCTCATTGATACCTGCACCTGCTCGTTTTGGCTTCTCTGATATGGGTACGTGAGGACTTTGTAACGAATCTTCATGTCGTGAACTAGCCGGAGTGACCAATGTTACTTTCAGGTTCTAGTCAAAATTTGCCAATAAAATTGTGTTTTTTCATCTTTACAAATTTTAATGACTTTTCTCCAAAATTCTGACAATTCAACTCCTTTCTTTTTTTTATCGACATATACAAAGTATAAAATCGTAAATAATTAAACATCTGAAAAATTATATAAACTATCTTTAAATATTAACATCTATACACTATCTTGAAGTATCAACAGTGCAAGATTTAAAATTTAGAATTTTGTTTTGAATAATGCCTAGTCGTAAACTTAGTGCGAATGAAACTAGTAGGGTTATTGGTATGATTGAGGTGGGTCGTCTTCAGAGAGAAGTTGCAGACGTTTTCCAAGTCAGTGAAAGTGTCATTTCGCGGCTTTTCTGTAGATATCAAGCAACTGGAAACGTGATGGAAAGACCTAGAAGTAGACGACCAGGTTTACCACCCCCGCACAAGATCTTCATCTGACTGTGAGAACCTCTGCGTACTTGTCGGATCATACAACAGCGTCTTTTGAACGCTTTTGTTGTTTCGGTTTCAATCGAAACAGTACGTTTACGACGACTTTTGAGAAGAGTTCCATTAACACAAATCTATATGCGTGCTCGATTGACATGGGCTAATGAACATGTGAATTGAAATTCAGAATGGAGGTTCGCATTGTTCACAGATGAGTCAAGGTATGGACGGTTTTCTGATAATCGGTGTGTTCGTATATAGACTCTTTCTCTAGTGCCCAGAAATCAAAAAGCATTGCAGGAAGTTCATCCCTTCAGAAGTGGTACAGTTGCTGTTTGCTTTTTGGGGTGGCATTTGTTTTAATTGTTAGTATTTAATGGGAACATAACAATATTATAGGTTTGTTTCATGCTGCCATTAGACCAAATTTCCTCTTTTTAGACGATAATGCTCGACCGCATCGTGCAAGAATAGTTGAAGACGCTTTGGACTTCCATGGTAACCCGCATTTGGAACTGCCCCCTTTACTGCCCGACCTCAATCCCATCGAGCATGCTTGGGACCAGCTACAAAGAGCCTTGAATTCCCATCAACCACCCCTACAACAGCTAGCGAACAAGGAGACAATTAAAGTAGCGGCAGATAACATTCTAGGCCTAAAAAGACTTCCTCCACGCAACGGCTGGTTCGATGAAGAGTGTGAGAATATCACGAGAAGAAAAAATGATGCATATAGGCTAATGCAGCAAAGAAGAACTCGAGATAGGGAACAAGTCTATAAAGGCATTAGAAGAGAGGAGAAACAAGTGCACCAAAGAAAAAAACGAGTCTTTGAAAATTGCATTATGAAAAAACTTGAGGCATTAAAAGGGCAAACAATACACAGTGGCAAAAAATAATACACCCATACTTATCGCCTACACAACAGAAAGTAAGGGATGCAATAAATAGCCCCAATAACAACAAGTCCCCAGGAACTGATGGCATTCCCGCAGAACTTATTAAATATGGAGGTGAAACACTGGTCGATGTAACACACAAGATAATAACCAAGGTCTGGAACGAAGAAGAAATGTCCAGAAGAGTGGTGCAACGGAATCATCTGTCCACTACACAAAAAAGGCGATCAACTAGAGTGTAAGAGTTATAGAGAAATAACACTTCTGAATGCTATTTACAAAATATAACCGTTTAAATATGTATTTTGAGAATCTCCTTGGTGAATATCAAAGCGCCTTTAGACCTGGCCGATCAACAATTGATCAGATCATCGTGTTGCGCCAAATACTAGAAAAAACCAAAGAATTCAATATAGATACTTTCCACCAATTTATAGATTTCAAACAAGCGTATGATAGTGTACTGAGGCACAAACTGTATGAAGCCATGGACGAATTCAACATCCCCGACAAATTAATAAGACTTGTCCGAGTTACAATGCGCAGAGTTATATATGCAATGTACAAATACAGGGCAACCTATCACAATCTTTTGAAACCCAAGTAGGGCTACGACAGGGAGATGCGCTGGCGTGTCTTCTCTTTAATATGGTATTGGAAAAAGCTGTAAGCGACGCCGAATTAGACAACAGACAAACCATGGACTATGCAGATGATTTGGACCTAAAAGCACGCACCACCCGCAAATTAAAGGAAATGTTTGCTACCTTTTCCACCGCCGCGAATAACATGGGCTTCCGAATAAACGAGCATAAAACAAAAGTAATGGCACCAACCCCAAACAATAGAGCCAGAAATATCGGTCAAAACTTTGGTGTTGATAACTTTAATTTTAAAGTGGTTAACAAATTCACGTACCTAGGCTCCCTTGTGACAAAGGAGAACACTAACTCCGAAGAAATAAAGCGAAGGATACTGCTAGCGAACACGTGCTAAGTAAACACCTAAAAAACAAATACCTAAATCAGAAAACAAAATTCACAATCTATAGGACCCTTATCCTACTAGTACTGACATACGGATCAGAAACGTGGACCATCTCCAAAGCAGATGGAAATCTCTTAATTATTTTCGAACGAAAGAATTCTCGGCGCAGTCTGCGAGAATGGTTTATGGAGGAGAAGATACAACTAAATAATTTATAACAATTATAAGCAAATGGTAGAGATGTTGTATCCGCCATAAAGATAGAGAGAATGAGATGGGCAGGACATCTGGCGAGGACACGCGAAAACAACTCTCCAAGACGAGTCCTCATGACACAGCCTGCGGAAAGTAGATGCAAGGTAGGCCAAAATTAAGGTGAAAGGATGGCGTAGATAAGGATGCCAGAAAGAATGGCGCGACAAATTGGCAAATGGATAGAACCGACTGGCGAAAAAGGCTAATGAAGGTCGAGGCTCAGCTAGAGCTGTAGTACCATTGATGATGATGATGAAAATAATAAATGTATGGAAACTTACTATTCCAAATATATGCTCCGAAAACACGTATCAAAGAAAAATATTTTTTTGATTTAAATTTTAATATTGTTTTCTATAACCACTTTATTCCTGCAAAACTTTGCCATCAAACTTATTCTTATTAGTTTTATCGTTTCTTAAAAATTCACATTACCACTAAAAATAGTATGTATTGTTTGGAGTGTTTGCTGTTATTGGACATCCTTTTATACTAGTCTACCGTATCATCAAACGTACCTATTACATAAAGTTTATGCAAAATGGAAATAATTAACGATCCTTAACAGCATATGGATACAATTAAAAAAAATTCTGTTTTAATGGACAAGGTTGTGGTGTCTATGACTTAACTTTTTACTCAGAAATTTTTTAAAAACTTCTTTTAGATGACATTGAAAAAATAATATTTTTTGAAAGAACTAATACTTTCCTGAGTGGCCGGTGCTTTGGTCAATACTATATTGATCGCTGATAAGTTTTTGGAATTTGATTTTTGTTTCTGTCTATTATCCTTTACATTCAATTCTTCAAAATTATTGTAACTATGTAATACCTATTCATTTAAAGATTGAAAATTAAAGAAAAAACGACTTAAATTAATAGATTTGTTGTAAGACATTTTTTGGATTTTTAAATTAGTACTGTTTGCTTGTTTTAAATCGATTTTTATAGCGCTAATAATTTTATATGATTTTGGACGTCTCACATGCTTTACTTTACAAAACTATTTAAAGAAAAACTCGCGTACGTAGTAAATAGAGATGAAACAATTAGATTCTGTCATTTAAAAATATTTGCCGAGCTTCTTGACCTTGATGGTATTTCATTTTCGGTCCCAGTTAGTGTTGTATAACCAGGATGATTCGTCTCGGGTTTTGGTCCAACTAGGTTCTAAGCTGTTTTCCTAGAAACAAAGATCACTTTAGTTAGATCATTTACAATCTAATAATAAATTGTTTACACCTCAATTGATTTAGGGTCGCGTTTCTTTAAACGCTTTTCTCATTTTTATTAAATAAACTAAAATTTTATTTAATGTTATGGTCTGCTTTTTATAATATTGTAAATTCTTGTTCGATTTTGTTCATAAACGCATTTAATGTACCTACCTATTAAATTAAAATTATCTGCAAAATCACAAAACATGTTTCCAATGCATTTTTTATATAAAATGTGGTACACTATAATCAAAGCATAGTTAACGCAGGACTCAGAATACCTAAATAAAATTTAAATTAATATCTTGCTTAAAATTACTCGGAAACAGCAATGTTTGTAGTGTAGAAGTTTATTTTTTTCTAAATTAATTTGAAATTGTGTCTTAAAAAAAATGTACTAAATAGCATAATATAAAATAATTATTTTACCGTTATAAGTACTGATCACCAAAAGGTGAAATTAATATTTTTTTAAATTTCTTCCCTATGACTTTAAATAAATATAACCACCTTATTTTCAAATAAACTACAGCTGTAGCAATCAATATACATAATTCTAATTTAAACCATCTCGAATATTGTCGCATTTATTAAATAATCATAAATTTTTAATATTTCAAACCAAGATGGTAGTATGGTAAAAGGAGAGGAATGCGTTTTAAAGAGATGAAAAAAATATTTCGTTTATTTGAGAAAGAGGATACACAAGTACAGGCCCAATTCGAAGACATGAGTGAAAGTTGCAATGAAAGTGAAATTACTGCGACAGAAATTGTGGAAGCGTTGAACAGTATGAAATTGGGTACGACAGGATAACAGTTGAAATGCTGAAGGCTGGTCAAAACGTGGTAGCTAGTCTACTGGACCGCCTTTTTAACCTTTGTTGGAGGAGTGGTAGCGTACCAGAGGACTGGTGCAAGGCCCTTATCGTGCCGATTTACAAGGGAAGAGGTTCGCAACAGGACTGTAAGAACTACCGAGGTATTAGTTTACTCAGCATAGTCGGCAAACTGTATGCAAAGATATTTATTAAAAGAATGATGAATGAAACTGATAAGATGATATGGGATGTGCAAGCAGGATTTAGAAGAGAAAGGAGATGTGTGGATCAGCGCTTATCATTACGAGGTATAGTAAAAGAATTCTTGGCTGGAAGTCAAAAGGTCTAATGCGCTTTCGTAGACTTGAAAAAAGCCTATGACAGAGTGGTGAGGAGTTAAAAAAAGCATGACAAACTGCGAGGTGCTGATTAAGGGAGAAAGAGTGGAACAGATAAATGAGTTTGTATACTTGGGTTAAAAGTTTACGAGAGACAAAAAGTATAATGGTGACATTGAACAAAGGGTTAGTAGGAAAACAAATGAATGGGGCACTACATAACTTTATGAACAGTCAGAACTTGTCAAAAAAGACACGTCTGGCTGGGCATAGAGGAGTGCTGGTTCCTACACTTATATATGATAGTGAATGTTGGGTTTGGCAAAAGAAGCATGAAAATAGGATTAATGCTGTGGAAATGAGTGGTCTGAAAAGTATAGCCGGAGTGAAGAATAGCTAGATAATGGAATGCTGTGGTATAAAAGGAGATGTGACTACAAAGATAGATAAGGGAATGCTTTGATTAACGAAACAGATTTATAAGGCGAGTGTGAATGGACGGAAGTCGGTGGAGTTTGACCTCGGTGAACATATCTTGATCAGCTCGACATTATTTTGAAGAAAGGGCAGGTCAAGAGTATAAAAAACCGACGAGCATGTATGAGAGCACTGATGAAAGTCATCATCATCATTCTCCAGCCATTTGCGTCCGCTGTCGGACATAGGCCTCCTCAAGTTTCTTCCAAGTTTCTCGATCCTGTGCCGCTGCAATTCAGTTGGTGTTGATCTTTTTTAAATCATCTGTCCATCTGGTGGGTGGTCTTCTGGCGTTTCGTTTGTTTGACCATGGCCTCAATTCCAGAAGTTTTTTCGTCCATCTCCAATCCGTTTGTCGTGCTACATGACCGGCCCACCTCCATTTCGACTTTGTTTGAGATCTTTTCAAAAATGTCTTCTACCTTTGTTCGTCTACGAATCTCCTCATTTCTTACTCTGTCTTTGATTGATATCTAAAGCATAGATCTTTCAATCTTTCTTTGTGTGACACTCAATTTCCTTGCTGAAGCCTTAGTGAGCGTTAGGGTTTCTGCCCCATATGTGAGAACCGGTAGGATACACGTCTTAAAAGTCTTCCTTTTTAGACTTATAGGAATTTTGTCCTTTAATATGTGTCTCAATTTGCCGTATGCTGCCCATCCGAGTTTTATGCGCCTTAAAAGTTCACAAGTTTGGTTGTCCCTGCTGATTTTTAATTCCTGTCCCAGATAGGTATACTTTTCGACATATTCTACTTGCGCTCCCTCTATGTATATATTACCTGTTGGTACTAGGTTTGTCATTGCCTTAGTTTTGGCATAGTTTATGTTCAGACCAACCGCTTTTATTTCGTTTTGGAGTTGCTCTAGCATATCTCGTGCTTCACTTAGATCATCCGCAATCAACTCTATATCATCCGCGAATCGGAGATTATTTAGTTGTTCTTCATCTATTGTAACACCCTTGTTATCCCAACTTAGTCTTTTAAAACCGTATTCCAAAACCGCTGTGAATAGTTTTGGCGACAAAGTGTCTCCTTGTCGTACCCCTCGTTTTATATCTATTTTCTGCGTAGCTTTATGCAGTCTTACAGTCGTTGTTGCATGTTTATATATATATATATATATATATATATATATATATATATATATATATATATATATATATCATATATGATGAAAGTAGATAAAGCAAAAGATTTGTGTAAGAACGCTAGCAATTGGAAGAAAGTGGTCTCTGTCTACACCTACTAGATGAAAGCGTGACTATATGTATGTTGTTACAAAACTGCTATGTTTTACTCTTAATAAAGAATTAATTACCTCCAGAGAAATAATCCATGGTGAGATTTTGTTTTAATGTATCAATTATTATAAGTTACCTATTACCTTAATTGCCTATTCACCAAATTTCTGTTGCCTGTCAATTTAAATTTTTTGACATTTAATTTAAATCTGGCTTGGTTAAATCTACCATACATTTACTTTTATTTTAAATTTGTTTGCTGGAGTGCGATTAATATATTTCCTAAAAGATTTAAAATTTTATTTGTTCTGTCAGATTAAGATTTTCTTTGACATTTATTTAACTTTAATTTTAATTTGTTATGCATTTATTCTAGTATAAGTTAAATTTAAAGACGGATTGATATTCTTTGTGTAAATGAAACCAAGCGGAAAGGATGTGAAACCACAACACATGGACCTTATACAGCCTACTGGTCAGGAGTTCTGGAAACCAGCAGAGGTTCTCAGGGCGTTGGTGTTATACTCTCTGCTAGAATGAATGAATGTGTGACTGACTTTCAATGTGTAAGCCCAAGACTCCTCTGGGTGAGGCTGAAGGTTGGTCTTACTCGTATCTTTTTGCTAGCGGTTTATGCCCCACAAGATGCGCAGTGGAACCAGTCTTTAAAAGCTCAGAAAGAGAGGCGGGAGTTTTGGGATAGTGTGACAGATATTTTAAATGGGTGTAACCAGAATGAAAGAATTGTAATGTTGGGTGATTTTAATAGTTGGGTAGGAGTAAAGCGTGATAGATATGACAGTGTTCTGGGAATGTACGGTGACGGCAGAGTAAATGAAAACGGAGAAAATCTACTTGAAATATGTTTGGAGCGAAATCTTGTGGTAACAAACACAATGTTTAACCATAAAAGGATCCACCTGTACACAAGACAAGAGGGACACCAGAGAAGTATAATTGATTTTGTAATTGTGGATGAAAGATTGAAAAATAAAGTAATGGACACTCGGGCATACCGCGGTGCAGGTATTGACACAGAACACTTCTTAGTAATGAGCCGAATAAGAGGTCTCTTTAAGCGGTGGCGCCATCGTGTGCAGGAATCAAGTAGTGTACTAGAGCGTATAAAAGTTGAGAATTTGCAAGTAGAAGGTATAAAAGAGGAGTTCGTTAGTAAATTGACCGAGACATTTGACAGTTTAGATGAAGCATGTGAGGTTGAAGAATTGTGGAAGCCATTCATGAAAGGAATCGTGGATATTGCTATAAAAGTATGCGGTGTAAGTAAAAGAAGGAAAGAATGAAAGTTATAAAAAATGTGCGTAGAGGTTCAAAAAGCAGTGTCGGAGAAGAAGAAAGCCTGGCTGGATTGGCTAGCTACAAAAGCCAATCAAAGAACGCAAAAGGCAACGATTGAGTATGTAAACAAGGCAAAGAATGAGTATAAAAGGTTAAAAGGTGTGGCAAAAGAGGTTGTGGCAAAAAATAAGGAGAGTGATAAAGATGAATTTGATAGAAGGTTATCTGACGATTTCCAAAACAATATTAAACTCTTCTGGAAGTCCATAAGAACAGCCAGAGGTAAAAATACTACCTCGCAATTGGAAAGAATCAGAAACCAAGATGGTAATATGGTAAAAGCAGAGGGATGCGTATTGAAGAGATGGAAGGAATACTTCGAAAGTTTATTTGAGAAAGAGGATACACAAGTACAGGCCCAATTCGAAGACATGAGTGAAAGTTGCAATGAAAGTGAAATTACTACGACAGAAATTGTGGAAGCGTTGAACAGTATGAAATTGGGTACGACAGGATAACAGTTGAAATGCTGAAGGCTGGTCAAAACGTGGTAGCTAGTCTACTGGACCGCCTTTTTAACCTTTGTTGGAGAAGTGGTAGTGTACCAGACGACTGGTGCAAGGCCGTTATCGTGCCGCTTTACAAAGGAAAAGGTTCGCAGCAGGACTGTAAGAACTACCGAGGTATTAGTTTACTCAGCATAGTCGGCAAACTGTATGCAAAGATATTAATCAAAAGAGTAACGAATGAAACTGAGAAGATGATATGGGATGTGCAAGCAGGATTTAGAAGAGGAAGGAGATATATGGATCAGGCCTTTTTCTTACGAGGTATAGTCGAAAAATTCTTGGCTAGAAGTCAGAAGGTCTATTGCGCTTTTATAGACTTGGAAAAGGCCTATGACAGAGTGGTAAGGAGTGAATTGTGGACTACATTGTCTATGTATGGGGTGAGTGGTAGTTTAATACGAGCACTGAAATCACTTTACGAGGATTCCACTGATTGTGTCAGGATAAACGGAGCTTGCACGGACTGGTTTAACATCGAAAAAAGTGTGAGACAGGGATGTGTGGCTTCGCCATGGCTGTTTAACTTATACATAGACAATTGTTTAAAAGATCTGACAGAGAGTGCGTATGGATTCAAAATAAATGATTTGATCGTCAAATGCCTTCTTTACGCCGATGATCAAGTCATATTAGCGTTATCTGAAGAGGAGTTGCAGGCGATGGTTAATGTTATGCATGATTCTCTGAAAATCAAAGGGATGAAAATAAATGTGAGTAAAACGAAAGCAATGGTTTTTGAAAGAGAAGAAAGCATGACAAACTGTGGGGTTTCGATTGAGGGAGAAAGAGTGGAACAAGTTAATGAATTTGTGTACTTGGGTTCAAAATTTACTAAAGATGGAAGTATGACAGTGACATTGAGCGAAGGGTGTTGGCAGGAAAACAAATAAATGGGGCACTGCATAGCTTTATGAATAGCCAGAAAGTGTCAGAAAAGGCACGTCTGGTGGTGCATAGAGGTGTGTTGGTTCCTACACTTATGTATGGTAGTGAATGTTGGGTTTGTCAGAAGAAGCATGAAAATAGGATTAATGCTGCGGAGATGAGTAGTCTGAGAAGTATAGCCGGCGTGACTTGGTTGGATAAAGTTAAGAATAGTGAGATAAGAAAACGCTGTGGTGTAAAAGAAGATGTGGTCACAAAGATAGATAAAGGAATGATTAGATGTTTTGGACACGTAGAAAGGATGGATGAAGGAAGATTGACGAAACAAATTTATAAGGCGAGTGTGAATGGGCAAATCGGTAGAGGTCGACCTCGGAGTACATATCTCGATCAGATCAACATTGTTTTGAAGAAAGGCCGGGTCAAGAGTACAAACAACCGACGAGCATGTATGAGAGCACTGATGAAAGTAGAGGAAGCAAAAGATGTGTGTACGAACCGTAGCAAGTGGAAGGAAGTGGTCTCTGCCTACCCCTATGGGAAAAAGGCGTGACTTTATGTATGTATGTACCTAATAATAGAAGGAGATTAAGGTTAAGAAATAATGCAGTTTATTATTATAACTTTTAGGGGTCATTTAAAGTAAGTTTTTGTAGTCTTTAGGTTTCATTACGTTCCAATCGTTAAGCAAATGTTCATGAGTGAAGCGGTTTCTCAATTTATACGACCTTTGACCCTCCATTGTTTCCTCTTCCTGTCCTGCTTTTTTAGGAAGTCTAAATCTGTATTTGAAACCAACCAATATTTCAAGGTAGGTATGTAGGTCCACACTGGATAAAAACACCGCTACAAATGAGTTTTGATCAAAAATATTTTAGGGTTGATAAACGCTCGCGTCAATATATATATATATATATATATATATATATATATATATATATATATATATATATATATATATATATATATATATATATATATATATATATATATATATATATATATATATTCGATTTTAAATAATAAGATGTTTGAAATATTATTTAAAATCGTTTATTTTAAATGCCAACGCTTCAAACTTTTATTTTCTTAACATAAAATGTTAATATTCAATATTTAGGGACGGTTATTATTATATTGTTATTACTTACTCCAAATTGTGAATGGTTCATTGGTGTCGAGCTGAGATATTCCATATTGGAATAATAGGAATAATTATTATAACAGTTCGTCGACGAATTAGTAGTGCTTAATACTGAAGGTTGTGTAGACGTACACCATCTATGCTGATCTAATGAAAACGAATCTATGGATGCTGGAGACCAGATACTCGAATTTGCTGAATTTGTATATGTAGAATTAGCAACCTAGAATAAAAAATAAGTCTTTTTTAGGAATTATCCATTAATTGTCAGAATCACATAAAATATCGTAACTAACTGTAATTTGTTAATCGGTAAATGTTATGGTGACAAGTTTCGGATATTTAGTCATCTTTACACTACTAACTTGAAGGTATACAAAAAATCTACAAAATTCTTGATAAAAAAAATAAAAAAAATGGGAATTGGTAACTAAATTCGTAAATTTTACAGGTTATTTTATTCACACATGGCTCCACAAATAAATAGTCATGAATTTAGTCACATGATATGCAATATGATCGACTATTCAGGTAAGTAAAGAAATATGAGCGGCTATTTACTTTGATTGTATAAGAGTGCTATGGATAAGTGTCAAAATTTGACGTAACATTTACTCAATTAAAAATGTCTCGTTTTAGTTCATGTAAATAAGCAAAAATATAAGCAAATCCATCCCAGATAATACTAAAAAGAGTAAGAAGTCTGTCTGGAGACAATTTATGTCTTTTTGCCAGCAGAAGAATTATGAATTTTGTGCGACTATCCCAACTTCCGTGATAGCCGAAATACTTAAAGATTAGTCATGGATTGTGTGGGTGAGTGTAAGTGTGAGTATGTGAGTGTGAGAGTGTGAGTGTGAGTGTGAGTGTGAGTGTGAGTGTAAGTGTGAGTGTGAGTGTGAGTGTGAGTGTGAGTGTAAGTGTGAGTGTGAGTGTGAGTGTGAGTGTGAGTGTGAGAGTGAGTGTGAGTGTGAGTGTGAGTGTGAGTGTGAGTGTGAGTGTGAGTGTGAGTGTGAGTGTGAGAGTGTGAGTGTGAGTGTGAGTGTGTGGTTCTTCATGTGGACTTACTAGGAGTCGGAGCTGTGAATGTGTCTGACGAGGGGCAATTCACCTTGAAACCAATCCAAAGGTGGTCTCTTCGAGCAGATACATTTAATAGCTCTTTCTCTTACTTAACAAGCATATATCTATATATCTTGCTTCCTGCAATGGTGTAGTATACACGATTATATATCAGATATAATTCAATGCCTGTCGCAGGCATATAGCCAGAGGAGTATTTTGTTTTCTGAAATTTAATCGACCCACATATACCTATATTAAAAAAGGGTACATCCAGCAGTTATAAATCTTACACCTATTTACGATGTCGGAACGTTACAATTTTTTTATAGTTTACTGCAATAGTATTACAGTTTTCTATAATTATGGACATTATAGTATTCTCCGTTTTTGGGTATTTACCGGGTGGTGCTTGTTAAAAAGTACATATGTTGTGACTAGCGCTTTTTGCGTGATTCTTCATGTGTACTTGTTTTTTTTGTTATACAATAAACTCTTATAAATCACTTAATAAGCTATCTTGTAACTCATCTGCATTATCTTGAACTTCTTTTTCTTCGGCACTTGATGACCCAAACACAACATCACAGGGCAAACGAAGTTCCCTTCTGAAGAATATGCTGGATGGAGTGAGCTTTGTAGAAACATGAACAGCTGCTCTATAGGCTATTAAAAATATTGGAAAACGTCGATCACAGTCTTTTTGATGCTCTTCTACTACTTTGAAAAGATGTTCTTCCATAGTCCCATTAAACCTTTCAAGCATGTCATTTTACTGTGGGTATAGCAAAGTAGTCCTAGTCTTGCTTATTCCCATCAATTCGCAAACTTTCTTAAATAAGTTTGATTCGAAATTTCTTTCTTGATCGGAATGTAGCTCCATAGGTACTCCGAATCGTGAGAACATGCTGTCATGTTGGCTCTTGCAACTGTAGATACTTCTTGGTTAGGCACGGCATAAGCTTTAACCCACTTAAAGAAGTAGTCTATAGCAACCAGTATGTATTTGTTGCCATTATTTGTCATCGTAAATGGCCCAGCTACGTCGATGGAAATTCGTTCAAAAAGAGCTCCTACATTGTACTGTTTTATTTCGCCTCTAGATCTTGTTTTATGGCCTTTGCTCGTTTCACATACTGGGCATCACACCAACTTTCTACGTCGTCGCGACATTGGACCCAATAGAACATTTATCTTTTTTATCCAAAGTTTTATTAATTCCCAGCAGATCACCTGATTTTCCTTCATGGATCTCCTCCAAGTCTTCATTAATCCTTGTTTTGGGCACAACCAGTTGAGAAGTTGTTTTCTTGCCATCGGCCGACTCCCAAACTCGTTTTAGCAAACCATTTTCTACAATAAGAGAATCCCATCGTGCCTACTTGGCTTTGAATGTTAGTGCTCGATCGGAGATGTCCTTCCAGTTAGGCCTATCTGCTCCACTTTTCTTCCAGCGTCAAAAGTCCGGAATATTAAGATGACTCTCTTGATCCTGTCTCAGATGGTCAGGTATCAGTCTCCCTTATTTAACATCGTCCTGACCGATGTTTGATCTTGAAAGGGTACTGATTCAACTTCTCGATCCACCTCGCTTCCTGACTTTCAGGGTTCTTCATTCCCAGTAGCCACTTCAAGGCTGTGTGGTCCGTCCTCATAAGAAACTCCCTTCTGTAAAGGTATTTGTGGAAGTGGTCTACTGCTTTGATGATTGCTAGCAGTTCTTTCCTGGTGACGCAGTAGTTCTTCTCAGGTTTGCTCATTATTTTGCTGTAGTATTCTATCTTCTCTTGACCATTCTTGTGATAGTATGGCTCCAATTCCTTTGTTACTTGCATCTGTGTCTAATATGAAAAGGCCTCTTTGTTGTGAAAAGCCTAAGTTTGGACTAGAACATATAGAGCAGCTTTCAGTTTTTTAAATGCTCACAATTGTTAGACCAGATAAAATTGACTTGGTCTTCTGTCAACTTGTGCAGGGATGCAGCAATATCAGCAAATACTTCCACAAAAAGCCGGTAATAAGTACACAGACCCAAGAAGCTCCTTACTTTTTGTTTATCATTTGGTCTTGGCCAGTCTCAAAAAACCACTTATTTCTGGAACAAGAAACATTTATTAAGGTTCAGTTTAAGGTTGGCATTCCTGAACCTCCTTTCTATGTTCCTCGAAAGTCTTGCCCATGACCAAAACATCGTCAGGATATACCAGATAAGTTTTCCATGTAAGCCCACGTAGTGTTAATTCCATTAGCCTATCAAATGTTGCTAGGGCATTACATAATCCAAAGGGCATCATATTAAACTGGTAGAGTCCATTTCCAGTCATAAAAGCAGTCTTTTCTTTATTATCTTCAAGTATGCCCACTTGCCAATACCCGCTCTTCAAATATAATTTTGAGAACTGATGTGAACCTGCCAATGTTGTCAAAGTATCGTCAATTCTAGGTAATGGATAGCTATCCTGTTTCCTGACAACGTTCAATTTTCTGTAGTACATACAGAACCATGTGTATTTATCCTTTTTGGAAACCAACACAACCGGCGCAGATCAAGGGCTTGCTGATTTTTGGATTACTCCATCTTACATCATCTTGTCAACCAGCTTTTCTACCTCTTGTTGTTTCGCAGTGGTCTTGGTGGTTGTAGAATCGGATAAACTTGGCCAGTATCAATCCTGTGTTGGACCAAGTTGGTTTGTTCTGCTGTTGTTGAATCAAAGGTATCACCTTCAGATTTGATGAATTTTCTAGCAGCTTTATATTCATCAAACGATTGATGTCCTTAGGTGAAAATTGGATCAAATGTGTAAAGTGTTTCTCACTCCATTTCATTCGAAAAAAGTCATAAAATGAAAGTTGTAGAGCATGAAATTCTGCGTTCAGGAAGCACCAGGATTTAAAAATTGACACAATATTTAGGTACATACCGAAAAAAATTTCATTTTCCTTAAAAAAAGTCAGTAGGCTAATATCAAGTATTTCAACAGACAACGATTCTACGCTCTTTCTTAACCGTTTGAAACCCTTTCTAGGTTCATTAACAACTGTAAGAATGACTCAATGAGGTGGGAAGGGGTGTTTAGGCCAACAACAATAAAAAATGTTTAAAAAATTTGTAATTTGGTATTAAAAATTATTTACAAGTTCATAAGTAATTAAAAATTTATGTACAGTCGAGAATTATACTAATATACTAGTACTATACTAAAACTACTTTTCCTACTCCCGAAAAATCAATAATGATCAAAATAAATACAGAGAAAGGCGTTTAAAAAATGTAAAAATGTTAAGAAATGTTTAAAAATGATTAAAAAAATGTTTATTTTCGCCTCAACCGTTTAGAAAATTATTGAGGAGTTGCGTCGTTGGACTGACCCACTTAGGTGGTAAAAGAGGAAAGTGGTTTTTGTTCAAAAAGGACTCCTCACCTCCCCTACCTCCATCCATCTCGTTATTCGTCCTTCCTCTCGAACACCTGCCGGTTTGAAAATATCCTGAGTTCCTGATTTAAGGAGGTATCCTAAGTTCCTGTTCGACGAGCAACTTCAAGGTCTAAATTTCTGGCTAGAGACTCCAGATATGGATGCAGTCTGATGAACTGAGTAGTTAGAATCTGATACTGGACATTAAAGTTTACTAGAGTTGCTGGAAATACCAGTTACCCAAGTACCTTAATTCTCGACAATTGAAGTTGGAGTAAGTGTTATCTCTTTATTTGGGATCAAAATAAACTCAAAGTTTAAGATAAGCGATAGGTCGTTGACCCCATTTGTCATTGGTTATATTCAAATTGTTTATTGAGAAATATTTTGTAAATTAACTGTAAATCATAACAATAGTTGTAAATATATATCACTCTCCATATGTTCTGCTAAAATTCTTTTTGTAAATATTTCATTAGATTTGATTATAATTAAATTGTTTATTGAGAAGCACTGATAAAAGTAGAGGAAGCAAAAGATGTGTGTAAGAACCGTAGCGGAAGTGGAAGGAAGTGGTCTCTGCCTACTCCTACGGGAAAAAGGCGTGACTGTATGTATGTATGTATGTTTGTATGAAAATTATTTTGTAAATTCACTGTAAATCATAACAATAGTTGTAAATATATATCACTCTCAATTTGTTTTGGTTTTTGACAATAATCTGTAAACTTTTCATTAGATTATACTTAGAAAATTTTACAAGTAGTTTTACTGTTCAAATTTTTGCATAGATCCGAGGTTTTTTGTATTTTATCCTGAATAAAATACATGGCGCTCAAATTTTGATAAACATTTGTGTTTCCTCCTAAGATAAAGAAATTTAACAATTTTTCTTGACTCACGATCCACCTAATCTTGAGCAGCTGACAGGCTAAAATAAAAATAAGCTGTACTAAACATTTTTTAGTAACAACTGTACATAAATTATTAATTACTTATGAACATGTAAATAATTTTTGATACCAAATTACAGATTTTTTATTGCAGCTGGCCTAAATACCCCTTCCCACTATTATTATGTTATTTTTACAAAGGTTGTTGAACCTAGAAAGAGTTTTAAACAGTTAAGTAAGAGGGTAGAATCGTTGTCTGATGAAATACTTGATATTAGCCTACTGACTTTTTAACGGAAAATAAAAAATTGTCGGTTTGTACCTAAATATTGGGCCAATTTTAAAATCGTGATGCTTTCTAAACGCATAATTTCATGCTCTACCACTTTCATTCCATGACTTTTTTCGATTGGAGCGACCGTTTTGGAGTTACAGCTTTTCAAAGTGCCGGAAATAAATTTTTTGGAAAAGTTGGAATAAATAGCCGTTTTTGATAGAGCGATTGCTCCTACACGGCCAAACTGATTTAAATGTTTCAATAAATCATTCGATGCAGAATTTATTGCACTTTAATTAAGGAAAGAATAATTTTTTCTGCTTGACGAGTTGTACGCGAAAAACTGAAAAAAGTCCGAAAATTTCGAGGTTTTTAGTCCCCAAAAAGTTGTCCCGATAAAAATATTGTTGGATTTGCTTAGTTTTTCACTATTGGGGTGCCAAGACACCAATTAAAATTTAGAAACATAAATCCGACCTTTTTGTATTCACCGAAGTCTGGATTGACTGGATAGTATTCAGGAATATGATTTTTTTTCATCGTATTTGCAAAAAAGTCTTAATTAATTTAAAAATCTTAAAAATAGAACGCAAAAGTACAATAAAACAAATTTTGTAAAAACAATAGGAAACTTATTAAGTGTAATGTAACCTTAATTAACTAAATTATAAGTTATGAAACACAAAACACTTTACTCAAATTAATAATGAATTAATTAATTAAATGTTTAAAATGGTGTCCATCGACTTCCATACAATAATTGTAAAGTCGCTGTTCGAAATTACGTCACAAGTTTTGATACATTTCAAAGGTTAATAGACTGCATTCATGTAATATTCGTCGTCTTAGTACTTCGAACGAAGCGGCTTAGCTCGTATAAATATTGCTCTTTAAATAACCCCTAAAAGAAATCCAGGGGCGTTAAATTGGGGGATCTTGAAGGCCATTTAATAAAGTCTTTTCTTCCAATTCATTGCCTAGGAAACCGTTTATTAAGATATTGCCCAACAGCTCTACTATAATGCGAAGGTGCGTCGTCTTGTTGGAAAAATAGACCATCTTCTGAGTATCTATTAGCATTTTCGATTATATCTTTGAAAGTGGGATCAATAGTGTCCTATAATAATTCGACATTTCTCTCCGTTCAAATTTTGTTGCAAAAAAATGGCCCAACAATGCTATCCCCATAAATTTCTGCCCACACGTTTAATTTAAGAGGATACTGGGTATGTGCTTTTGTCACTGGTTGTAGACAACCTGATAGTTAGGCTACACGACTCTGGTTTCACGACTCAAGGTTACGCCAATGATCTGGTCGTCACCATTAGGGGCAGACATGACGAAGTAATCTCCAATCGCAAGCAAGTAGCCCTAAACACAATCAGAAACTGGTTCGCACAGGAAGGACTCAATGTCAATCCTAGCAAAACAGTGCTGGTTCCATTCACCAGAAGGCGAAAGTACGAACTTAAAGCCCTAAGTCTGAAAGGAATCCAGCTTACATTTTCCAAAGAAGTTAAATATTTGGGCACCAATAATCAAACTGACATGGACCAGCCAAACCAACCACATTCTTTCCAGAGCTACAGCGGCAAGCTGGACATGACGCGAGTCTTTAGAAAGACATGGGGTCTAAAACCAAAAATAATCTACCGTACATTCCAAACGATCATCAAACCAATGGTTACCTATGCCTCATTAATATGGTGGCTAAGATTGCAACAAATTTTGGCACAAGTCAAGCTGCAGAAGGGGTAGCGGCTAGCTTGTCTGGGTATCACAGAGGCAATATTCACGTGCCCTTCTGCAGACGTAGAGGTAATGCTGAACCTTTAACCATTGTTCTTATGTGTAATGAAAGAAGCAGCAATTGCCTTCGGACTGAGCCAGACAATAAATCTTAACCAGGAAATCGGATAGGACATTTGAATATTTTGGAAAATATTTTCATAAAATCCATGTCTAAGTCAACAGATATTATTCTAGTTAGATACGACTTCGAAATGTAGCTTGAAGTAGTCATAAACAATCACCAAGTTTGCACAGAGAAAGAATCTTAATTAGGAAGAGATGCTTTAGTGTGGTACAGTGATGGATCCAAAATGAATAAAAGGGTTGGAGTGGGCGTTATAGGGCCGAATTTCAGGCTCTTAAAACCACTTGGTTACACCCCAACCAGAATTACATGCCATAGAGATATGTGCGCAGGAGTGCATTGAAAGGGACACCCGAAGGGCAGAAATCTATATTTTATTAGATAACCTAGCAGTAAGTCCAAGCCGACTTGAGACTGTAAACAATCCCTGAGACAACTGGCGGCAAACAACCAGGTCACTCTGATGTGGGTTCCAGGTCACAAGAGAGTTAGAGGCAATGAGGAAGCAAACTGCCTTGCCAAGAAAAGGACAAATACACAATTTTCCGACCCTGAACTCATCCGTGGACTCTGCAAGGTCCACTTGAAAGAATTCGACGCTGGGAAACAGAATTAGAAACAGATGAAATGAAATCTCACTGGAATAAAGTGCCGGGACTAAGACAAGCGAAAAGGCTAGTAAGCCTTTCACCAAGGAAACTGGTGACGGGACTCCTCACTGGACACTGCCCTCGGAGGTGTCACTTGTAAAAGATGGGCAAAACAGAGAGTGATAGTGGCCGCAAGTGCGAGAACTTCACTGAAACTACATTACATTTGCTTTGCGAATGCCCAGCGCTTTTTTGCAAAAGGCTCAAGTTTCTGGAAGTGGCCTTTTTAAAGCCCTTCAATGTCAAGAACATAGCTCCCAGAAAATTGATAAACTTTGTACGAAGTCTCGGAATCCCGGGCCTAGATTAGGGGTTAGGCACAAAAGATCTGATAGGTTAAGGTGCTTGAGAGGCTGCATAGCCTTTACGACCCCCCCCCTACAATCTACAATATGCTTCTTGGAATACTTTAGGATTTTCATCAGCCCAGTAACAGAAATTGTATCGATTTACGGTACCATTTATAAAAAAGGAACATTTATCCAAAAAAAGATTGAACAAAAAATTTGCATTAGTATTTATTTTGTCAGTTATAATCTCACAAAACTGTAGTCGCCTGTCTGGGTCGTCTTCATTTATTTCCCGTACCAAATTTATCTTGTAGGGATGAAATTAATTAAGTTTCAAAAGCCTACGAGTCGTAGTGCGAGAAAAATTAAATCACCCAAAATTGCTATTTCTGCCGCTTCAGTCCTAGCACAATTTTCATAGTTCTTTGTTTTATTGGCTACTAATCCTGTTTGACAACATTTTTTAACTCTAATATATGTGAGTTATAAAGTTGCTTGTCTTTATGATGCTGATGACATAAAATCGCTGTTCTTCTTGCACACTTTCTGTTTTAAAAAAATATGAAAATAATTTCAACTCGTTCTGCAATTGTATACACAATTTTAAAAGTATTCAAAAAATACCTAAATTGATTTACTAACATCAATGTTAAACAAACTGTCTTGGTATAAAATTAATAATTTTTTACAAAATTCGTTTTATACCTACTTTTGATGTGACAGAAACATTTACTCATTATCAAAACATGGGCGTTGCGTTTCATTTTAACGAGGTGTTGCAATTTTTTTGCAAATACGATGTAAATACCGAAAAAAAATCATGAATTATCAAATGCCTAAATACTAAATTTCTTTTTAATGATGTGCCGCACATGGTACATTCCTATTTTAAATTAAGACAAATGACAGATATCTGTATCGTAAAAAGATTTCCCACTAGGATCAAAAATCGAAGTGGTTTAGCATTTCCTTAAATTCTAATGAATACTGCCAAATATCGGGGTGGGCTGTTTTCTGTGGCCCACTTCGTATATTTGATTTAATAACTTACAATAACAATAAATAGTTATAGTGATCTCGTAACTAAACGTTTATTCATTTAATATGATTACTTACTGTTGGAGAGCTCGTGCTGTGACATGTGGCAAGAAGATGAGGCTTTACATAATTCGGACTATCCCGAAGATGTGGCGCTGTATGTACAGATGGTGGGCTACCTGAAGAACTGAAAATCATAATAGATGATTTTTTTAATAATACTCTGATAATTCGTCGTATTTTGTAATTTTTTAATCATTTTCTCTTTGTTTACTTCATATATATTTTAAAACATGGAAATTTTGTTATTTTTAAGCCCTTGTATTAAAAATTAAAAAAATTACGAAAAAATCATTTAAAATATCTATAACATCCTGTTAATTTATAATTGGTTAAATAGGTATCCTGCAGGATTCCTTTGTTAAGTAGATAGATATAGTTGGGGATATCGTCGGTGAGACTGCAAAACCGCGTAACAGCACTCTGCAATACCGCGTATCTACAAAAGTCGCAAAATTGAGATTTGGCGCCAGTGGGTTCAGAGTGTTTATTGGCTTCAAGTAGAACTCACGCGATTGAAATTAGCCAATAAGGAACGTCTATTTAGCCGTTAAAACAATTCCGCGTATCAGTAGTTGGCGTTACGGTTGGCGAGTGTTTGGCAGCAAAGCCGCGTATTTACGAAATGCTAGAAAAAATCTTGACACGAGTGGCGCGTGTTTCTGATTTATTGTTATTTATTTGTGAATATTTCTCAAAATCTAATAAAGATATTGGTAAATTTAAGTCACATTCGTATAAAATAATGGTCATAGAAATCAGGAATACGTTTAGTTAAAACAATGTTTAATTATAGCCAGGATAATCAGGTTTTCCTTCCTCTTGTAAATATGCGAAAATATAGATACGCGGCATTGCAGACTGCTGTTACGCGGTTTTGCAGTCTCACCGACAATATAATGAATTGAATAAAAGATTATCGCCTAATTTTGTTACAAAGGGCATTTTGATTTATAAAATTACATTTTTACTTTGATTTTGCTGGTATGTCGGATAACGCTGTTTAACGGATGTAGTGTAATTTAGCAGATGCAGCTTTAAATTGAAAGATCAAAATCAGAGACAACCTGTGACGCTTAACTTAATATACTAATTTGTTCAGTATCTCAGTGGATTTAAATATACATATACTTAAATTGTTCTCTCGTATACATTATTATTTGCGGATATAGCTTTTTCACAGTTAGAATAAAATAGAAGATCACAGCATAGTTAGTTACTTAATTAGTTAGTTATAGTTTTACTTAGTAAGTTAGTTTTCTAGTTAGTGTTTAGAAGAGAAAAAACAATGTTCTTCTTTCGAACAGCCATTTGTGCCCTACTGGAGCCGTAGAGGTAATGCTGAACCTTCCACCATTGCACTTATGTGTAATAAGAGAAGCAGCAATCAGTGCCTTCAGACTGAGCCAGACAATAAATCTTAAAGCAAGAAATCGGAATGGACATTTGAAGATTTTGGAAAATACTTCCCTAGAATCCATGTCTAAGCCGACAGATATTATGCCAGTTAGGTACGACTTCGAAATGCAGTTTAAAGTGGTCATAAACAACCACCAAGTTTGCACAGAGAACGGACCTCAACTACGAAGGGATGATGTAGTGTGGTACACTGATGGATCCAAGGTGGATGAAAGGGTTGAAGTGGGCGTTATAGGGCCGAATTTTAGGCTCTCAAAACCCCTTGGTAACACCCCAACCATCTTTCAAGCAGAATTACATGCCATAGAGATATGTGCCCAGGAGTGCATCGAAAGAAACACCCGAAGGGCAGAAATCTATATTTTATCAGATAGCCAAGCAGCACTAAAAGCTCTGAAGTCATACACTTGTGAGTCTAAGCTGACCTGGGACTGTAAACAGTCCCTGAGACAACTGGCAGCGAACAATCAGGTTATACTGGTGTGGGTTCCAGGTCACAAGAGAGTTAAAGGCAACGAAGAAGCAGATTGCTTTGCCAAAAAAAGGAGCAAATACACAATTTTCCGGCCCAGAACCTTTCTGTGGACTTTCCAAAGCCCACTTGAAAGAAGAGGTTCGACGCTGGGAAACAGATGAAATGAAATTTCACTGGCATAAAGTGCCAGGACAAAGACAGACGAAAAGGCTAGTAACTAGTAACTTATTGCCGAAAACACCTAGATGCGAAAAATGCACAGGCCATCATGAAACAAAAGATTGCACTAAAAAACACATGATAATAAAATAAAATGTATCAACTGTAATGGCGATTATCCAGCTAGCTAGCCTAATTCATAAACAATTACTGCAAAAACTATATCCTGCCTTAAGAGAGAAAAGCAACATGCGATCTAATATGAAAAATTCAACCTGGGCCTTTTTTACAAACAGCCAACAACAATCCAATACAAAATAACTCTAATAACCAAAAAGTAGGTACCAGGAACTAACCATATTGACAACAGCATGACTAAGCTCGAATAAATGCTTACTAAGCCCATGAAGCAAAATGGCACAATGCTTAATTTGCTTAATCCCGTTATCAGTAAAGCCTAATGGCAGTACAACCATATTATAAAATAGCTGTCTGGAATGCCAATGACATAATGATAATCTCTGGGACACATTTCACAGACAAACACTACCTGCGAATTCCCAAATACAAACTGTACCTACCATACAAAATACCCAGAGGGCAGAGCATATAAAGGAACTGCCATAGTCGTACGTAATTCCATCAAGCACTATTAAAGGGAGCAATTTTTCAAAGACTATATACATTATACAAGCTACCAGTGAGGAAGAACATGGACCAATAACAATGTCTGCCATATACGGACCACCTAAGTACACCAACAAAAAAATATTTTAACACCTACACAGGTAATAAATTCATTGCCGGTAGAGACTACAGTTCTAAACACCAAATGTGAGGCTTAAGACTGAGACTGAGCCAAAAGGCAGATAATTAGTCAATACAAGCAAATTACAACAAATATCTACTGGGGAACCAACACCATCATCAGATAAAAAAACAAAATCCCTGATGTCTTAGACTTTTGTGTCACGAAAGGCATTGACACCAAAAAATGTAAACCCGAATCATGCTTTGACTTATCATGTAAGCACTCACTGGTGCTAGTAACAATTTACGCAAACAACCTACACTGCATAACATAGAGACAGCAGTAATTACCTTAACAAAAAACTTACAAGATGCAGCATGGTTTGCGACTTCTGACTTTGACTCACCCCCAAGGGAAAGCGACGGTCTACCAAAATTATGCAAAAATTAAGAGAAGAAAGCTACGAAAAAACTGGCAACAAGCAATAAATCTTAAAAAAGCAAAAAGAGAACTAAAAAGAATATTTCACGAAGAACAAAACCTAGAAATTCAAGATTCAAGAATACCTAGAAAGCCTAACTTTAACAGAGGCCACATATTATTTGCTTTGAAAAACCACAAGAAAACTCATAAGGTTCCAAAAACGTAACCCACTCATTACAAATAATGTAATTATTGGTCCAGGAACGTTAAAGATAAAACGGTGTTTCCAGCAAACACCTTAAAAACAAATAAAGAAATTTAATTAATCGACTTCCTAAATGTACTATTTTAAATTTACGGCATTTACAGACAATAATGAAAAAAATCAACATGAAAAAAGCAAGATTTTGCAAGAACTCTTGTGTAAGTGCATAAAACAAATAACTTTTATGTTTAATGCAGTATTGTGCATAAACCATTTACCCAGAACTTGAAAAATGGCACATATCATCATGATTCTCAAATCCGAGAAAAAGCCAGGAGATATCTCTTCCTATCCATTTACAATGTTTTTAATTTATTTTAAATTTCAATGCATTTTCTGATAAAAAAATATTTGGAAACTGTTACAAATATTTAAGTTATGCCACTGGTAACCAATTCAGTTTAAATCGGCACTGGAAGTGGCGCTGGTGTTATGATGAATTGGGGACATTGCAAGTGTCCCTTTCATTAGTAACTTATCGATACATGATTTTACATTACAATCTTGTGGTTGGGCCTTTGGTATCGGCGTCTATGTCACCTAGATCTTTTGATCCTCTGTGACTACAGCTGTGTCTTAAGGGCATCAAAATTCTAGTCCGCTAATTTTGGCAAACCTTAGGGTTTCTGTTGGCCCTGTCTCTTTTAGATCACTTGGATCCATTATCATACGGCCCTAGGTTTGAAACCTATACTCCGCTAGCATCGGGCAGTGACACAGAATGAGTATACCGTTCTCCTCCTCCTCTCCGCATAGTCGGCAGTTTTTTCGGCCTCCAGCTTAAGTTTGAAGAGGTGCGCCCTTAGTGCGATGTGTCCTGTGGGCAGGCCAAGCGTGCTGCTTAGCCTACTCCGGTCAATCGGCCAGAGTGCGTCAGCCCTCTTCTGGAGAGGTCTTTTCATCAGCTATTTTGATGTTCTGTAGCCAGTATTTGCATTCCACTGAGCAATATGTTCTTGTTCCTGGATTAATTTCAATAAATGTTTTGCTTCGGCAAATGGCAATCCGACCAACTGGCTTCTTGGTTCCACCAGGGTCCCGTTTCTTGCCAGTTCATTGGCTACCTCGTTGCCATTTATCCCTGTGTGCCCAGGAACCCATGTAAGAGTGACTTTGTTTACCGTCGCTAACTCAGTGAGGGCTTGCATGCAGTCCCACACCACCGATGATGTTGTGGTGTTACTCACGAGGGCCCCAATGGCCGCGCGACTGTCAGTAAGAATATCAATCTCACTGTTGATCACTCTCTTTTCTGTCAGGTGCGTAGCGCACCTGAGTATAGCACAGACCTCAGCCTAAAAGACCGAGGCGTATTTCCCCAGGGGTATGCTTTCCCTATGGTTGCAGGATGCTCCAAACACACCTGCCCCGTAGCGTCCCTGGTACCCTGATCCATCAGATCCATTGTTTTACTCCTGGGCTGGTCAATGGTGTTTTCTTCAACCAGTCTTTTCTGGTTGGTATTTTTGTTTTATAGTTCTTCCCTATTAAGGTCTTTTTTAAAATTTTGTCCGATTTTATTGTGAAGGGATGTTAGTGGAGGGCCTCGATCTTGGTGTGACCACTCCCGTTGCTCCTTCATCCCCCCTAGCACTTTAGTCTGTATGCAGTGTTCCTGGCCCGATCTTTTATCAGGAGGTCCAAAGGTGGTATGTTGAGGGCTATTTTAGTCCCTCTGTAGGAGCGGTGCTCATTGCCCCCGTTGGAGCCCGCACGTATTTTTCTTGCAGGCTTCTCAACAGGTTCACAGCCCCGGCCCCTTCCGCCCTTGACTACTAGACTATTGCTGCATACGTTAGTGACGGTAGTAATACCGCCTGATATAACCACAGGCTTACCCTCGGTTTTAGACCCCAGGTTTTTCCCATGGTTTTCTTGCATGCCCACATTGAGGCATACATTTTTTTCCTCTTTACCTCGAGGTGTACGTTCCACTTCAGTTTTGCATCCAGCTGTACTCCTAGGTACTTCACTGACGCGGAGTATTTCAATTCCTGATTCCAAAGCATCAGAGTGCTAATGGGTTCGGGTTTGTATTTTCTGGTAAAGATCACGGCTGCGGTCGTTGACGGGTTTACCGTTAGCCCAACTTCCGTGCACCAATTTTCCGTGATTCTCAGTGCCATCATCATGATGCTCCTGAGAGTTGACAGATGCTTTCCCCTTGCTATAATGGCTATGTCATCAGCATATACATATAAGAGGAGTACAGCTTCTTTTAATCTTACTTATAGTTCGTCCATCACTAGGCACCACAAAAGAGGTGATAATACGTCCCCCTGAGGACATCCACCAGTGGGGCGGCCTTTTAATTGATATTCTTTGTTGCTGACAGTCAGTACTCTACCTTTCAGCATATTTTCCGTCCAATCAATAAGGTTTGCTTCCACCCTTTTGTTGGTCATTGCTCTCCTTATGGACTTGTTAGAAGTGCTGTCAAAAGCTCCAGCAATATCCATAAAGACTCCCAGCGCGTAGCCCTTATGCTCCATTTACGCCTCAACTCTCTTTACCAGATGGTGGATGGCTAACTCAGTGGACCTGCCCTCCCGGTACGCGTACTGGGGGTCGGCCAGGGGGCGCATTGTTAGAATCGTGTCTTTTATGTGTTTGTCAACCAGTCTCTCCAAGGTCTTCATTATGAAGTAGGAGAGGCTTATCGGTCGAAAGTCTTTGGCCAGCACATGGCCGTTTTTTCCAGGCTTGGACAGGAACACTACTGTGCCTCTGGTCCAGGCTTCTGGGATTTGTCTATGGGCGATACTAGCCCTTAGAAAATTGGTGAGAGGGCCAATTAGGTCCCGCATACCTTTTTGTAACAGTACCGGATATACTCCATCTGGTCTTGGTGCTTTGTATGGGTCGAATGTTTTTAGTGCCCATTCTACCCCATTCAGTTTGATTATTTTGGCCGCTAGATCCTAGTCCCTAGTACAATAGTTGTCCCTGGGAATTTTATGGTCTCTTTTAACTGTGTTTTTTTCGCTGAAACCCGGGAAATAAGTTTCCATCAGTAGTTTCAGCGATTCATTTTTTGTTTCCGTATATCCGCCGTCTGGCTTTTTTAAACAGCCAAGGACTGCAGTGTTTCCCTTGCAGAGGATTTTGGCTGCTCTTGAGGCCTCGGAGACTAATTCAATTTCACCGCAAAAATTCCTCCAGCTTTTGTTCTTAGCACCAACCACTGCCCTGCTATATTGCCTCTGGAGCTGTCGAAAGCAGCTCCAGTTTTCATCTCTCCCTGAGCATTTTGTTTTGTTGAAGGCTTTCCTGACCTCCCTCCTGAGTTCCGTCAGGGTGTTATTCCACCATCGGACCTCGGAGGTTGGGTTTCTAGCCCTCAGCATGAAGTTTTGTTCGCAGGACTTCCTGATATTCTCGGTCACTAATTGAGCCGCGACTTCAAGTTGGTCTTTCGTGTGTATTCTTTTGGGTATGTGTTGAAGCCTCACGCGAAGCTCCCTCTCATATCCTTCCCAGTTAGTTTTACGTGGGTGTATTCCCCAGTTTATTTCCGGTGTGTAGTTTAGGGATAGGCGCTGGTGTTATGATGAAGTGGGGAACATTGCAAGTGTCCCTTTCATTAGTAACTTATCGATACATGATACTTTGCTTACAAATAGCAAAGGTCAACGATACGTATGTCTTTCTCTGCTTACCCAATTTCACTATCTTAAATGGTTTAAAATGGTTATCAAAAGTAATACTGTATCAGGATACTAAGCATCTTTCATTATCAAAAAAAGCAATATAATTATATAATTGTAAATTTTTGGATTGGTATTATCCTAAAATGATAAAATAATTAATTTGTCTATTATATTTATATCATCTGCAAATCATAAATATTACATGTTTTGTTACCTGGTACTCGTATTATTATTACTGGAAACTGAAACTGGTGTCGGAGACGACTTAGTTATGAGGTTAGTAGTAGTTTTGTTTTTTAATCTGGTAGTTTTTTCCGCAGTTTGCTGTTGGTTATGCTGTTTTTGTTGTTGACGACACTTTGCTCTTCTGTTCTTAAACCAAACCTAAAATATTTAAACTCTTAAAAATGTACCTAATTGAAATTTAATCAGTTGAATTTAAGTACACATCAATTTCAAAAATTAACTAAATCAATAGTTTTCAATAATTAATATTAAAAATGCTCAGATCCTTTCTGCTTTCAGCAAGGCATGTAGGTATCACATTAAACACGAGACTTCACTACAAAGTTCATGTTAAAAAGTAAAGATAAAGGCAGAATATAAGATATAATAAGATGCATTGGTTAAATAATCACAAAATATGACCATTGGTTATAAGACACCAAGGTAGGCTAGTGAGGAGAATTTTTTATTTTAAGATTTTACCCTATTTAAGTTTGAATAGATCAACGTATGATCAAATTGTAAACCTACCTTAGGATGTTTTATTATATCGATTGATAATTTTATGTTTTGCAAATCAATAAAATTTCTAATTGCTAGAACCGGTTGCGTTTCTTTTTATATGGTCTTACCTTGTTAAAGAGAGGTAAAATATCTTAAGTGAACAAACTGTTACAATATTTTCTCTTCGGGTTCGATGATTCTAAACACTCAGTACAATAACTAAATAATTTTATTTTTATATTTCTACACAATAAATTTTACTTTACAAATCACTAAGATATATAACACAACACAACTATATAACAATTTATAATTAATTCAATTGACTTCAAACTAACTTCCGTTTTTACACTTGCAAACCAATGTTCTAGAAAAATCGAAAAATCGATACATCTCTGGACATTTTGCGAATTTGTTGGATTTTTTGAGAATAAACCAATGTCTTCTATTATGCTTGCGGCAGAGAGAAAGAGAGAGAGAGAGAGAAATATTTATTTAGCTCTTTTAGCTATTGGATAGTACTAGTTGCAAACGATTTATTAATTCTTTTGAGAGCAAATTTTTTAGTGATATAAATATATATATTCATGCATTGTAGATCAATCTTTGCCTTACAGACATAAATTGCACCTTATTTAGCATATCTTCCACCTTCGTATAGCGGTTGCACTGTAATATTACCCTTAACGCTCTGTTTTGCGCATCTGTAGTTTATATTACTCTGCTTCTCCCATATTGAGTAACAGTGTTGCACATTACTTAAAATGTGGTGCTATAATTGACTTATAAATGGTACATCTCGCATACGCAGAAACATAATGCCCCATTCTGTTTAAAAACTCGTTTTTTTTCTATCCTTTTAGACATATATTCACAGTGGTCTTTAAATCTTAGCTTTTCATCAATAATAATGCCCAGGTATTTCATTGTCTTCACTTTTTCTAATTCCGTTCCATCCAGACACTTGAGTACAAAATTTCCACTCACAATTTTTCTTGCACTAACAATCATAGATTTTGTTTTCTCCGCATTCATTTTTAATTTATTTTTGTTCATCCACTGTTCCACTATACTTAATGCCATATTCATTTTATCCTCCACTTCCGCACTTCCCAATCCAGTTACATATATTACTGTGTCATCAGCAAACATTTTTATACTACACCCCTCTGGACATATATTAACTATATCATTTATATATATAATAAATAATAACGGCCCTAATACTAACCCTTGCGGCACCCCATAATTATTGCAGATAACTTCAGACCATGTATCATTGAATCTTACTTGCTGTGTTCTATTTCTTAAGTACGTACTAAATGTTCATTTTCCATTCGTCTATAACAGTTTGAATCGCCGTTTGAAGCACCTTTTCATATAGAGGCAATATATTAATTGGTCTGTACTGACTTGCTTTCGTGGATTTTTTAATCTTTGGGATCGGTATTATCGTGGATGTTTTTCAGCTGTCCGGGCAACATCTTTCCAGTAGAGATCCATTAATTATTTCTAAAAATTCCTCTTTTATTGCATTAAACGCCCTTTTTAGAATATTACTTGATATTCCTTCTTCCGTTCCTCTTTTTTTCGGGAGTCCCATTACTATCTTTTTCAGTTCCACTATTTCAACTTGATTAAATATTTCCATAATGATATCCTTATTCATTCCAACCCCTGTTATGATCCTTCTTTTATTAGGGCTTCCAGATATATGTTGTTGTATTGAGTTAACTATGTTACTTATACTTTGCACATAATACACATTAAATTTATCTGCTATATTTCCTCCCATTATATCATCCAATATCTCAAAATCTATATTCTCTATATCTTTTACTCTTATTGCTTCTCCTTTAATTACTTCTTTTAATGTTTTCCACATCTTTGTCGGATCCTTCTTATTATTATCTATCATCTTTTCATAATATTGCTTCTTCTTATCTCTGATTAATGTAACTACCACATTTCTTTCAACTTTAAACTGCCGCCATTGATCTTCTGAGCCAGTGACAATTGCTACTTTATAAGTTTCATCACTTCTTCTCGTTGCTTTTTTTATATCTTCAGAGTACCATTTTTTCCTTCCCATACCCTTGATATCTTCACTATTCTTCTATGTGTAAACGTATTTATTGCTCCTACTATGTTATCAACAATTTGCTCTCTTGTTTACCTCTACCTCTTGTACTTGTCTGGTTATACTGCTTAACCTACATATAAAATTTGGTATATCAATTTTATTATAGTTTCTTGTTTTATATTCCCTGCACTTATTATTTTCTTTCTTACTTCCTAATGCGACTTTTATCCACCCATGGTCCGTTATCTTTAACTCATGTACCACCTGTACTCGTGCATTCATATTAGCAAACAGTAAGTCTATACTTGTTCCACTGCTTGCGTTATTCTTGTTGGCTCATTAACGTTTCTACTGTACCATCTATATTAAAATCACCTATCATCAAACAAGTACCTTATTGTTAATTCCTCTGCTATATTTTCAATATGTCTTACAAAGTCAGCACTTGGTGAGTGATACACGGCGACTATGACCCCTTTAAAATTCTTGTCCTTGACCTCTATTTCAGAACACCAACAATTTGATTCTATTTTATTTATTGATATTATATCATATTTGATATCGTCTCTTACATATAAAATAGCACCGCCTGTACCCCTATTTTCCGCATCGCACCTGACGACACCGTACCCCGATATAAGTACTTCACTGTTTCACTTCACAGGTTTCATTCTGTTCACTACCTGGTGGCGTATTTCATCTTTATGTGCAATGAGACTGTGCATTCGAATACCATAGCGTTTCTACTTTCGGTAGTTGCTACTCATCCCATCCTGTTCTTCTCTTTTTTTCTTGTACTGCTCTTTTATATGTCAGGCATTCCCGATCCAAGGCATCGTGATAGAGAGAGAGATAAAGAGAGAGAGAGAGAGAGAGAGAATGGGAGCATATCAAGAAAGGAACCTGAAAAATAGAAACCCGCTAAACACCGCCACTTCGCAAGACAATTGGAATTAAGAAGAAATTATTTTGGTAAGTGCATGTTTAACTTACGTTACTTTTTTCTTTCTTTAAAATTTGTACAAAATATCACTGTACGTAGGCATTTAAATTTAGAGCTGTTGCAACTCTTCCTCACAAAGAGAGCAGTTTCAACAATAAATAAATAAAAATGATCTTTATTACGAATTAAATAAAAGAAAAGTTCTTTGGCTTGACTTTTATATCGTTTTATTATTTATAATACATAACTCCCATTTAATAGTTACTTAAGTTTTAACAACTATGGATTTTTAGATTAATCCAAAAATAAAAATCTAAATTTTAAGTTGAATTTGTAAAATTCTTATTTTCATTGTGTCAACATTGTTAATATTAAAAATTAATATTGACAATATTACATTACTAGTAACCAATGGGTGGTTTATTTATGTTTAAATTATGAATCCACAATTTTTAGTCACATGTTTCGAGCTTGAAGCTGTCAATCACCAGTACTTAACATTAGGTTATTGTAGATTGTTTGCCACTGGTTTTTATGGTTTATTTAATGGGCTTAGAGGTAATAACAACCCTAAGAAATAGTTTCCGGAATGAAGGGTGGACGTACATTACCTGCACAACATTAAAACGTGTGCCAACAATAAAACATTAAAATACCTACTCAATGATCAATTGAGAACCAAATGTATAATGTACAGGCATAATAATAAATCAGCGGACGAATAGAAGAAACAAGAAGGCATTAGAAAACGATCCATTTTATCGTGAACACTTGAATGCCAGATCGTTACCTTATTAGCCTGCTGGGATGATGCAGCAGCACGTTTCGCATTTGTTTCGCCCACGGCTATTGTGATACTTAGGTTACTCTGACACCCTCCCAGCTCTCCACTCGTTTAGAATAACAAGCCGATAGCTTCTGGAGGCTTTTTCATAAAACAGAATAGGATTTAGAATTTTCTGATTCATACAAAAAAAACATTCAACGGTGAAATAAGATTTTGCTCTCAAACATTACTTTTATTAATTTTTTTAAGAGCAAAATAAGTTATTAATAAATCAATCAATCAAATCAATAACTTATTTCATTTTTTTTTATCTTTTTAAACACCCTATTAAAATTCTTTTGCATGCCATTGAAATTTTGTGACGTCAATTATTTTGGGAATGATTTAATAAGAAACGAAAAAATATATGATTTTATCAGAAATTTCAGACTATTTTTAATTTAATGTTTTATATATAATATAATAAAATGTTCTAAACAAGTATTAAAAAGTAAGCAATCGGTAAAGCAGTTAAATTTCTTAAATACAGCAGATTTTGCGTAGTTTCAAACTTCGTCGCATTAAAATGTTATTAAATTTTAAAAAGTACCTAATTGAAAGAAAATAAGAAAATTGAAATTAAAGCTGTAAACGAAATGTTTAATTTGGTTGGACTTAACTACATAAATATGCAAACGCCAATTTTCTTGATATTATTTAAGAATGTGTAAAGCTTTAAGGTGACTTTATACAGCAAATAAAATAAAATAAGAAATAACATAAAATAAAATAAGGAATGAGTGCAAAAAACATTGGTTTATACAGATGACTAAAATAAAATAAGAATGAACCGATGAAATCACAGCTTTTTTGACAATGACTTTTGTGTTTTACGTTTTACAAATACGGATTTTTTAAAATTTTATCATCATTTAAAATTATTCAACTATATATCTTCCATCCATTTCCTATTAAAAAATATTATAATGGATAGAGCAGGTATCGACCTTTCCTCAGTTATATGCAAAAACTGATGGAAAATACATGAACACCCGACTGAAAGAAAAAACTTTGCTCATTGCTCACAATTGCCAACATAATGGAGAAAGCACGTGCAAGTGCTAAAAAATCAGAGAGATTAACGTTTTTTAAATCACTTTTTCTGTAGCTGAAGCTTCTGAACATAGATGGAAGCTTTTAAGTAATAAATATACGGGCCATAAAAGGAATATCAAAAATACCTCCACAAATAATATTATTAGGTTAGGTTAGGTTGATTGTAAACTCGGAACATTTAGAACAGTAAAAGATTTGGGTCACGCGCATTATCAGCTTTTAAACAAAATAAAATAAAATAAGATAAAGAGATAAAAGTTGGCCATCTTTTGTTCTTATTCGTATTTCTTATTTTATCTTATATAGGTATATATTATTTCTTGTATAAACGCTTTCATAGTTTTGGGCATGTTTACTTTTTTTATTTTATTTTATTTTGTTCCTTATTTTATTTTATTTGCTGTATAAACTTGCCTTTAGTCTACATCGCAATATATTGGCATAAAATATACGTAACTAATTTTAGCAACCCAATTAAAAGCTTTCTGAACTTTGTATTAGGTACGATCCTGGTTCTCATTTATTTTGACATTGCATATCGAGTTTAACAAAGTAGGTATATTTGCTTTGAATAAAGGGTATTTATGCTCAATTGCTATTTGTCAAGTTTATTTAAATTATTAACATTATTATAAGGGATGAGTCTAGAGCTTGTAACTTAAAGATTGTGGACTCGAATCGTACTTATGGGGAAAATATTTTTCTAACTACATTTTCATTAATTAAAATTTAATATTAAATAACCCTAAAAATATTCCTTAGTCGAACATTCATTGTTGGGTTTAAATTAGCAGTTCTGTTTCAAAAGTATCGCTAAAATGCAACAAGGTCTATACAGAACACGAGGTCAAGAACCCCAAAACGAAGACACTTTAACTAAATAATAATATTGCTAGTGTTTCACTGTTGGGTAAATTTAAATGGATTAAAAATGTGACTAAGTTGTAATAATTTAAAGCAAAATCTTTGATTTTATTTACAAAATTGGTTTAGGGAGTTCTTAATGGGGTTAATGATATCCGAAAGTACTTTCTGGATGTTTACGATTAGCTTAGGAATCAGAAAGATGGTTAAAGCTGCAGTTTTCTTTGTTACATTGTTTATTGGGTTTCTGGTATTTAAAAACTATACCTACAGAGTTATTACAAAGTAAGATAAGTTTACTTAATTACAAGAAAGTTTAAATAAGGTATTCTATATTGCAGTTTTTCATTAGGTATGTTTATATGGTATTGCAACAGCCCTTTTCAGAGCAGTTTATGTTCAAACTTAATTGTAACAAGTACTTCAAATTAACGTCAATGTCACCCAAAATTTGTAGTACGTGATTTACAAATATTTAACAGAAAATTTTTATTATTTCATAAATATTAGCGTTAATTCCTGTATTTAAATTAAATAAGAAAGGCCCGTATTTTGTTTACAAAAGGATATACTAAATGCGCATGCGTATAAGTCAAATAAAGGAATACTTTTTTAAAGTACTTATCATCACAAGAGACGTTGCAATAACTGTCTTATCTCGAATCAATTAAATAGTATCAAATTATTAGTTGTTAATGGCGAGACAGAAATAGTTTTTTAAAAATGATAAATAGTTGTTTAAATTTTTCGGTAAATGCAGAAATTGATATTTCTATGCAGTTTTTTTTCTAAAATATTTAGGCATTAATAAATGGGTATCAGCAATAAAAGTAATATTTCATTTTCAACAAAATTAAATTTTTTTATCCTAGCCCAAACTGTATGTAGGTGCTTTACATCAGTTACTACTGTTTTTTTAGTCATGCACATTTTCGTATAGCTAACAGACTTAGAAGATAGAAAAGTTACAGGGTTCAAAAAAAAATGTACGAATCCGTAGATAAAAATTTTTCGACTAAATTATTCCAAATAAATATTCAGCATTCAGACAATCTAAATTAGGTACATACATACATAAAGTCACGCCTTTTTCCCATAGGGGTACACAGAGACTACTTCCTTCCACTTGCTACGGTTCTGACACACATCTTTTGCTTCCTCTACTTTCATCAGTGCCTGGCCTTTCTTCAAAACAATGTTGATCTGATCGAGATCGATGTTCTCCGAGGTCGACCTCTACCGACTTGTCCATTTACACTCGCCTTATAAATTTGTTTCGTCAATCTTCCTTCATCCATCCTTTCTACGTGTCCAAACCATCTAAGCATTCCTTTATCTATATTTGTAACCACATATTCTTTTACACCACATCGTTCTCTTATCTCACTATTCTTTATTTTATCCAACCGAGTCACTCTGGCTATACTTCTCAGACTACTCATCTCCGCAGCATTAATCCTATTTTCATGCTTCTTCTGCCAAACCCAACATTCACTACCATACATAAGTGTAGGAACCAACACACCTCTATACACCGCCAAACGTGCCGTGCCTTTTTTGATACTTTCTTGCTATTCATAAAGCTATGCAGTGCCCCATTCATTTGTTTTCCTGCCAACACCCTTCGATCAATGTCACTGTCATACTTTCCATCTCTAGTAAACTTTGAACCCAAATACACCAATTCATTTACTTTTTCCACTCTTTCTCCCTCAATCGAAACTCCACAGTTTGTCATGCTTTCTTCTCTTTCAAAAACCATTACTTTCGTTTTGCTTACATTTATTTTCATCATTTTGATTTTCAGGGCATCATGCATAACATTAACCATCGCCTGCAACTCCTCTTCAGATAAAGCTAATATGACTTGATCATCGGCGTAAAGAAAGCATTTGACGATCAAATCATTCATTTTTAATCCATACGCACTCTCTGTCAGATCTTTTAAACAATTGTCTATGTATAAGTTAAACAGCCATGGCGAAGCCACACATCCCTGTCTCACATGAACATACATATAAATAAAATTTTCTCTAAATTTGTCGACAAGAATGCTTTCTGGTGAAGTTTTATTTCTACAAAAAACAATTTTCGCAGGTGTTACAAATTAGACTCTATTGATTATTTATAAGTTTTTATTATTTACATTAATTAAAAAAAAACGAGTGACAGTTATTGTAAAAATTAATTGACTTTTTATTATTGGTGAAAAAAATGTTACTTTTAAAAAATTTCACATTTTGACAGCTAGTTAAATGATTTTAACATTCGACCCTCCAGACAAGATATTAGTTTCTTTTTAAAAGAAAATCAATAGTGGTTTTTCATCTGATAATTAATACCGTAAAAAGATACCTTATAAGTAAGGAGAATGAGAACAAAGGATATATTACGTGACGTATATAAAGTTTTATTGATTTTAAATATGTTTCTGCTTTATACAGTGCTTTCATTTCAAAACCAGCCAGTCCAAATTACTTTTGATTTTGCGTAAATGTAAGAAAAACACGTTAAATTATTAAAGTGGCACCCCTTTAACATCCTCTACTCCTTTAAAATGTCAAATAGCAACCCCTACCTTGTGATACATCAAATAAAAACCCAAGAAAAATGCAAATCAGCCATATAACCAACAATTTATTCTTTCAATTTATTTTGCTGATTTTGTGAAATAACATGAGACCATAAAAAAAAACGACCTTCGCCACTGTTGGATGAGTAGATGTTTAATTAGGGATCAATTATCTTACTTCTGAATTCATATCACCTTTTATGATATTTTTTTTCATTTTGTTTCTTTGTTTCAAAAATATTAATAGTATTTTTAGTTAGTTATTCGTGACGTTAAATTAGCCATTATTTGTAACTGTAGCATCTTGAGATATTTTAAAATGGTGTATTCTCTGCAAGAACGAACAGAAATAATATTTATTTACGGTCATCGCGCTCGAGGAACAGCTCGAGTTTTAAATAAAAGGCATCCTGATAGAAATATAGGCCACCAGACCATCATAGAGTTAGTACGGAAATTTGGAAAAACTGGACCCGTTTGTAATAAAAAAAATAATAATCCCAGAGTTCTCGACGAAGCTGTACAAATTTAAGTACTGGGTCATTTTGCTATAGATTCTATACCTATTTCATTCCTAAAGTATCAAAACTTACAAATATTTCTATTGGTTCCATACACAAAGTGTTAAAATTGCATAAGTTTTTTCCTTACAAAATACAAATTTATCATCACCTTAGTGAAGACTACTATGACTGCAGAATTAAATTTTGTAAAAAAATGTCTCAAAAATACAAGAAGTGGTAAATTTGGTTAAAAATATTTCCTTTCAGTGATGAATCAACGTTTTATTTAAATGGCTTTGTTAACAAACATCATTGTGGGTACTGGGAGGACGAAAATCCTTACGTGTTTCGACAGGATAATACTCAGGGGTTTAATAGAATGGCCGGCAAAATCTTCAGATCTAACACCACTTGACGTTTTTCTGTGGGGCTATTTAAAAATATTAGTCTACAAAACTCCTAAAGACATTGAAGAACAAAAGCTTATGTTGCTTTCTGGCGGATATCATACCCGGTTTAAGTAATTTGAATGTATACTGATGGTTGGGCACTGATGTTGTCTTCTGGTGGATATCATACCCGGTTTAAGTAATTTGAGTAGTGTTAATGGCCTGGGCAATTTTGTTGCTTTCTGGCAGAGATCACACTGAGTTAGCGCTTGGGCACTTGTGTTGCCTTCTGGTGGGTATTATACGAGGGGTGTTTATGCTCACAAACAAAGGCGGCTGTGATGGAGAAATTAAACGCAGACTGGCCATAGCACGTAACTCAACAAGAAAACTAACTCAAACATGGCAATATCTGCAAGAGGCTCAAATTTCTGGGACAGGTCTTCCTAATTCCCTTCGATATCAGAAACTTAGCCCCCAGGAAACTGATAAACTTTACTCGAAGTCTCGGAATCCCGGGCTTTGAATAGATTAAGGGTTATGCACAAAAGATCTGATAGGTCGAAGTGCTTGAGTGGCAGCATGGCCTTCACGACCCACCCTACAATCTACAATCTACAACTCAAACATGGCAAGACTGCAATATCTCAACGCAACAAACTGAAATTATTAAACTCCTTGATCTTTTCTATTGCCACATATGCCTCTGAGACCTGGACTTTAAAAATGGCCAATCGAAGAATAATAGATGCTTTTGAAATGTGGGCCTACAGAAGAATGCTGCGAATGTCATACACAGAACACCGTACTAACGTGTCAATTCTTAAAAAACTAAAAATTACCACGAGGCTATCAACCAGGATAAACCAATCATACCTACGGTATTTTGGACACATTTCAAGAAGAACGAATGGGCTGGAAAAACTTATTGTAGAGGGAAAAATCAATGGTTAACGACCAAGAGGAAGGTCTCCGACACGCTGGGTGGACCAAACCAAAGAAATCATTGGTCACGGTCTGCAAGAAGCTTCTCTTGCAGCTCAAGACAGAGAAGGATGGAGAAGGACAAGAAAGAGAGAGAGAGTTTATGCTTGGGCATTTGTGTTTTGCCTTCTGGTATATTTTGCACTACCTCACTTTGTTTTGTACTCTAATGTTTACTAATGATACATTGTGGAAAATATAATGTTATCAATGCGTGTCCTTCTTATATTTAGAGTTCAGACGTTCCTGTAGACTTGGTTCCCGACACACCCAGTCAGAGTCAGGATGAAACCGAACGAAATGGGCCGAGAACGTCCCACTGTCAGGTTGGCCGGGTTAGCGTAGCGCGATGCAACGCCACTGAGGGCCCCGATTGTGCTTAAAAACATCGATGAATTCATGTCCAGGCGGTGATTCATTAAAAAACCGTACAAAAACTCTCTGTGATGAGATATGTGTAGTAGAATGACTGCGTGCCTTGTATTAATCGGTCGTTGTTTTCAAGCTATGAATAAATGTTTTGATTAATGTAATATTTTTGGTGTTTACGTTTGATAGTGGTATTTTTTACGCTTTATATTAAAGCTAACAATACCCATCGCATCACACACACGCTTACGTAGTAAAATAAGCGTGTACATTCAATTTTAATGCATCTACATCTAAAACACGTCGCGGCATTTTCGCGGTCTATTAGGTATACATACACTACTTGAAATTACAATCGGTACTATACGATTTTGATGTCAGTTCCCACTACAATGATAACCCAGGATTACTAAGTACTTTTCTATAAATCTAACAAAAATGAATCAACAAGCCAAATATTGACCCTTAATTTCCAAACAAAATGTTCCTTATGAAATAAAATTCGTTACCTACGAAATTTGTTTAAAAGTATTAGGGAAATTTACTTTCGTACTTCTTAAATGTACAGTTGAATACTGGTTATTAAGTTTCTAACGATAATCCAAAACTACCGTGTACTCATGAAATATGCTATATCATGTTTTTTAACATTTTGTATATCGTGAAATTTGACTAGTATTTATCAAAGATATTATTTAATTGTGAATTATAAATATTAATTATTGTTACCTGGACTCTAGATTCAGGTAAATTTATTTTCAAGGCCACTTCTTCCCTCATGAATATGTCTGGATATCTGGTTTTTCCGAACAACGATTCCAATATGTCAAGTTGCGCTCTAGTAAAAGTTGTTCTTTCTCTTCTTTGTTTTCTTTGGTTACCTAAAAAGCAAATCAGTAAATAATAAAACTGTTTAATAACATTTTATAATTTACTGTTACAATAGATAATGTAGAAATCTTTTAAACAAAAATAAACAGGTTCATTATTATAATTAATAATAAAATTATTGGATATCTTCGGTCACATCCTGGCAACTATTGAATATCGGTTATTGAAGTAGTTCCAATAAACGTGGCGTCCTCTCACAAAGGAGTAAAGCTATAAATTGCAGGTCTTATACAGGTAACCATGTCTTTTAGATGTCTATAACTGAAAATAGTGATGAAAAAACTACTTTTAATTTTTTTATTGTAAAAAGTAAAGTTAAATTAAATATAGTGATTCAAAAATTATTATGGTAAATTTAGAAGTGGATTTAGTAATTTAGATAAGATTGAAAAGTTGCAGGTTATAGTTATCTGGAAAAACAGATTTTAGAAGCTTGTTTCAGCCCTGTAAAAGAAGGATATGGGTGGATTTTGGTATCCCAAAAAGGGAAGAATGTGTGTGAATGTACCAGCTGTTACGTATGATGCCAGCTGAAGCCTTGCATGACACTTTCGGAAGAAAATTCGTAATAATATTAAAGTCTTGCTTACAGTCCCGATATTAATTTCATAGGGAATGTTTGGGACCTAATTTTAAAAGAAATATGTTAAAGAAATATATATAAGAAATTTTAGACCAAACAATTTTAATGAATTATGGAAAGTTATTCATGAGTGCTGGAAGAGCTTAATTCACATGTTATAGTGAATTTAATTTATATAATTATATATACATATATATATATATATATATATATATATATATATATTTATATATATATATATATATATTTATATAATTTTATTATAAATCCTATATTAAATTATAATTAAAGTTTTCTGTTTTTATTGTTATTGGTAACGTTAAGTTTAAAAATTTGCGTAGTAAAAATATTCTAATACATTAATCATTTATCACATTTTATGTTTTTGTTTTGTCTATCGGCGTCGATAGAAAAAGCCTGATTTGCGCAAATATGGCAAAATCTAGTCATAAGACTTGTACCCATTTTTAGTTTATACGACTGTACTTTTGAAAATAATAAAATTAATAAATAAGAGCTCCATAAAAAAAAAACAATTATTTTCACAGTGAGTTTTAATCCTATTTTTCCTTTATTAATTTCCATTTTTCTGTCACCTTTAAGCAATCTGTTTATTTTATTACTTCTTACTCATTTTTCAGTTTTTTGTTTAAATTTCCTTTACGTAATGCCTCGCAAGCCTAAATCCAACCTGTCTAAGAATTCATCATTTATTTGGACATTAGCGAATTAAATTACAACTTTTAAAATTGCCTAAAACTAGCATATGATTAAATTAAAAATATACGTCAAAATTTAAAGGTACATTTAGAATTCATAATTTTAAGACCTTTTTTCTTTATTTGTTTCTATTTTTCTGTCACCGTTAAGCAATTTTTATGTCACCATTAAGCAATAGTGGAGAGGTGGTGAAGAAGAAGTTGTGAGCCTGAAAGGTCAAAGTCTACTGTAGTCTAGCGTATAATAGCCGTTTTTTTTTTCAGAGGTGAAGAAAATCCTTTATGGAGAGGTTATGAGTCCGAAAGCTCAAGGTCTATTGTGAGACTCCTCTGACTGTATCAGGTCTACTCACTAAAAACTCCACCCCTTTGTAGGTCCGTCTGGGTATTTCCTTCGGTGTTGGCCCATTGTATTTTGCCTATGTGGTTTTATATCATTGTACCCAATCCAGTACTTTTGTACCTTGTACAAGTTCTGTACTGGGTGGAAAAAATATAGTTCTGGGTCAGTACATTATGTGTTTTACTGTTTCCGGATCCTTGCTGCACAATCTGTAGGTCAGATCTCCATTATACGGTCCCATTTTGTTAAGGTACTCCTTTACAGGTGTATGACCGGTCAGGAGCCCTGCAGTGATTCGTAGCTAATTCCTGTTCATCGCTAACAGCTTTGCCGTCCTTTTGTGGCACGGTCCTTTGATGTATTCTTTTTCGTGTTTGTTTCCCAGTAGTTTATGTGTTTTTTCCCAATCCAGAGTTTTACTGTACGCTTCGATACCACTAGCATCTGGGGGAGTTTCCGAACCTCTTTTTGCAAGTTCGTCTGCTTTCTCATTACAAGGATGGCGTACACCTCTACCTGAAATACGAAAATACGATTAGCTGATGCCAGTGCTTGGGTTCCTAGAGAACACTACAGCGCCCGCTACATTTTTAGTCTTGGATCCATCTGTTTACCAGATTTTTCCCTGTAGATGGCACTTGAGCTGGGAGCCGTCCCACTCGGTCTGGTATCAACACCTTGAATTGGTCATTGAAGCAGTACCGTTTCGGCATGTGGTCCATCCTCATTTCCAACGCGTTCCCGATCACAATTCTGACGATACCCATTTGTCCTGTTCCAACGTTCAGGTTGTTGTGTGTGTTGTGCAGTCTGAAGGCACCAAGCCTCTCCCTGTACCACTAGATGGAGAAGAGGGAACCCCAGGAGTGCCTCCATGACTGCAGTTGATGTTGATTTGAATGCCTCTGTGATTCCAATACAGGCAAGTCTTTGCACCTTACCCAATCTTGTTATGGCCCCTATTTGTTGTGTTTTGGGCCACCATATCATAGAGGCGTATGTAATGGACGGCATAACTACTGTATTGTACAGCAAGTGCAGCATACGTGGTTTTAGCCCCTAATTTTTTTTTCAAAAGAGTGTCTGGCCGTCACCGCTTTTTTGATTGTTTTTTCTAGATGCTGGTTCCAGGTCATTTTGGAGCCAAGAGTTATTCCAAGATATTTAACTTTCTCCTTTATTTGTATGTCCTTTCCTCAAGGTCGTATGGGTCCTAGGCCCTCTATTTTCCGTCCCCAGATTAATGCTACTATGGTTGCCTTGTTAGGATTGAAGTTCAGTCCTTGCAAGCCCGTCCATCTTGTAACCAGGTTGAGAGCCTGCTGCATGCGATCTCTATCCATTATGTTGTATTTTTACTGTGCTAGGACTACTATATCGTCGGCATAGCTAAGGGTTCGATGTCCTGCATCGTTTTAAGTCCCCAGCAGTGAGTTCGCGATCAAATTCCACAGAAACGGGGATAATACTCCTCCCTGAGGGCATCCTCTTGTCATCCTAGCGACTATGGTCTCCTCTAATACAGTGATGTGTATCAATCGGCTCCTTAGCATTAAGTCTATCCAGGCCATACATGGTTCCTCGACGTCTCTGTGTCAAAGAGCTCTGGTGATTGAGTTTATAGAGGTGTTATCAAAAGCCTCTTCTATGTCTAAAAAGGCCGCTAAGAGTCCCTCTTTATTTTCCAGCGTGTACTCCACCCTCTCTACTAGTTGGTGTAGTGCTGTCTCCGTTGAATAGCCAGTCCTATAGGCATATTGTTCTCTCTTATAAATCACTTAGATATTCAACAACTTTTTATAACTATTTAAATTTCCTAAATCATAAACATTTAAAAACTTAACTGTCTTTCCTCAGGACCGCCTTCCTTTTTATACCTCTAAATCAAAATTTGACCTTTTTCGCGAACGATCCATCGAACCAGCGAGAAATTTCTTAGAAACCTCGTCGAAAATTTGCGGGAGCCAATTGTGGCCGACGCACTGTCGCGACAGAGACGGACACAAGAATTGTAACAATATGTTTCTATTTTTCAGGATAGGTATCTACATCTGTTTATTTTTTACTTTTTACTCTTTGTGTAGTTTTTTGTTTAATTTTCTGTTACGAAATGTCTCGCAAGCTTAAATCCAACCTGTCCAAGAATACATAATTTATTTAGAAAATTGAATTACAACATTTAAAATAGACGTCAAAATTTAAAGGTACGTTCAGAATTCAAAATTTTATGACATTTTCAAATGGAAATTGTATAAAGTGTGATTTTAATTAAATTTTAAAAAGAAGGTAGATTAGGTTAGAGGGGCTTACTATTTTTTTAGTTTTTTGTTTAATTTTCTTTTACGAAATGCCTTGCAAGCCTAAATCGATTCTGTCTAAGAATTCATCACGGGCCCGGAAGGTAAAAATTGCTCGATCATAAGAATCTTCTGCTCATGCAGAAGTTTTTTGTAGTTAGATATTTTAATAAAGCATGTTTTTAGTTTTTTAAACTACGTTAAATTTAAGAATTTTTAAATACTGATGGTCCCAGCCAAGCAATAAAAAAATTATATTATTTTTAATGATCTTTGACAGTTATTTCAGGAAATCAACGAAAGTAAAACCGCGGGTAAAAGCCAGTAAGTTATTATGAAATAATAATATATTTTTAAAATATAATTTAAAAGGGTAACTGTATTTTCTAAATGTTTCCAAAAAATTACTAAGCGATAAAAAAGTTTTAGAAAAGATGTTTGATTTCAGAGGCGTTTTATATTTTATAAAACATTACCTTAAAAAACAGTTGGGGGTCAAAGGAGCGTTGACCCCCTCCGAAAACCTATAAAAAATGAAAACAAATGAATGCGACTACTTCGATTTTATTGTTCATTGTATACTAGTATTTTTTATAAATTTTAATCGTTTTCGATTAACGTTAAAAAAATAGATACAGATTTTTAAATTAAACACCCTGTAAGTGTAGGTTCAATAGACAAATTTTTGACCACAGAATATGTAGTGTAATTTATGATCAATCTTTTTGGGATTTCCCGTATATTTTGTACCAACGTACTTAAACTTATCAATGGGCCAATCAAGATATTTAATTATTAAAAATTTAAAATAACATGTAAAATTTTGAAAAAAAAAATTAGTAATATTTAGAATTTGGATCATACAGACGACAACGGGACAACGAGAAAATCATGCATAGATGCATAAGTTCCGTATCTTATCATCACCGGATTCACGAGGTAGCAAAAAACTAACAGTTGAGACAGAAAACTTGGTAAAATGTTTTTATTTCTGAGAAGACTAGTCGAATAATGCCTGGTAAAAACAAATTTATTTCCTTCCTAATAGATGACGGGAAAAGAACGCTTATACAAAAACAGCTTCTAGTATGCAACATTGACAAACTTTATCAGTTGAGTAAATCTATTGATTACTCACTACCACTTCTAATATTTTTGATTAAAATTTTACATTTAATTTAAAAAATTTAATAATTAAATATCATGGTTGAACCTTTGATTTAAATAGGTTGGTATTTGTATAATACATATCAATATCAACGTTTCAGTGCGTTTTCGTGCAAACTAGCCGACCTAAGCAAGCGCCAGGTAGGTACCTCGCTTAGTGCTAGATTGTAGATTGTAGGGTGGGTCGTGAAGGCCATGCTGCCCCTCAAGCACTTCGAGCTATCAGATCTTTTGTCTATAACCCTCAATCTATTCGATGCCCGGGATTCCGAGACTTCAAGTAAAGTTTATCAGTTTTCTGGGGGCTAAGTTTATGACATTGAAGGGCTTTGGGAAGGCCCCTTCCAAAAACTTGAGCCTCTTGCAGAAAAGCGCTGGGCATTCGCAAAGCAAATGTTCTGCAGTTTCAGCGAAGTTCTCGCAGTAGCGGCAACTATCACTCTCCGTTTTGCCCATCTTTTGCAGGTGGTACCTTAGAGGGCAGTGTCCAGTGAGGAGTCCCGTCACCAGTTTAAGTCTTTCTCGTCCAACTCGAGAAGCTGTTTAGCTTTCCTTGGCGAAAGACTTACTAGCCTTTTCACTTGCCTTTGTCCTGGCATTTTATGCCAGTGAGATTTCATTTCATTTGTTTCCCAACGTCGAACCTCTTCTTTCAAGTGGGCTTTGAAAAGTCCACAGAAAGGTTCTGGGCCAGAAAATTGTGTATTTGCCCTTTTTTTGGCAAGGCAATCTGCTTTTTCGTTGCCCTTAACTTCCTTGTGACCTGAAACCCACATCAGAGTAACCTGATTGTTTGCTGCCAGTTGTCTCAGGGACTGTTTACAGTCCCAAGTCTGCTTAGACTCACAAGTGTATGACTTCAGAGCTTTTGGTGCTGCTTGGCTATCTGATAAAATATAAATTTCTGCCCTTCGGGTGTTTCTTTCGATGCACTCCTGGGCACATGTCTCTATGGCATGTAAATCTGCGTGAAAGATGGTTGGGGTGTTACCAAGGGGTTTTGAGAGCCTAAAATTCGACCCTATAACGCCCACTTCAATAGTTTCATCCATCTTGGATCTATCAGTGTACCACACTACAACATCCCTTCCTAGTTGAGGTCCGTTCTCGCTTAGTGCTATACGTATGTATTTTAATTCACGTACCTATCTCCTAAACTAATGTAGATCCCATTTTGAAACTTTTTAGGTAAAATTAATATATTTTAGGCTTTATTATCTAATTAAAATAATTAAAGATAAATGGTTGAAGTTATTAGCAGTATGATTTAAAATGTTTACTTTCGGTATTGTACAGGAAAAAATTTTAAATCTGATTAAAAAATTAAAAAGTAAATCTTTACTAATCCCCACGTTTAATATTTTATTACAAATTCGTTTAATTCGGAAAACAGCTTCCAAAAATCCTTTCTTTAATAAGGTCAATTTTTTAGAAGCTTGGCAACTAAGCCTCTTACAAAAAAAATTGGGTGTCTGTAAAGTCGGTTTACGGACGATAATTTTACGTGATAACGTCATTAGAAAACATTGATAAAAATTTGCATACTATTAGGAATTGAATTGAATGATTATCACTAAATTATCATTATTTTTTATAATAATGATATGATTTTTAGTTATTTCTTGGGTTCGGCGATTAAAACTCTCGATCCAATAACCAAACAATGTTTATTTCAATACAATAAATTATATTTTCATTAACCACTTAGCTATACAACTTTTACAACTATATAACTATTTACATTTAATAATTCGTAAACACATAAGCTAATACTGATTCTTGTTATGATCGTTCCCATTTTATATTTCCGATATCACAGTTCCAGATCATTCGACCTGTTTCTCCATTATTCGACGCGGATTCGAGAGGTTGCGCGACTTTCCTAGGCCCCGTCGGCGGCCAAAAAGAAAAGCGGTCGAATACGGACCCTCGATGCTGTCGATTTCGACGGTTGCTGACAGGACCGGATTTGTAACAATACAAAGAAGGAGTTCATTGAAAATTACAATTTTTTTGCCGCAATTGTTGTTGTAATGAACAATGAAAATCACATTAACTTTTCACCTAACTTTATAAACAGTTGACAAGCTTACGTGTAAGTTGTGTGCTGCCGCTGTCTCTCTTCTACCCGGACGCATCTACCGATGGAAGAGAGATAGATGCGTCACAAGCCGAACGCTTGAGCCGATCGTGCCTCTCTACCGCGCTCTCGCTGGCACGCTCGGCTCAGGCGAAACGTGACAATGAGTCATGCTTTTTCGTGCGTGCAGCCGGCGTTCATCGATTTATAAGACGTTATCACGTCAAAAAATGTGTGGGTTCACGTTCATACCATCTAGAAGTAGGTGCATTTTTTTCGCTGTCAGCTTCACATGAATTACCCCTTAAGCTAACTTTACTTTTTAGATTAACAGATAGGTAACTGTTATTGAAACTAATAATACTTCAAGAGTGGCACTAGAACCGGAAACTTTCTTGTGTTAAAATTTTAAAATATCCTTAATATTAAGAAATAGCTAATGGTTACCAGAATGAGCCCACTTTTATCCGAGTTTGTATAACAATTATTTTTTATTATTCTGGTAGCATATTTTAATAAAAGAAAACCGTTGGATGCCCACGGCATCAATTAGTAGAAAATAAACCTAATATAAAATAAAATACATGTATTACGTTAAATATTTAAAAAGCAATATTTACAATCCCATTTATAGCGTATATCGATAAAATAATATTTAGCATAAAATGTATTATACTTGTATCAATAAAATATTAAAATGGTTAAATATATTTAGTTGAAAACAATTCACTATTAAAAATTGCGCGGGTTTTAATATTTTTATTTGCATTTTGAAACGAGCAATGCAACAAATATTTTATATATGCCTGTTTATTTATGGAATCATTATTACAAAGCCTAAGAGATATGTAAATATGTTTATTATTGATATATATATATTTAAAAAATAGTAGTTTTATAGGTTTAAAAATTATTGCTAACCATTTAAATAAATATCATTTATGGTTTTTTTTAATATTAAAGTTGATTATAGTAGAAAAACGATGTTAAATATAAAAAGGAACCACGAATTAACGAATTACCTAACAATAAACTATATACCTACTAAAACAATAAAATAAATAAAAAAATTCATTTTTTCTTAAAATTAAATGAGTTTAAAATACAAAATCCTTAATTTTTTTTGTAATAAACCTAAATAAGCAATAAAATTGATTTAATTAGGTGATTTAGGAGGCCACAGGCACAATTTTTTTCTCCCAATCTACCTATTTGGATATTTTCAAAACGGCGCAAATTTTAAAGAAGTACAGTTCCTGGCTTAAGGGATTTAAAATTGGATTGCAGGGTACTGTTATCTGTAAAACATTGTATTGGGTAATTAGCAAAAGAAAGTTTGTTAATTTATAAAAAAAAGTTTATTTGTTAACACAGAAACTTGGAGGATTTTAGTTTTAAATTCTGACCGTTAAAAATAATGTAAAGTGTCGTTTGGAGAAATGGAAGTAAAACATAATTTTCTGAAATATAACAACATAAAATGCATTGTAGTTGTATTTTTATGCCCTTGCAATAGTGATTTTAGACGAAAAAGCCTAAAGGATTTTACTTTTTTTTAATTTGTATAACAATATCTCTTATAAATAGTTTCTATTTTAAATCTTTATATATCTATGACAACAAAACACTATAAAATAACTGAGAAATATTGGAAAACTTGTTCCAGTTATAAATTATTTTCATTAGGATAGTAAACATGCTTGTACTAAGAAGAATCATTACAAACCATTACTATATATGTATAATCAAAATAATGCATAATGAAAGGTGTTTAAAAATTATGAAACCATCATTAAAATTCTAGAAAGTTAATATTTTCTTGCTTTCCAAGCCAAAAGTACGGTCTTTCTGACCGCATGTCAGTCCCGAAAGAAAGACTTTTGCGGCCTGCTTAACTTTTGCGGACTGTTTGAAGTACAGCGCGCTCTCACTATGGTTGGGAACGACAGCAGTCTACACTCTACAGCGCTTGTGTCTTCATTCGGCTATGAGCGCTTTTTCATTTGACAATTCGACACCGGCAAAACCGTTTCAATTGTCGTTTGAGGATATCGTGGTAGGTAAAATACATTGAGCTGGATAACAAGCCTTTTCACTTACCGACACTATAGATATTTTGTGATCCTCGAAGCAACGATATTGTTCGTCGGACCGATGAATCGTTGTGTAAGCACGTTTCTCTTTAAATCGTGGACGACTTCTTACCATAGAATATATTATTCAAATTCTTGATTGTTTTTTGATTCTGAAATGGCTATGAAATTCGATGCAGTTACTTTGTGTAATTTAGATAAAAAATCCAAATTTTACAAAAATAAAATTGTTCGAGAAAGGCTTTCTCGAACAATTTTCTGAAAGTTCTTGGGAAGAAATTTTTAGATGACGATTATGAGGGGAAAACCAAGGAACAGAAAAAAGGGACAGCTAATTTTAATTTAAAAATGGAGCGCGCTACATTTGGCGAGATGGCCAGGTGGTGGCGCTGAAGCAACTGATATATCAAACGCTATTTTAATAATTTTTAAATATACTTTGGCTTGGGAAGCAAGTAAAATAGTATACGACCCACGGCCAGAATGTTATATATATATATATATATATATATATATATATATATATATATATATATATATATATATATATTCAAGGCTTTTATATCACATACGTCAGGGCATCAAACATTCTGGCCCTGGGTCGTGTGCAAAAATTATAGAAAACTGTAATTCTATTGCAGTGACCTATAAAAAGTATTTTAAAGTTTCGACAGCATAACTTTGTAACTGCTGTATGTACCTATTTTTAAAATAGGTATATGTGGGTCGATTATATATCAGAAAACAAAATACTCCTCTGGCTGTATGTCTGCGACAGGCATTGAATTACATCTGATATATAAGCGTGTATACTACCCCATCACAGAATGCAAGATATACAGGTGCTCGTTAAGTAAGAGGAAGGGATATTAAATTTATCTGCTCAATGACACCACCTAAGGACAGGTTTCGGGGTGAATTGCCCCTCGTCAGCATAGGGTTGGTTTCCTCAGAAAGACACATTCTGTGGAGATGTTATATTTTTGAAGGATTCTTCCGATTTTGTCAGTGGTACCTTTGATGTATGGTAGGATAGTTTTTGGCCTATCTCTTTGGATTTGAGATGGATGGTGGTGTGATCCGGCGTTTAGGTATCTGTTGGTTTGTGTGAGTTTTCCGTGTACTGTGTGTTGTAAGCGACCGTTTTTGTCTTCATAACCATAACGTCTAGAAAAGGTAGTTAGTTGTTCTCTTTAAACTCTACGGTAAATTGAATTCTCACAATGATAGAGTTAAGGGGGTCTAAAAATTTGAGTAAATCTTTGTCAAAGGACCATACGATGAATATGTCGTCCACATATCTAATCCATAGTTTTGGCTTCAGATTTGCTGATTCTATGACTTTCTTCTCAAAATAATTCATAGAGTTTCGCAACGTCTGGGGACAATAAAGAACCCATTGCTGCTCCATCCTCTTGTTGGTACTTATATCTGTCGACTATGCAAAAATTATGCGTTTTCTAGGCAATGTTTTATTTCATAACCATCACGTCTAGAAAAGGTAGTTGGTTGTTCTCCTCAAACTCTACGGTAAATTGAATTCTCGCAAGGATAGAGTTAAGGTGGTCTAAAAGTTTGAGAAGATCTTCTTTGCCAAAGGACCATATGATAAATATGTCATCCACATATCTAATCTATAGTTTTGGCTTTAAAATTGCTGATTCTATGGCTTTCTTCTCAAAATAATTCATAAAGAGATTCGCAACGCCTGGGGACAATGACGAACCCATTGTTGCTTCCTCCACTTGTTGAAATATCTGTCCTGTATGCATAAAATATTGGTTTTTTAGGCAATGTTTCCCGAGATCTATTATGTTTTTTGCAATTTGTTGTAAAGCTCTAGAACAAATTGCAGAAAACGAAAACCTACCGGTTTACATAATACATCTCGCAAAACATGATATATATACTTCATAGTTTTGTCTTTTAATTAAAAACAGAAGTGGAAAAAAAGTTTGTTAATAAATTTAAGTAATTAATGTAGCTCGCACGAAAAATATTTATAGGTCAAATATTTTTTAAAGTAAGTATTAAAGTTAGTAACTGATCTTAAGTGAATGTATTATTAATATTCACTTCTTTTACTTGATGTATGAAACGTGGTAAATTATAATAAATGATTATCCTTCAAGAGACTTGTCACGTGCCTATTTTTTCCCATCTACCGTTTCATTATTAATTGTGTCTCTGATGGTCTGGTGTTCGTAAATAGTTTTGCATACCGTATTTTGTTTGTTGTATATAGTGTTGCATACTTAGTAGGGATAGGATTTAATTATTAATGGCTGGGACGTGTTTGTTAATTGGAGTGGGAGTCTTTGTATTAGGTTTCGCCTTGATTTTTGGCCTCGATCGTCGTGTGTTGTCAGCTATATTATTGTTTGGTTTGCTTCTCTGTGTGTGGATGGGCTGGCTATCAACACGGACGAGCAAGATTATGAATGAGATAATTGTTTGTTGTTTATCGTGTGTCTCTGCTGGTGCCTACAAGACCTAGGGGTTTACGACTTGTACCGTCTAAGTCGGTGGCGCGGCTCACTTTTATATTTTTTTTCTTCTACCCTCTACGGCTGAGCTCGGGCATAATTTGCCAGTAGAGAGACCACTAGCGGAGTACTCTTTAGAGAACTAAAAGACGTGGCAAATTTTTGGCGCCCAACGTGGGGCGATTTTTTTTCTTTTTGCGGGTTAAGTAGATTTCATTTCATTATTTATGGTGAACTAGATAAATAAAACTATATTTACAATTACTGCAATATATTAATTAAGTAAAAATGATGTTCTGATTCTTTACAACAAATTCTGTATTTTTGTAAAGTGGATTAAATGAATTTAATACACTTTTCTTAAAATAATATTTAAATTAATTATAGCAATCTTTCCGACAATAATAAAAACCTAATGATGTACAAAAGAGAATTAAAAAAAAAACAACAAAAAAAAATGTTCACAATATTTAAAATTTCAAAAATAATTGGTTTTATATAGAATTCCTGATAGCAAAAGATTAACACAAAAAAAGTACACAAAATAAATGGGCTTGCAACAAAAATAATAATTTGAAACCCTCACAATAACCACATAAATTATATTCAATGATGTATAAATTCAGATTCAACTTGGAGCAGGTACAAATTTAACGAAAAATAATTTTTTACTTTGAAACTATTGAAAACACTTAGATCAAGCACATAATAACTGATAAGTTGATAAAATTAAACTCGATACGATGTAACCAATTGAAAACTTCATTAAGACGCCACTGTTACATCGATGATCCAAGAACAGAAACACCAAGTAGTATTTTTAAAGATTTACACTGTTAAAACACTCGAGCTTATTTCAAAAATAATTCTTTTTACGATGGCTGTCCTTCAAAATAGCAACATTGTAGGATATTTACAAATAAGTATGAATAAACGTTTTTACTTGGACACAAAGAATTATTGAGAATATTATTTTAATCAAAGTTCAGACTCGGCATATTATCCAATGCGATAAATAGTTTTCAACAGTGTACCATATTAATAAATTAAAACAAAACTTAATCGCGGTGTTAAAAATAAGTTACTTCGTTTAAATATTCTAAAATAAATCTCTTGTAACCTGAGGGTATACGATTTCACTAATCATGTGGCCGGATTGATTATGGAACTGCACCTGGTACTTAACAATGGCTTCACATCATCAAATCCCGCACGCGGTCATTTTAACTCGACCCCAATAACCAAAATATCCACCACAAAGGCACGACAGAATGGTAAAGTTAAAAATTAAATGGTTTTTCTTCAAAATCCAATTAAGATGGCCCAAATACAGCCAGATATGAAGGAAAAACCGTAAAAGTTCTGCTCACGTGTTAATATCAAATCGTTCCAAAAACTCTCACCCGACCTCCACAACTGACACCAAGCGACTGATGTCCACTCCTCACTCCCAGGCCGGATATTAGAAAAATGACACGGAACCCACGTCAGACAACCTTTGCAAATCTATGTCCCTCACTCATAATCTCGCTCGTCCGTGTTGATAGCCAGCCCATCCACACACAGAGAAGCAAACCAAACAATAATATAGCTGACAACACACAACGATCGAGGCCAAAAATCAAGGCGAAATCTAATACAAAGACTCCCACTCCAATTAACAAACACGTCCCAGCCATTAATAATTAAATCCTATCCCTACTAAGTATGCAACACTATATACAACAAACAAAATACGGTATGCAAAACTATTTACGAACACCAGACCATCAGAGACACAATTAATAATGAAACGGTAGATGGGAAAAAATAGGCACGTGACAGACTATCGAGAAGATAATGTACCCTCCTTCATTACTAATACGTTGCAATGAAGCTGAAATCTTGATTAATAGCTGGTAAAAGTTTTATTAAAAATAAGCGTTTTGGTTTAAGAATGAAGTTAAAACTGTCTAAATGTTCTATTTTAATAGTAATAATGTAATTTCTATTTAAAAATAAAATGATCAAAAGAATTTAGGAAATGTATGCAGTTTATTCGTAGGACGAATTGCAGACATTTTAAAAGTTTTCAATTTAAATTAGAAAAAAAAAGGGTTTGTGAAAGTTTAATTTTATACTTTCTTTGAATATATATACAATTCCATTTCCGGATTGACGTATATTTTAATCAAAACAAAAACCAAATGTATTATTTATACCTCCTGGATACCCAGCCAAAGACGAATGCAGCGAGTCCACTGGTAATCCATGCAACCCCAAACCCGGTACAGGATAAGGAGCAGACTTTAAGTAAGCCATGCTGGATGTACTTCCTCCGCAACCGCTTCCAAATCCCGGAAATGATAGCTCGTTGTCTGGGTTGCATCTAAAAATCATTAAAACAAACTATTTATTTTTTTTTCTGTAATCAAACCAAACAAATTAAAAAAAGATTTATTTATAAAAGTATGTGTAACATTATAGATTGTAACGTTTTATTCATGTTATTAAATTAAATTTTATATTTGCTTTGTTTTGTTTAAAATGCTTTATTAATGTAAAGTTTAACCAGAATAACATAAAATATTTTCTAATTTTATAATCAGGTAGTCTAAAGACAGCGGTATCAACAGTTAAAAACTCTAATATTAAGCAAAGAGCAAGTTTCTACCGTTGAGCCAGTAAATTTCAAATTTAATTCTCGTCAGCTACACCTCAGCTTTTGGGGTTTTTGGTGTAGCAAGGTGTTGCGCAGGCATTCCTTAACTCTAGGTCCTTTCATTAATTTGTTTGACCCAGTTCCTAATGCAACCTTGGATACCAGATTTCGCCACTTCGAATGTTGTTTTTGGGCCAAGAAATAGAGCTGATAAGCCCTTTCTGGCTGGTTCGTTAATTTTTCTTTACCATTAACACCTCAGTGTCCTGAAATCCATACCATCGTAATTTTTTTGTATTCTGCCACGCCACTGATTTCTTCACGGTATTCCCATGCCAATTTTAATGACACCTTTAGATTCTCATGTGCTTTCAGTGTCACCTGACTGTCTGTACATACATACATACATACATAAAGTCACGCCTTTTTCCCATAGGGGTAGGCAGAGACCACTTCCTTCCACTTGCTACGGTTCGTACACACATCTTTTGCTTCCTCTACTTTCATCAGTGTTCTCATACATGCTCTTCGGTTGTTGGTACTCTTGACCTGGTCTTTCTTCAAAACAATTTTGATCTGATCGAGATATGTTCTCCGAGGTCGACCTCTACCGATTTGCCCATTTACACTCGCCTTATAAATTTGTTTCGTCAATCTTCCTTCATCCATCCTTTCTACGTGTCCAAACCATCTAAGCATTCCTTTATCTTTCTTTGTGACCACATCTTCTTTTACACCACAGCGTTTTCTTATCTCACTATTCTTAACTTTATCCAGCCGAGTCACTCCGGCTATACTTCTCAGACTACTCATCTCCGCAACATTAATCCTATTTTCATGCTTCTTCTGCCAAACCCAACATTCACTACCATACATAAGTGTAGGAACCAACACACCTCTATGCACAGCCAGACATGCCTTTTTTGACACTTTCTGGCTATTCATAAAGCTATGCAGTGCCCCATTCATTTGTTTTCCTGCCAACACCCTTCGCTCAATGTCACTGTCATACTTTCCATCTCTAGTAAATTTTTAACCCAAGTACACAAATTCATTAACTTGTTCCACTCTTTCTCCCTCAATCGAAACCCCACAGTTTGTCATGCTTTCTTCTCTTTCAAAAACCATTACTTTCGTTTTGCTCACATTTATTTTCATCCCTTTGATTTTCAGGGAATCATGCATAACATTAACTATCGCCTGCAACTACTCTTCAGATAACGCTAATATGACTTGATCATCGGCGTAAAGAAGTCATTTGACGATCAAATCATTCATTTTTAATCCATACACACTCTCTTTCAGATATTTTAAACAATTGTCTATGTATAAGTTAAACAGCCATGACGAAGCCACACATCCCTGTCTCACACCTTTTTCGATGTTAAACCAGTCCGTGCAAGCCCCGTTTATCCTGACACAAGCAGTGGAATCCTCGTAAAGTGATTTCAGTGCTCGTATTAAACTACCACTCACCCCATACATAGACAATATAGACCACAATTCACCCCTCACTACTCTGTCATAGGCCTTTTCCAAGTCTATAAAAGCGCAATAGACCTTCTGACTTCTAGCCAAGAATTTTTCGACTATACCTCGTAATGAAAAGACCTGATCCATACATCTCCTTCCTCTTCTAAATCCTGCTGTCTGTGCATACTGTAATACGTGCATTTCGCACCTCTTTTACATTGGTAGAGATGCAGTCTGGCTCTACCAACCTCCAAAGGAAGAAATGCGTTTGTCCCAAGTTACAACGGCAATGGAACGATCCTTACTTGGTGACTCGCCAGATATAGACGACATGATCTCCCCAAATGGTTATATTTAGAAAAAAGAGATGACAAGTTATCCAGGATGGAATAATTTAAAGAAGGGGGCAATGTTAAGAATCGCGAATTCGCGACCAACATATTAGAGGCAGAACCTGTCCAGTTAATAATCCGTTCGACGAATGATCGATTTTGGCGAATGCGCCAGTATTGTCTTGAAGCTGCTCGATTCGTGTGTTTTCTAGAAATTTGGGGAATGTTCCTTAACAATATACGAGCACGCGTATCAGCCGGCGGAAAGTTAGTTGTTGACAGTTAGTTAATTGATGACTGATGTATAGTAGTTGGAATTAATTAGTGAAGTAACTTGTAATTTGTGATTAATAATTAAAAACTGTTATTTTTGCGTGTGTACCACCCATGGGCGTAATAGTTTTATTATTTTTGTCTAGATTGTAGACGTGGTGATGAGATTTTAAAATCTACTGGTAGCTTACAAGTAAAAGCAAAAGTAGCTGTGGTAGTAAGTAATGTGGTTAAAAACTTATCTGTATAAAAAGGTAGAGGACATGTCCAAGTATGTTATTACCTGTGGTATCCATGCATTTATAACGAATAACGAAATATTTTTAGCTGTGTTCATAACTATGAAGTGTATTTACAAATAAAAGATTATCCATCAGATATTAACGTAAAATTTACAATGAATATTCAATGAATAATAAATACCTTGATACCTTGAAATAAGAATATTATAAAAAAAAATAGAAAATAAAAAGCTTTGACGCACAATCATCTCCTAGATTCCATATACAATGTGTCCCAGATTCGCTTTTCTATACAAAGATCTCGGCTCCTATTATACCTACAGCAAAGGTTAAATGGAGAAAGTTTCAGAAAAAGCTTAGTGCATTTGAAACCGGCTTCAGATTCACGATCAGTTAATTGGTTTTAGAAATATCGGCGGAAAACCGAAAATGGCGGATTTCATTTTTTGACAGTAAATCCGAAACGGTTAATTTGACAGTTCTCAAATTGTTATATCGCAATCCACCTCAACTTTCATTTTTCTTATTTTGTTTATATGGCTGATTTGCATTTTTCTTGGGTTTTCATTTGATGTATCACGAGTTAGGGGTTGCTATTTAACATTTTAAGGAAGGGGTGGGGGAGTGCCACTTGAAAACAGCAAAATGACATTTTTAAACTTCTTCCTTGATTTAAAATTCGACGCTTTTTAAATTGTGCAAACAGTTTTTATACTTTGTTTAATAAAATACTAGAAATTTCCCCGCCAATGAATAAACAAACACTGGCAGCCAAGGTGAACTGTCCCTATTGCCATCGAGTCCAATAACAAGTCATATCAAGTCGTCCAGCCACTTGAAATCTAAAACACTGCACCCCACATATTAGTTGTTTAAAATGTATTATAATCCTACATAATCCGGCAAGCTATGACGTTTTTCTTTGTGTCCCAGGATTATGTCGCAGCTAACACCTCTTGGTAACTTCAAGAAATTTGATCCTTGTATCAATGGGAATAAGGTTCACCTTTTTTTAACTCTGTATTTGTAATCAAACACCCAAATTTCGATGACAACATTCTTTTATTTTTTTTTCGAATAAGCTTTATTTTTTCTTAGTTTTATTTTTTATCTGAGTTTGACGTGCTTTATCTACATTTTTTTATTTGTCTAGATGTTGAATGGGCTATTTTTATTTTGAAGGGATTGTCACAGTGTCACTCTGAAACGAAAAACTGTCATTCACACACTTAACATAGTTATTAATTCATTGTTTGGGTTAGGTAAAAAAAACAAGTTCGAGTAAAGGTTTTTCAATGTTAAGTAGTAGCATACTATTGTAAAATTTTATTTCAGTTACTTTGATTAGAAAACTTCAATTTTTTAAATCTCTTTTTTATAACGTGTATACGGTGTAGTTTTTAAGTTCTATGGTGATTTAGTAAAAAATATGCCCGAAACCGTTTGTAAGAGAATTTTTTGAAAAAAATCTTCCAAAATTTGCTGATGATATAAAAGAAGAAAACAACTGTTACTCAATTTTCTTGTCATCGACTGGATAAGATCGGTAATATGACAATCTTCACATTTTTTTCTAAATGCTTACAGTATTCTGATAGTTGACGCTATGCATTCTCTACAATATGCGTTTTTTTTAAATACATTTGTTTATCAAAAATTTTTATTGACTTCTTATTTTAATCATTAATGTGATGAATTTAGCAATCGCGTTTAATAACTATGTTTTTGTTACTAACACTCTCACATAAAAAAAACTTTGATTTTGATGTATGTTAGTAAAAAGTTATTAATATTCAGATATTTTTATTGTTTTATGAATTCTCCATTATTTAATTTATCCGTAGTTAATTCTTGTAGTAGATACCAAACATATTTACCAATTAGGTAACTATAATTGTTGATTTGATTTAAATCAAGAGTTTTGGTTGTCACTTTCTGTCCCCATCGAAGCGTTATTAGGGTTAAATAGAGGGTGGCAATCGAATAAAGATGATCGCCTTGATAATATTAATGACGGCCCATTAGTCTGATTGCCTTATCTTGTCAATTAGAAGATGCGTATGTGTGCACTGTGATGGGAATATGCCGTCAACAAGCAACAACAACAGGATTGAGTTGTTACTTAAGATGATTTAGCAATATTAATATGTTCCATTGAAGCCATAAATATAATTGCACATTCAATAGATATAAACTCACATTTTACTGATTTACAGAGTGTTGCAAATGAAAATATAAATAAAATTGTTGTTAATAAATCTATCAGTGCAAAAGAGATTAGTATTTTGTACCTACTGATAACAGATTATTTTTCTTACATTTGAGTAATCTTGATCTCATCACTACGCCTTTAATTTTTTATTTTCCAGTTATTTAGAAGCAGTTCTGTTCGGTAAATTTCACTTGGATTTTGCTAATTTATTCATTATTTCGTTTATTTTTATTTATTACATCTATAATTATGTTTTTTGGTTTTTATATATATATATATATATATATATATATATATATATATATATATATATATATATATATATATTTGTCTTGTTAAATGTTCATAATTTATTCTTTTTTATATACGAATCCCATTGATTTTAACGATTTGTTATATTGGGCATTTTGGGCACTTATAATCTAAAGAGGTGCATAAAAGCATTATTAAAAAGTATACGAGTCTAAGTTTGTTAACATTGATTTTGAAATGATGAACAGTCGAAGAATACAAGATATAAAACAAACTTTAAATTGGAAGTACAATACCTACATAATCTAGAACATGACACTACCTCATTGACTCACCTGAAAGAGAGTCTAGAACATTTTTGTTAACCTTAAACTTCTTCCATTCCAAATCCATTTTTTTAATCTAATAATTTAAAAATATATTTCCACCGCTTTAATATGTTTGTATTCCTGCTGTTCCTATATCTTTATTCAACAGCTTTGCTATCCTTTCTTTTTTTTTATCCCCTGAAAAAGTTCTTCTGAGATGTAAGTATAAATTCATTTAATTGTTTTAATTCATAATCGTTCATAGCTATCCTGGAGGTGTTTTTTCTAACATCCTACCATTTTACTATTTTTTTCCAACTATTTTTTGTTCGGATTTAGTTTAATTTTTTTGCTAAAGGTCAATGTCACTTTCTGCAACTTTTATTGTCTGAACCATTCGTTAATAATAATTTTTCAATATTAATTTAAAATTATCAATTATAAAGATCTGAAAGTTAAAACTTTTTTACTGGAAACCCCTTTTTTATATTAATTTTTTATGTGTCTGTTTAAAACTTTTTTCCATTTTTCTGGTCGTCGTTACGAAAAAAATGAAAACACCATTTTGAACTTGTAAACTAGAGTAAAATATAATGCATAGGTAGGTACATAAAATTCAATCAATCAAATTAATTGGCAATGGAAACAAAGTCCATTTTCATCCAAACAACTAATTTATTTATGACATCCATTTTCCTCTTTACCTCCCCTTTCTGATTTATTCACCAATTAATAAATCTAAAACAACTATAGCTCCCCCATCTAGTTAAGCCTTTAAGCCGATTTATATTTTTCTGACTATTATGCAAAATCTTGCAGATAAGGGTTGGTGGACTGGGGGTTGTCTAGTTAATGCAGACGGTAGCAAACCGATAAAAGCCCGTTGATGGGCCATTGACAATACCAGATCAAACGTGTACACGTGCTTGCTATTTGTTTGGGTTAATGATGGCTACATAAAATTCACAACAATCGAAAATCTTATTTTGGAGGAGGGAGTTTTACCTTTGTCGTTAAAACAAAAATTTAGTTTTTCAAAATATAAGGATTAATTATATACAGAGCTGTTAATGAAAATAATAAAAAAAGTAAACAAATGATTCCGTATAATGTTAAAAAATTCATAAATCCGTTATATCCTGGGATTACTGAAAAACAAATTTACAAAAAAAAATTAACCAACAAATCATGATAATAAATATAAGATGATAAAAAAATTATTATTTTTAAAAAATTCATTTTCACTAACTTTATTTATAGTTTACTTATACTTAGTTATAAGTTTACAGATTTATTTTTTGCCCAAGGCCGTTTCTTTATATTTTAAATTCTTAACCATTCATTAGTTTATGATTTTTTGAGTATTTTTTAAAGATTATTTTTACATTTTTAAGTTTTTCTAATTTTAATATAATTTAACATCATACTTAGGTATAGTAACATGAGTATTGAGTAGGTATCATATAGTTAAAGCTTTTTAGGATTGTGATACTGATAATTGTTTTAAAGAAAACAACATAATTTTTTTCCTTTATTCAGTAAGTAATTTTTTTAAAGATTACAAAAATTCTGGTGATGCAATCTACTTTCAACAATTAACAAACTAATATTTTGATTGTGAAATTCTTGCAAATATTTAAAGTTCACTAACATGACGTCAGTTATGCCAACAATTGATTAATTGATTATTAAAAATAAAAATTAAATATAGCAAGGATGTTAATGTTTTTAAATAAATTAGAATACTAAAATCCCAACACGTCAAGTGAAAGCTCTAATTCGATATATTCTATCTAAATATACATAGATAGGTAGTTAACATTTTGAATTGAATTGAATTTGGGATTAAGCCGGGCGCTCAGCTTTTTAGCCATTGTGCCCGGGCCCTACGAAAGACAATAATTCCTGTTGATGGGAATGGGTTCAGGAGACTGACCACATGCGCAAAGCGAATCAGCCTACCTGGTCCCACCTCCTTGATGTCGGTGTTGTTTCCTGTGTCTGGGTGTAGGTCAATAGCGCGCCGCAGTCAATTTAACCTTTACCGGTTAGAAAATAAACCCAAAAAGGATAGGTCGATTGCACGCAGACAAGATATTAAGTACCTACCCCTAATAGCTGGATTTTCTCAGTTTTATGTTTTTATATTCTAGTACTCCTTCCCCCCTAGTACCTTCAATAAAAAATAATTATTCACTTACCCACTTGTACTGTTTGGAAGAAGTTTATGTGCAATATTTCGAAATGGAGACAATGTTAAAATTATACTTTTCGTAAAGACATGGTGATGTCCAGTTTCTATTTCGGTGGATAAATCAGAAGAGGTGCTGTTACAACTAAAAGGCTATCACAATCACGCAGTTGATAAAAATTTACAAGTTAATTAAAGTGTAAATAATTATTCTGATTCATTTTTTTTTATTTTCTCACTGTATAAGCATTTGTTTTATTATGTGTTTTGACGTACACGTTATTAAGAATGTGGAACGCCCTATTGCGTTTTTTCTTTTGTGATTTTCTAGGGTTTTTTACCCTTGAAAATGGCTTGTCATAGCCGGATAATGATAATTTTTTTTTTTAAGAAAATAGTCGCAAAAAGGGTAGACCTATCGTGTGGGCCGCGGACGGTCTGCACTGCGACTATAAGAAGGAAAAGGGATTATAGAAAGAAAATGATTGTGGACAGTTACAGGTCATAGTTCTCTGGAAAAACTGATTTTGGAAGCTTATTCCATTCCGTAGCAGCCCTGTAAAAGAAGGATTCTTGATGAAGATTGGTCCTTGTAGTGTCAATCTTGAGAGTAAATGTGTGAGACTGATCAGCGTGCCGAGTTCTTCGGCCGAATGTGGCCAATGGTGGTACAAGAGTTTTTATTTCTCTGGTGCATCTGCCATGGATATATCTGTAGAGCAATGACTGGTCTGCAACTCTTCTTCTATGTTCTAGAGGGTGAAGGGTATCTGTGAGAGTTGAGCTGTTTATCAAGCGAATGGCTCTTTTTTGAATGGAATCTAGAATACGAAGAGAATGCCTTGGTGCTGAACCCCAAATGTGCGAGCAATACTCCAGTAGAGGTCGGATTTGAGCCTTGTACGTCGTCAACAGTTGATCAGGAGTAAAAAACTTTCTGGCTTTCCACAGAAAACCTAGCCTCTGGCTTTCCGACTTTGCGATGTTAGCAACATGGTCATGCCAAGACATATTATTGGACACCGTGACTCCCAAAATCGAGATGGAGGGACTTGGTTCAAGGGTATTTCCGGACATTGTGATGGGATGATTTGAGGAATTCACTTTCTTGGAAAACATGGCACTTTGTGTTTTTTGGGCGTTGAACTGAACAAGATTGTTGGTTCCCAACTCGACGATTGCTTTAAGATCTCTATTGATGGTATCAACCTGTTCCTGCCTGAGTCTATTTGTATCATTCACCGATAGTGATCGATAGGATGTGAAAGTTGAGACAAGTGTGCTATCGTTTGCGAAACTGTGAATGGGATTTGTGGTGGTTTTCAAGAGGTCGTTGATGTGTAAAAGAAATAAGGTGGGGGACAGGATGGAACCCTGGGGGACCCCAGCATTGGTTTTAAACGCATCAGATGAAATACCGTCAACTGCCACATGTAAGGAGCGATCTTGCATGAAGCTCAAGAGCCATTGGCGCAGTTTGGTTGGGAGACCGTAGGCAGATAATTTACTTAACAATGCTTGGTGCCAGATGCGGTCGAAGGCTTTAGATATATCCAAGGCTATTGCACGGGATTCACCAAACTTTTCAATAGTGTTTGTCCAGAGCTGAGTGACATAAGCCAGCAAATCTCCAGTAGACCGAAGTTGTCGAAATCCATATTGTCTGTCATGGATTATCTCAAATTTCTCCAGATATTTGATGAGTTCTGTGTTAATCGCTTTTTTCATAACTTTGGATATGACTGAGAGCAATGCAATAAGGTGATAATTTGCAGGAATAGTCTTCTTTCCATTTTTCTGAATCGGTTGGACTTTAGCGTTTTTCCACATGGACGGAAATACTCCTTTGCTGTATGATAACTTGAAGAGTCTACAGAGAACTGGGTAGAGCTCTTGAGTACAGGTCTTCAGGACAATTGTCGGAATTCCATCTGGTTTTACTGCCTTATTAGAGTCAAGATTTCGTAGGATTTTCCTGATAGTGCGATGGCGGATAGCGACCTCAGGCGTTTATTCTAGGTATCGTTGGGGGTTGTTTTCCATTGGTATCGAGGGTTGAATTAGAGCTGAACATTTCGGCCAGCAGATCCGCTTTTTCTTTGGAAGATACGGCTGTCGTGCCGTCGGACCTCTCGAGTGGTGGTAAATAATTGTATACATTCAAAATGTAAAAAAAAAATACCCTGTACAGAATAAAAGATATTTATATATTTTGAGGATATATCTCAAAGACCATCTAAAATCATCAATACTGGACTTAAAGAAGCTTCCACACAAGTAAACCTTCCGACACAGGACCTTGGTAATATAAGAAAAAGCGTACATCTATCAAGAAGAAGCATTTTGCCAGTTTTACCACGATCACTACAAGACGTCGAAGATGCTCTGAAATCTGTTGTTATTAAAACAAATAAGGACGAAGACTTTTTATTGGTAAATACAAGAACTTGAATATAATAATTTTTTCTTGCGAAACAAATTTACAGTATTTATGTTCACGACAAAAAATCTGTGTAGACGGAACTTTCAATTATTGTCCGAAATTCTTACCTCAATTGTTTACTATACACACAGTAGAAAACGGACATTATATACCTTTAGTATTTATTTTACTTCCAAACAAACAATCCACTACTTAGTTTGAGACATTCCAACTGTTAAAAAATTATTGTACTAGAATTAATTTAACTTTTGAGCCCAAAGAAATGGTTGTGATTTCGAGAAAGCGATACAAGTGGTAGTTGAGAAAATTTGGCCAGATATAAATGTAATAGGATGTATGTTTCATTTGACAAAGTCCTGGTATCGCAGAATTCAAAATCTTAAGTTAGTATCTGAGTACAGAGATGTTAACTCAGCAATAGGTCAGTGGTTGCGATACAGTTTTGGGTTATTATTTTTAAATCCTAACGAAGAAGAGGATTGTTTTTTAGAAGACCTTTACTCAGATATTCCTTAGAACGACAAAGTAATTGAATATGCTGATTATTTAGTTGAGAATTACATATCTCATGATTCTGTTTTTCCTCCAAAAATATGGGCTTCTTGTAGCAGTGATAGAGAATTTACAACAAATGCATGTGAATTATTCAACAGTCATTTTAATTCCAGTTTTTATGTAGCGCATCCAGATATTTTTAAGTTTATAAATGTATTAAAAGATGTACAAATGAACTCGTATATTAAAATAAATAGTGTAAATGTACCTAAAGCTTGTAACAATACTAGGTATAAAAAACGTAACGATTATGTAACAAACTTAATTAATTTTTATGTAAATAACAGTATTTGAAGATAAGATTTTGTTAAGAGCGTTTCGTATCAATTTGCAAACAAATAAAATATATTTATAAGGAATAATCATTGTTTTATATAGTTTTTATTTCCATGAAGAAACAGATCGCACTAACAAGTTTAATCCGCGCACAGTTGTCCTATTCATTTTTTACTACCTGACAAATTTTCTGACCACTGCGCGCAATCGTCCGTTGCCTCTGTGTCTAGCACAAGGATGTCCTTTTGCGAATTCCCCTGAGCAATTCACAGTTAACCAACACATGGAGTGGAATTTCTTCTTCCATCCTGCATCTTGGACATAGAGCGTCATGGGTGATGCTTATGTTGATAAAATGCCTTGCGGTGAATCAGTGACCAGTTATTAGCTCGATGATCAGTCTCATCTAATTCCTCTCCAGACTAATAAGTTTGCTACCTAGTTCTTTAAAGGGCCCTCTAAAAAGGGCTTTGGTATGTCGCATCCCGTTAGTTTCAAGCCACCTTTCCATGCATCTGTCTGCAGATTACCTGTCCTTTAGACTTTTGATGAAGCGATTAGATACAGGAGTTGAGCGGACAAGTAGCGTACTTGTGGCTCCACTTTTGGATACCGAAGTGCGCAGGGACTCAGTTGAGTTTGACGTATATAAATGTCGCCAGCTGTTCGAGAAGCTCAATGCAGTCATGATGTAGTTAACATAGTAAACATACAAAAAAATTATAATAATAAATGCCTTTATTAATGCAAATTATTATATACAAAAATAATAACAAAAACTTTTAGGCGAGGTTCAGTTCATACCTTTATCATTAGCGTGATAATGTAGAAAAAGTATATTAATTAATCTGCTCCTCCACCTAACCCGTTAAAGCGGAATATGGCAGATAATATTTACAATCAAACAACTACGTATAACACACTTTTGATATCAAATAGACTAAAATAAGAAATTATTGAACATAAAAATATAATAAAAATATTTCTACAACTTATCAAAATATACAGCTTAACAAAACAGAACTAGGAAGGTGATTGTGACACCTTATTGAAATGTAATTATGTACTTATTATTGTTTAGAGAAATGGTAATCAAACAGAACTTTTTTAAGTTTTTGTGGGGAGAAGTTACGAAATTCAAACGGTATACCATTTATAACCTTAACAACGCAATAAGAGAATGAGCGTTGAAATAAATATAATTCACATTTTATATACTTAAAATACGATCAAATATATCTGGTAAATGTACATTTTTATTTTAGCTTCCTTTCATCTCTCGAGACTACAGTCTCCGATGAAAAACAATAAACACAGAGAAGCGATGTTCTACTAATAGAGTTGTCTAGTATTTCAGTGTGATTGAAGGGAGACCCCAATTTCAGCGGTAACACTTCAGCCTTTATAGCCCTTATCAGTGTTTGCACTCAACTCCCTTGATGGCCATCACGGTTATTTTGCCTTTTCCTCTGTAGTCTTGAGATAACAACAAATGACTGCTCACCCTTATTGGCTAGTCCGCCCTTTTGTCACGGATTTCTTAACGATGCCGAAAAATAACATGTTTTTTACCGGATGGAAGACGTAAATGTGCATACAGAGGAAAATAGACTTGAACCATACGGTGGTGTTCATAAATCAAACAACAAAAATGAATTGAATTTTTTTTTATTAGTGTTAACAGTGAAGGTAGTTAATAAAATAATAATTCAAAATAGTGGGGGCTCGTGAACTTTCAAACACAAGGAAAAAATAATAAAAAAGTGTATTGTATCTAGGTTAATAAAATTATTTTTGAAATTTATATTTTTTTTTAGAACAACCTTTTATACACATAACTATTAAAAATCTAATTCACATTCGATCCAATAATATGGATACCCAGATAGAACTAAAAACAAAAATGGTGAAAACTAAACAATCACTTTATTGCTTAATTCTACATTTTTAATGGAATAAACCAATCATCAAAACAATTTGTCCATTTGAAAGATGATGAACCTACTCAATTTTTAAATGCTTCTATTTCAACTCATGAAAATGTTAAAATTCGTTAACTATAAAGTTGATTTCGGATTTTTTGGCAATGTACATACATACATACATACATAAAGTCACGCCTTTTTCCTATAGGGGTAGGCAGAGACCACTTCCTTCCACTTGCTACGGTTCTTACACACATCTTTTGCTTTCTCAACTTTCATAAGTGCTCTCATACATGCTCGTCGGTTGTTTGTACTCTTGACCCGGCCTTTCTTCAAAACAATGTTGATCTGATCAAAATATGTTCTCCGAGGTCGACCTCTACCGACTTCCGTCCATTTACAATCGCCTTATAAATTTGTTTCGTCAATCTTTCTTCATCCATGCTTTCTACGTGTCCAAGCCATCTAAGTATTCCTTTATCTATCTTTGTAACCACATATTCTTTTAGACCATAGCGTTCTTTTATATCACTATTCTTTACTTTATCCAACCGAGTCACTCCGGCTATACTTCTCAGACTACTCATCTCCGCAGCATAAATCATGTTTTATTGCTTCTTCTGCCAAACCTAACATTCACTACCATACATAAGTGTAGGAACCAACACACCTCTATGCACAGCCAGACGTGCCTTTTTGACACTTTCTGGCTATTCATAAAACTATGCAGTGGCAATGTAAAGAAATCAACGGGACTTAAGTCAGGACTGTATGGATAATAAGACTTTTTTCATAATTTCATCTTTTGAAGAGTTAAATAAATCGGTATTTGATGTCTATAGTGAGATTGCAAAGAGTTGCTTTTGTTTGCTTTGTTTTACATTCGATTCAGTTTTTTATGCACATTGAATCGTACTTTTATCAACTCCAATAATGTCGTTTACCTAATTTAAAACAATTAAGCATTTCTCACATCATTTAACAAAAAGTTTCGGTATTTTATTAATTTAAAAATATTTTTGATAAATTGTCATAATATAGATTTATATAGAGTAAAACGGGGGAAATAGCAACACAAAAGTCAAAGGCTCACATTCTAACAAGTAAC